>CAXKWD010000008.1:166869452-167469452 GCA_964059195.1 Ectobius pallidus | reverse complement strand
ATGCTCATAGATAAAACTGCAAAAAATAACCAAAGTCAAGAAAGAGAGGATTCAAGTCAAAATCAGAACCAAACGAATGATCCAGATAAGTGAAGACGAAAGGAAAGCAAGATAAGAAAGAATTAAGCAATACTGGGCTAAAATTAAAACACAAAACACTAAAAGAAGTGACTGATTCAACGTACCCCAAAGTTGGGTGAAACGGAGAAAAAGACAAAGATCTACAGACGACAAAGAGAGTCAAAGTCACATACCTCAAAAGAGCTTTTGGGGTGTCTCTATATTACGGTATAGGTGCAGATAATATTAAGTGGATTGCGTTCAATGTACACTATTCCAATACATGTATGACCAGAGATACCTTCTTAACAGAGTTAGTTTTAGTGCTTAATGTCAATACAATAAAGTCCTGTACTAATTTGAACATGTTTATATTCAATCCAATATAATCTTGTATGAATGATGGACTTAAGTAAATATTTGAAGGTAAAAAAGATTTAATGAAGTTAAATATTATTCAAGAGCTTTAGCATAAAGTTACCTATAATACACAGGATGAAATAATCATAACATCTAAACAAAACAAAAGACATCAACTTCACACAACTTCATGAACTTATCTGAACTATTAATGTAAGCCATGCAGAATTGTCTGAATTACTAAATTGTGAAGATAAAAGGCAGCAGAAGTGATATCATGTTACAGTTGAGTTGCAGAAATAATAAGCAATAGATGCTGTAGGAGCCATTGCTAGCAAAACAACTCTTTTTTGCATGGTATAAAAGTTATTTATCTATCTATAGCTAAACTTGAGAATAAGGTGACCACAGTCACATTCGGGCCGTATCGAATGGGACCAAGTCTACAATGTCGCCAAAATTACAAACATTATTACATGTCGATTGAATTCGGCAGATAAACGACTGTTGTAGCGATGTTTTATGGAAGAGTGAAAAAGCTTACGTTAGGAACAGTCATGTTACTTTAGCAGCAGTATTCTGCATGCACAGAGTTCCTAGTTGCTGCCTGTTTTACGAAAGGCGTGGAAGAGTAAAAAGGGGTAAGGATTCTAGAAGTAGTGACATCTAAATTCTACGTCAGTGACAGGTTATGTTAGGTTAGGAACATTTTCATTAGTTTAGGAGCAGTATACTGAATAGTGTGGGGTTTATTATGTCTCATTTTGAATCTCTTCTGCGACGGTGAATTTTACCCTTGTAATGATCATTTCTCTTTTGTCCCCTGCGGCTCGGAAGGGCACGGTCGCTAATGGCAGAGCATACCTCACTGTTTGCTGGCTATGCTATTCTGAAGGATTTCTCAGGTTATTAAAAATATATACAATATTTAGGTCCATTCTAACAACATCAGCGATTGTGGGTTAATAGATATGACAAAAAAAAAATTTCATCCAGTGTATGAATTACACATTGAATTCGGATATGTCAAAACTTAAATCTAATTACAGACTATGATCGTACTACTCAAAAAGATTAATAGAACTATTTATCATTGGCCTATATTTAATTAAAGAGTTTATCTATCCTGTATTAACTTCTTAGTAAATTTTTTTGGTAATTCATTATAGAACTATACCCCTAATGAGTATAGAACCCTGTTTGCTGATTTTGTGTTGTACCTTTTTGTGCATAAATTTATTTTTGGCTGACTGTCATACTGTCATACATGTTTAACTCTTGTTTTGATTTTATAAGTAAAATTATCTCAAATACATACAAAGACATTACTGTTAGTATTTTTTCATTCCTAAATGTATCTCTGCAGCTGTCTAAACCTTCCCAATTTATATATTGTTCTAGGACATCGCTTCTATTTAACGTATGTTAGATGCAATCACAAAGAAAGAGTGTTATATAATACTAAATAGTAGAACTGATTATTTATTTCAGATACAGATATCATACTAGAGTGGTTTGTATACACTGTGAGAGAGCAGAATATGTCTTTTGAGATATTTTTTAAGGGAGTATTTCTTGGTACATATGTCACAGGAGAATGGCCGTTCTCCAGCGTGTCCAGTGTGAGAGAGCAGATGTCTTTCAATATATTCTTTACGCGAGAATGTCTTGGTACAAATATCACACGAGAATGTACTGTGTCCAGTGTGAGAAAGCATGTGTCTTTGAAGATTACACTTTCGGGAAAATGTCGTAGTACATGCATCACAGGAAAAGGCTTCATGCTCAAAGTGAGTAAGTAGATGAATTTTGAGAACTTGTTTAAAGGGAAATGTCTTAGTACATAGATCACAGGAGAAAGGTCTGTGTCCAGTGTGAGAAAGCATATGTCTTTGGAGAACACCTTTTCGGGAAAATGTCTTATTACAACTATCACATTTGAAAGGTTTGCAATGAGTGTGAATAAACAGATGTCTTTGGAGATTAGATTTTCCGGAAAATGTTTTGGTGCAGATAGCACAGGTGAAAGGCTTAGTGTGGGTGAGCAGATGCGCTTGAAGATTATGTTTGCGGGTAAATGTCTTGGTACATATATCACACGGCAGCTGTTTGTCTTCAGACTGAGTACGCTGTTCAACGCTTCTGTCAGATGCGCTTCTACAAATGGCAGATGAGTGTGAATCCATTAGCTGATGCTCTTCATTATTTCCTTGAGAAACTCCTGAAATCTGCTCCAAGTTGTGATTGGTGCTAAATGATGTGGAATCGCTGTAATTAAGATTCTCACGTTTGATTTCCTGTGTTTTTATTGCGTCAAATGTAATCGGCACAGGTTCGTTCTTCACTTCCGTTTGAGTAATTTCCTCCTTAATTTCAGTCTTGGTATACTCGGTTTTAAGGACTGGCTCCATTCTGTATCATACACAACTTACATTCACCAACGATGTTCGCTTACTAAACTTCAAAATGAAATAAATTTATTAAAGTTTCTTACAGCCAGACGCAGAGCCTAACATCCGATTTCTAGAACAATGTACTATTATAATAGGAATAATTAGTGTAGGGAATGCGCACAATGTGCATGTAAAGTTAGCTTTTGATTTGACTTAGTTCTGTCAGGGTCATTTTCCTTTGCCTACAAATAGCTGCATGATATCTTTCACAGTGGAGACCGCACCATTTACAAATACACTCCGGATCCGGGTCATGAAAACTTCCAGTTTTACACACTCTGTGATGGAACCCGTGCGCAGCGAACCTTGTCACTACGTGTCTCAGTTCATATCCTCCACGTATCCATTCTCTGTTGATCATTGCATCGGTCACATAGAACTCTTCCCAAATTGTGCTTCTCTTGTTTTGGAGCTCCTGTAGCAGTTCATTGTAGTTCCCTGTATATGGCAGCTGTAACTTCACCCTTAAATCCTCAATGAAGAAGGTTTCCCTTGCCAGAACATATACCAATCTGGAAGGCGTAAACTTTGACATCTGTAGTGCTCTTTTCAAAAATCTCGCTTTTAAATTTTCCAGCTCCTGTAGGTGTCCTTTGGACAGGTGATCCCAGATGATTTCCAGACCATAGGTGGCTACGGGGGCCACTTTCACCTCAAACAGTTTCATGGCTGTTTCCAGTGATAGCATCGGGAGGTGTTTGATGTCATTAATGCACCGTACAGCTGCTATTAACCTCTCTCTCATATGTATTGAGAAGGTTGTTCCTGATACTTGGATTGTGATTCCTAAGTATTTGTAGGAGTTGCTGATTTTCAGTCTTTGACCTTTGCATGTAATATAATCCCTCTCCGGCAATTTACCACCCCTCCTGAAAATTACAACTTCTGTTTTGTTTGTGTTGAGGGACATTCCATTATTCTCTGCCCAGTCTGCTATTAGATCCATAGCCGTTTGAGCTTCTTCTAGGCTATCCGACGCTAGAGCCATGTCATCAGCGTAAATGTATGACTTGACCTTCGTGGTCTGCCTCGTTATTTCCTTCAGGACATCATGAGTGAACACATTGAAGAGTACCGGACTTAACGGATCTCCTTGTAACACTCCGTTTGTTTGTCGAATCCATGTAGACCTGCTAATATTGTCACTTATTTGGACATAATTTTCTGCCATGATGCTGACCACTAATCTTGTTAACCACGAATGGCCAATAAGATCTTTTAGTTTCTGTAGCAATTTCGATCTATTCACCATATCGAAAGCTTTAGAGTAATCTATAAATATGACATACATTTTGCCATGCTTCCTGCCCAAGGCTTCATGGATGTCTCTGAGTAAACATCCTGCTGCCATCAGAGTCGATCTTCCAGCTCTGAAACCAAATTGCTCATCCGGTAAGAATGAGTCTACTAGTTTGTCTATTTTCCTTGTTAGCAGTCTTGTGAGTAATTTGAATGCTGCCGATTCTAGAGCGATTCCTCTATACGATTCGGGGTTATTCGTGTCACCTTTTCCTTTGTGGAGCATTTTGATTACAGAGTTTCTCCACTGAGCTGGGATGTTGCCGGTTTCTAGGCATTTATTTATCAGTCTTGTCCATACGATCTCTAAGTACGGGAGTGATGTTCTTAGATGCTCATTATAGATGCCGTCTGGGCCTGCTGCTTTTCCACTTCTTGCGCTATTGATTACTTCTTTGATTTCCTCTTGGGTGAATAGGTCACTGGATTCTACTTCCTCTTCTTGGTTCAATTCTATTATGTTCCCCTTGCAGTATATATTTTTTATATACTCCTCCCATACTTCCATGGGTATGTCTGCAGGGAATCTTGGCTGCCGTGACCGCAGGGCTTTATATGGGTCTGATTCCGACTCTTTTATCAGTTTCTGCGCTTGCATTTCCATGTATTCAGTTTTCTTTCCCCTAAGGAGGATTTTATATTCTTTTCTGGCAGATTGGTATTCTGTAAGCTGTGTGCTATCTAAATTTCGCCGCGCTGAATGTAATTTCTTCAGGGTTACCTGCCTTGCTTGATAGCATTCGGCATCGAACCAATTCTTTGATTTTCGGTTGCTCTCTATGGTCTTTGACGCTTCCTTTACGTATTCCTCTATGTGTGACACTGCTTCTTCTAATTTTCCTTCATCAATTTCGTGTAGGATTATGTCTATTTTATCGGAATTGTTCTGTAATATGCAAGTGTCCAGTTTTCTCCCCAGTGGTGTCACTTCACTATGATGCTGACTCTTAATACCTTCTGTATGATGTACAATAGTGATCACAGGTATGTGTTTCCTCATCAGAGGTCCGTCAGTTCGCATGAGTAATTTTTGGGACCTCACTTCTAATCCCCGTACAAACACTAGGTCTATTGTACTTCCGCCATTATGGCATAAGTACGTTTGCACTTTCCTGTCATTCACTAATGTCAGACCTTCCTCTGACAAAAAGTTCAGGACTAAATGTGATTTTTTATTTGGTCTGTCTATTGGGCAGTTCAGATCCCCTGCCAAGATTATTCTTTCCCCGCGGGGTATTTCATTTAACACACCTTGTAGGCTGTCTATTATATCTACAGGGCTGCATTCGGGTCTATAATACACACCCACAATAACTCCAATTTTTGTCTTTACTGCAAGTATATCTTCATCTGTCACCAAAACTTTGAACGGTGCAAGGTTCGGCTTGAGTAGGCATGACACGCCTCCCGATGGACGACCCCTGATGTTTTTCTTCGCTAGTGCTTGAATATTATAGAAACCTTCAACATCAATTCTTGTCTCTGCTGTAACAAAAGTCTCTGATAGTATGCAGATATCGTAATCCTTGAAAATGTCACTTGGGGAGTTATTTATCACCCCTCTAAGGCCTTCAACATTCCACGTTAGGATAGAAACCACTTGGTTGTCTGGGACCTCTGTACCGCCATGGGGCTCGAAAGGGCCGGCAGATTATGTCAGTTGGCCAAAAGTCTTCGCTATGGACTTTGTTTAGCTCACTCCACGGTAGACCTATTTTGAAGGCCCTACTCGTGTTTTTATTACTAACCATCTTACAGTCGATTCTTCCTGTTACTCCATTATCCTTCAGGTAATCTTCCAATTCTTCTTTCGTGGTTTCCGGGCTTAGCCTACCAACGTATAGCCATGCATTTTTCTCAGCTGCTTTTATTTTGCATTGGCCTTCTCGTGCTCCCCTGATTTTGTCCCTTCTCTCTTCCCTTACACCTACTATGCTGATCAGTTCATTTGGAGTTCTGGTTCTGCGGCGGTTTGTTACAGGTTGCCATGTATCCTGGTCTTCTTTCCCGACTGCTGTCTCAGCAATTTCTAATGGTTCGCTGGTTGAAGTCGGCTTCGGGCTTGAGTCTTTGTGTGGGGTCCAGCTGATAGCATTGTCTTCGCTTATTTCTGTGTTTGCATTCGCTGGTGCCTTTGGTGGGATTTGTGTCACCTCTGCACTTTTTCCACTCTTAGGGGTCCAGCTGTTAGCATTGTCTTCGCTTATTTCTGTGTTTGTATTCGCTGGTGCCTTTGGTGTGATTTGTGTCACCTCTGCATTTTCTCCACTCTTAGGGGAGGCTTGTATCACCTCTGTATTCTCGTCGTTCATTGTAGTTTTTAAAATCTCAGCCTCTTTGGCAGGATCTTTTGCTGGGGTTCTATGGGGGTGTTTTCTTGCAGGCTCTTCTCTTTGCTTGATGACCGTTGGCCTAGTTCCATTTGTGATTCTTTCAATTAACTCTTCAGTAGACTCTTCCATTATCATTCTGATCGTTTGTGGAAGGGTTATGGTAATGCTGTCTGTTAGAAAGTTCAGTTTTCCGTCAATTTCCTCGATTCTTTTATCCCTTACGTGGTTGGCCTTCAATAGATACGGTTTACACTCGTTACATAGCCACGTTAGCTTGCAGTTTTTCCTTTTAATTATGTCATATTCACCTCGTGTCATGCCTGTACACTCTTGATGTTGCCACTTGTTGCATCCCTCACATCCCTCACATCCCTATAATAGGAATAATAGGACCTCGAAGGTAATATCTCATAGGCAGTTACTTTTGTAGTTAACAAAGTCTCTCACTAGAGTGTGCCAGGTAGCAAGAGATAGATGGCGGTTCGTTTAATTGTTGTGTTTCTAATAACTAGGGGGCGGATTTCTATGACCTAAAAGATAGGATATATAATAATATAAGAATAGCGCACAATGTGCATAGAAATAAATTATGTACATAGTTCCGTTAAGGATATGCGCATGCATTTATAACCTAAAAAACATTAAAATATGACCAATAAAATTTAAAATATGATTTTACCCCTTACACATTGTGTACATTTTTTTTTAATTTTCATTACAGTACATTTTATTAAAATATGGTGTTAATTATTTAAAATATCTGTAAATTCTCGAAAAGTATCATTATAATGCAACATTTACAAAACACATCAAACTACAAAATTTCTTTAATATGCACACAAATATGCCAAAAATATTACCTAAATATGCATATTCATACTAAATATGCTACAATAGTTGAAAATGTCCTAAATATGCAGTTAGATGCACAATAAAAGCCGTTCCATTTTCACCAGGATGCTTGGAATCAGGATTAAATTAGCCGGAAAACCTGAAATAATGCAAAGGGGAAAAATATGCCATGTCATAGAAATCCGCCCCCTAATAATAACCAAATCCTATTGCGTTATGTTATCTATATCTACAGCTAGTAACTTGGGCGGACTCAATCTACAAATCAGTGAGAAGAAGACTGAGCATCTGACTTTTAGAAGAGGCATGGGACAAAACTTAGGTGTAACAAATGACTTCAGATACCTTTCAGCTACAACCGTATGACATTCGGACTCTGTATCAAGGAAAAGGCCACAGCAGACACAAGCGCCACCAACAAAATAAGTCACTTACAACTAATTTTACTTGACACAATAATGACCCTCTTCAGAACCAAATTATGCCAATCCTGATTTAATTAATAAAGATAACGTGGGAGCACCTCAAAAAAATAAAAAGTGTGCATGGAATGCCACGTGACACAAGTAGAACTTGTTTTAATTTTTGGATTTTTTCAACTTTGGATTATTGGATTTTTTCACTTTTGGATTGTTGGACTCTTTAATATTGGGTTTTTGGACTTTTTAAATTTTGGATTTTTTAAATTTTTTATCTTTTAATTTTAGAATTTTTAGTTTTGGATTTTCTATTTTTAAATTTTGAATTTTGGATTATTAATATTGGATTTTTTATTTTTGAAATTTTTAGATCTTTTTAATTTTTAAAATTTTTGATAAGCCTAATCATTGAGTTGATTGTTTTCTGTGCAGTCTGTTCCATTACACCTCACTATTTTCGTGATGATTTTGAGCGTTACACTATTTTCGTGCAGATTTTCAGAGTTACACCAGCTCTCAATCTACCCCTACCGCGGCTAAAGAAGTTTCACTTCAAAAATAAATAAATAAATAAAAGGACCTAACCAAACGAAACTGGTTTAAGGAAACAGAGAAGGATTTAAAAGAACTCAAAATCACAGAAAAATTGCTCATAAATAAAACTGCAAAAAATAAAAAAAATAACCTTAGTCAAGAAAGAGAGGTTCCAAGTAAAAATCAAAACCAAAAGAATGATCCAGATCAGTGAAGACGAAAGGAAAGCAAGATCAGAAAGAATTAAGCAATACTGGGCTAAAATTAAAACACAAAACACTAAAAGAATTAACTGATTCAACGTACCCCAAAGTGGGTGAAACAAAGAAGACAAAGAAGACAAAGATCTACAGACGACAGAGAGAGTCAAAGTCACATACCTCCAAAGAACTTTTGGGGTTTCTCTATATTATGGTACAGGTACAGATAATATTAAGTGGATTGCGCTCAAATTACACCATCCCAATACATGTATGCTCCGACCAGATACCTTCTTAACAGAGTTAAGTTCACTAAACTTGAGAATAAGGTGACCGCTGTCACAACCGGGCCGTACCGAGTGGGACCAAGTCTCCAATATTGCCAATATTACAAACATGATTACATGCATAATGAATCCGGCAGATCAACGACTGTTGTAGCGATGTTTTATGAAAGATGTGGAAGAGTGAAAAAGCTTAGGTTAGGAACAGTCATGTTACTTTAAAAACAGTATTCTGCATAGCACGGAGTTCCCAGTCGCTGCCTGTTTTACGAAAGGCATGGAAGGGTAAAAAGGGGTAAGGCTTCTAGAAGTAGTGACAGCTAAATTCTAGGTCAGTGACAGGTTATGTTAGGTTAGGAACATTTGTATTAGTTTAGGAGCAGTATACTGAATACTGTGGGGTTTATGATGACTCACTTTGAATCTCTTCTGCGACGGTGAATTTTACCCTTGCAATGATCATTTCTCTTTTGTTCCCCGTGGCTCGGAGGGGCACGGTCGCTAATGGCAGAGCATACCTCACTGTTTGCTGGCTATGCTATTCTGAAGGATTTCCCAGGTTATTAAAAAGTATATACAATATTCTAACAACTTGAGCGATTGTGGGGTAATAGATATGACAGACAAAAAAAAAATTATTTCATCCAGTGTATCAATTACATATTGACTTCGGATATGTCATAACTTAAAAATCTAATTACAGACTATGATCTTACTATACAAAAAGATTAATAGAACTATTTATCATAGGCCAATACTTAATTTAAGAGTTTATCTATCCTGTATTAATTTCTTAGTAAATTTTTTAGGTAATTTATTATAGATCTATACCCCAAATGCGTATGGATCCCTGTTTGCTGATTTTGAGTTGTATCTTTTTGTGCATAAATTTATTCTTGGCAATGTTTAATTCTTCTTTTGATTTTATAATTAAAATTATCCCAAATACATACAAAGACATTACTGTTAGTATTTTTTGATTCCTAAATATATCTCTGGCAAAATAGGGTTCATAAAGACTTGGAGATACAATAATAATAATAAATATATCTCTACAGCTGTCTAACCTTCCCAATTTATATATTATTCTAAGACATCGCTTCTACTGAATGTATGTTAGATCCAATCACAAAGAAAGAGTGTTACATAATACTAAATAGTAGAACTGATTATTTATTTCACGATACAGATATCACACTAGTGGTTTGTGTTCAGTGTGAGAGAGCAGATGTCTTTTGAGATGATTTTTAAGGCAATATTTCTTGGTACATATATCACAGGAGAATGGTCGTTCTCCGGTGTGAGAAAGCAGATGTCCTTCAATATGTTCTTTACGAGAGAATGTCTTGGTACAAATATCACACGAGAATGTACTCTGTCCAGTGTGATAAAGCATGTGTCTTTCAAGATTATACTTTCGGGAAAATGTCCTAGTACATACATCACAGGAAAAGGCTTCGTGCTCAAAGTGAGTAAGTTGATGATGTTGAGTAAGTTGATGATTTTTTAGAACTTGTTTAAAGGGAAATGTCTTAGTACATAAATCACAGGAGAAAGGTCTGTCTCCAGTGTGAGAAAGCATATGTCTTTGGAGAACACTTTTTCGGGAAAATGTCTTATTACAACTATCACATTTGAAAGGTTTGCATTCAGTATGAATATACAGATGTCTTTGGAGATCAATGTTTTCGGAAAATGTGTTGGCGCATACAGTACAGGTGAAAGGTTTTGTGTGAGTGAGCAAATGCCTTTGGACACCACTTTTGCGGGCAAATCTCTTTCTACATATATCACACGACAGCTGTTTGTCACCAGACTGACTACGCTGTCTGTTTATATCCGAGGACGCGCTTGTACAAACAAGTAAGTGCGATTGCTCTTCATTATTTCCTTGAGAAACTCCTGAAATCTGCTCCAAGTCGTGATTGGTGCTGCGTACTGTAGAATCGCTGTAAGAAGCATTCTCACGTTTGATTTCCTGTGTTTTTATTGCGTCAAATGTAATCGGCACACGTTCGCTCTTCACTTCTGTTTGAGTAATCTCCTCCTTAATTTCAATCTTGGTATACTCCGATTTAAATACAGGCTCCATTCTGTATCACAAGGTGTTACTAAACTTCAAAATGAAATAATTTTAAAGCAGACGCACAACCTAACATTCCACTTCTAGGAAACTATAATAATTGCTAATAGGTAACTTCTGTTATAATCACTGCCTTCTAGACTGTATCACTCGTGTTTACTCGTGTATACACTGCCTGTCCAATACGGCTAATTTTGCGTACTCGGCGACATTACAGATAGCAGCACCATTCACACCCAGATTGCTTCTTGTTTTTTGCTACGACATTGTTGATTATGTAGTGCTGTCACCGCCGTCTCGTAATATAGTAAAATTCTCTTGGGAAATATACCCTAAAAATGTTCTCAAAGCATGAATTGAATGTTTAAACTTGTATTATTCTAGGTACCGGTACTTAATTACTATGAATAAAATTTACTATCAATACGTCTAATTAATTTATATTTATTTTAATTATTGCTCCAAAATTCCATTTCAAGGTAAGTGTCATATACTGGAATAATATTATGTTCTAAACAAATAACACAAGTATCTCTGTCTGTTTAATGCTTATTTTGACGCAGCAAACGCATAGAAGCAATGTACGGAGGGCAATGCCTTCTAGACTCTGTTACTCGTGTATTCTCGAGACGGGGGTTGTATAGGTGGCGGTTATTGCTGCAATCTGGGTGTGAATTGTGTCGCCTCTACTGGAGAAATTATGCAATTGAGCAATACTCTAAACTCCATGTTAAAATAAAGCATAGGACAGGCAGTGTAATTCTCGAGACGGCGGTGGTTATAATATACCTCGAAGGTAATATCTCATAGGCAGTGACTTGTGTAGTTAACAACGGCGGTTCGTTTAATTGTTGTGTTTCTTATAACTAGAGCCCGGATTTCCATGCAAATGCATGTTTTTATATACTTTGGTTACACTTCTCAAACTTTGTAATTACACATTACATGACTTATGGATTCCAAATAAACATATTTTTTCAGTGCATGTTTGCATATTTCGGCCTTTTTATGGCAAAATTCATGCATAATGCATGTTTTGGATTTTTTGGGCTTAATGTAGCATATTCAGACGTTTTTCATGCATATAAACCCGCATTTTCTGGTTTTAGTGCATAATATCAAGATACCATGCATAACTGTGCATACTATGAATATGCCTCCCTACAATCTTGGCTTTTCAAAGAAACGTAAAAATGTTGTATTGCATTACCATTGTTATATTTTGATTGACTTGGCAACAGAGTCTGCCACCTGCATGAATTTGAGAGTGCAAGCTACTGTTTACCCTAAATAAACAGTAATATAATACAACAGACTACAAAAGAAAATGCCAACTCGCCGACCCCCACCACCTTCCATTGAAAGAAAACTGCTAAACAGAATGTTCACTGCTTGAATTTGTCAGTCACTAGCCATTGTTGAAGGCTTTGAATACTTTAGAATCGTGTTGTGGAGAAACGGGTGTGACAGCCGGGGAAAAACTGAAGAAGGTACTTAGTTCAAACCCTGATCTTAAACTTCTGAAAACGTGAAAGACGTATTATGTGGAGAAAATGTAAAAGACATGAAATTCGATAGTGAATGTTTCGCCCTTCATTGTGCATATTTGGAGATACGATAGTGCATGAATGCATGCATATTTTTAAGTTTGATAGTGCATGAAAATCCGGGGTTTACTTATAACCAAGTTTTAAATCACTGTGGAAAATTTCCATGGAAGACTTTTGTTAGGGACACAAGGATGATTATTACACTTCTTAACATACAGCATTATTGGATACTCAAAGGAATAGACCTGAACATGGGGCCCAGCCAACCAAATTTTATTTTTTACTTTCTAAATTTACTTTAAAATAAAATGGGTTATAAGTCAATAAACAGCTTAAGTTGTATTTTATGTGTTTATTTTATCTGCATTGTCCTGTCGTACAACGGTGACATGGAACTAATCAGTTAATCTGAAATGGATTATTCTTTAAGAAATATTTCTATTTTTTAAAAGTAGAAGCAGCCTTTAGGACTCAACAGTAGGCCTCACTAACGTTCTTTATTACTTAAAAACAATAATTTCCAAAAGATTAAACTTGTACACACAGAAAAAATTGTTCCTAATTTCAACATTTTAATGTATTTTTCCGTTTCCTGCCCGGCATCAGTTAACCGATTTGGTCCAAAATCAACAGGCTTCGTCCCATGGGGGTTATAGGCCTAAATAGTATACCAAGTTTTATGAAAATCCGATAAATCGTATTTGAGTTATCGTCCATACAGACACACGGAGAGACAGAGTCCTGTCTACCAGACAATCTCATAAAGTACTGGTACGATTCTGGCACTTAATAATTATGTAAGTTAATATCATTACATAATCTATTTGTTGCACACATTATAAAGGACAAGTTGGGTAGAGAATTTAATATTTGACAGGGGCCCGGGAAAATTTTTCCCTGGGGCCCTTGCTTTCTTTTGTCACGGCCCTGCCTTCAGGAAAGTCTTTTCGGAGTCATATTAGAGAAGGTCTTTGGCAGCTATGAGGAACATATATGATATCAAAGACCCCACAAGACTGTCCTTAAATACTGACATGCTTCTATTCAACAACAAGGTTCTTCCAGTTATCACTTATGGCCTGGAGCTAATTTGGGAGCACTTAACGCTAAGGGACTTGACTCTCATGGAAGGTATCAAAGCTACATTTTTAAAAAGGGTGCTCGGAATTTCTAAAGTGACTCCTTCCAGACAGGCTTACGAATTGGCTCAAGAGACTTTCTTAGTACAAGATGTGAGGGGAAAAACCAAATATAAGATGCATCGCTGCATGAGACATATCCCGCCCTGACCCACCCCCAATGAAACTTTCTTTTATACGACGATATAGCAATTTCTTCGAGGATAAACAGGCTGACAAACCATTCAGTACAAGACAAACCTGTGGATCGCATTTTTAATATTTGGTACAAGGGGCACTCTCACATTTTCAATATTTGGTACAAGGGGCACACTCGTATTTTTAATATTCGGTACCAGGGGAACTCTCGCATTTTTAATATTAGGTACAAGGGACACTCCCAGTTTTAATATTTGGTACAAGGGGCACTCTCGCATTTTCAATATTTGGTACAAGGGGCACACTCGCATTTTTAATATTTGGTACAATGGGCACTCTCGCATTTTTAATATATGGTACGGTCGGGAGTGTCGGTGACAATATGCAAGGATAGTTTGTCACCATGCTTTGCTGGGAAACAAAATGTGAATATCGAGTGGGCGGAGCTTAAAGTGCACCTTGTGTTTGTCTTTCGCCGATGTGAGACTCAGAATTCTACTTCCATCCGCCAAAGAAGAAGAAAAGCTCCTACAAATGAGACAAACAAAGCGTTCAGAAATTGACCCAAGTATAGAACTATTTATCATATGCCAATATTTAATTTAAGAGTTTATCTATCCTGTATTAATTTATTAGTAAATTTTTCAGGTAATGTATTATAGATCTATACCCCAAATGCGTATGGATCCCTGTTTGCTAATTTTGTGTTGTATCTATTTGTGCATAAATTTATTTCTGGCTGACTGTCATACTGGTGAATTCATTTATGGCAATGTTTAATTCTTGTTTTGATTTTATAAGCAAAATTACCTCAAATACAAAGACATTACTGTTAGTATTTTTTTCATTCCTAAATATATCTCTACAGCTGTCTAACCTTCCCAATTTATATATTATTCTAAGACATCGCTTCTACTGAACGTATGTTAGATCCAATCACAAAGAAAGAGTGTTATATAATACTAAATAGTAGAACTGATTATTTATTTTACGATACAGATATCACACTAGTGGTTTGTGTTCAGAGTGAGAGCGCAGATGTCTTTTGAGATGTTTTTTAAGGGAGTATTTCTTGGTACATATATCACAGGAGAATGGTTTTTCTCCGGTGTGAGAGAACAGATGTGTTTTGAGAAGTCCTTTGCAGGAGAATTTCTTGATACACATATGACAGGAGAATGGTCGTTCTCCGGTGTGAGAGAACAGATGTGTTTTGAGATGTCCTTTGCAGGAGAATTTCTTGTTACACATATCACAGGAGAATGGTCGTTCTCCGGTGTGAGAAAGTAGATGTCTTTCAATATGTTCTTTACGGGAGAATGTCTTGGTACAAATATCACACGAGAATGTATTCCCTCCAGTATGAGAGTGCAGATGTCTTTCAAGATTACACTTTCGGGAAAATGTCCTAGTACATAAATCACAGGAAAAGGCTTCGTGCTCAAAGTGAGTTAGTTTATGATGGTGAGTATGTTGATGATCGTGAGTCAGTTGGTGATTTTTGAGAACTTGTTTAAAGGGAAATGTCTTAGTACATAGATCACAGGAGAAAGGTCTGTGTCCAGTGTGAGAAACCATATGTCTTTCAAGAATAAACTTTCGGGAATATGTCTTATTGCATATATCACATTTGAAAGGTTTGACTTCAGTGTGAATATACAGATGTCTTTGGAGATCAACTTTATCGGAAAATGTCTTGGCGCATATATTACAGGTGAAAGGTTTGGTGTGAGTTAGCAAATGCCTTTGGAGATTATTTTTGAGGGTAAATGTCTTTGTACACATATCACACGACAGCTGTTTGTCTCCAGACTGACTACGCTGTTCAACGTTTATATCAGAGGACGCGCTTGTACAAACAAGTAAGTGTGATTCCATTAGCTGATTCTCTTCATTATTTCCTTCAGAAACTCCTGAAATCTGCTCCAAGTCATGAATGGTAGTGAATGCTGTGGAATTGCTGTAATTAGCATTGCCACGTTTGACTTCCTGTAACTTTATTGTGTCAAATATAATCGGCACAGGTTCGTTCTTCACTTCCGTTTGAGTAATCTCCTCCTTAATTTCAATCTTGGTATACTCCGATTTAAATACAGGCTCCATTCTATATTATACACGCCTTATATTCACTACAATGTGTTCGCTTACTAAACTTGAAAATCAAATAAATTTATTTTCTTGCAGCCAGATGCACAGACAACATTCCAGATCGTACCATTATAATAGGTAAATTCTATTATAATAGATCTTATATGCACTGACTTGTGCAGTTAACAAAGTCTCTCACTAGAGTGTGCCAGGTAGGAAGAGATAGATGGCGGTTCGTTTAATTGTCGTGTTTCTTATAACCAATTTTTAAATCACTGAGGAAATTTCAATGAAAGACCTGTGTTAGGGCCTCAAGGATGAATATTACACTTCTTAACATACAGCATTATTGGATTCGGGGTTAGATTCTCAAAGAAATATACCTGAATATAGTGAACGCTTTTAAATACCTAGGGATAACACTCCAGCCTTCAGGAAAGTCTTTTCGGAGACATATTAGAGAGAGGTCTTTGTGCAGCTATCAGGGCCATATTTGATATCAAAGACCCCACAAGACTGTCCTTAAATACTGCCATGCTTCTATTCAACACCAAGGTTCTACCAATGATCACTTATGGGCTGGAGCTAATTTGGGAGCACTTAATGCTAAGCGACTTGACTCTCATGGAAGGTATCAAAGCTACATTTTTAAAAAAGGGTGGTCGGAATTTCTAAAATGACTCCTTCCAGACTGATTTACGAATTGGCTCAAGAGACCTTCCTAGTAGAAGATGTGAGACTCAGAATGCTACTTCCGTCCACCAAAGAAGAAGAAAATCTCCTACAAATGAAGACCTGGGATTTTAACCCTGCAGTGCTCGCGTGGCGTCTGACAGACGCCAGACCAGATTCATTTCACTATATCTAGAATACCTATGAGGCCATTGTGCTGACCTGCCATCTACCTTTCGGTCAACTACTCTTAAATAACATATCCAAACGGCAACCCTCCAGTTTTCACCTAGCAACGGTGGGGTGAAGTTATTGTTGCGAAAATGTAGATGGCGTCTGTGAGACGCCGCGCGAGCTTTACTGTTACAAGGTAAGTTACTGGTTTAAAATAAATTTCTTTGAAGAACAGAACAGCAGAGAGTGGGTTTTTCATAGAAACATGATTTTCCCAAACAATTATAATAATTAAGGAATCGCGCACAATGTGCATTATCTTAACCTAAGACTTAACCTACCCAGTCCTGAACCCGGGAAAGGGATTTTTCACTACTGAAAAACCCCCGACCCGGCCGGGAATCGAACCCGGGCCGCCGGAGTGGAAGGCAGGCGCGCTACCGACTCACCCACGGCGACGGACTTTTCCCAAACAATTGTCACCAAAGGAATGCTGACTGATGGGGGAGGATTAGCTCAAAACAACAAGTAGCAGGTATATAATACAAGGTGACATACTGTGTCAATTTTTCATATAATCCAAAACTGTTTTTGATAAATGTATTTTTAATTGTCTTAATTTCTGTTAAGAATAAGTATACCACGTTAGACCATACTGTAGTATTTTAAAGTATATTTTCTGTCTATTTACACACTTTTAAAGCATATCTTAAATGCCTATTTTCTCTTTTATAAGCCTATTTTAGGTGCCTAAAACTAATTTTTTAGAGCCTAAAATCCCATGCCTAAAAATGAGATAAACAAAACATTCAGAAATTGATCCCAACTTCTTCACGGCAGATGCTATGGTCAACAGGAATTGGACAGGCCCAAATAATATGAGAAGCCCACTAAATTGACTGGCAGTGTATGGCTTCCACCAGAGATTGTGTACCCAGGAAAAGTTCCACGAACCAAGTGATCTGTGCGTGTGTGCTCTATGTGGCGGACGCTGTGAGTGCTAACATTTCAGTGTCTGTACTAAGAGAATTTAAGATGGCAGAAAAAGTCAACTATTTAGGAGTAACAATAACAAAATCAGGATATTGTACAGATGAAATTAAAAGAAGAATAGTATTAGGAAAAATAGCCACAAACAACCTCAATAGATTCATAAAAGATACAGGTATATCAGTAAAGACAAAAATCAAATTAATGCAAACAATGATTTTTCCAATAATTTTGTATGGCTGTGAGAGTTGCGGAAAAAAGAAAAGTAGACTCATTTGAAATGTGGGTGTGGAGAAAAATATTGAATGTAAAGTGGACAGATAGAAAAACAAATGAAGAAATTTTGGGAAGAATAAAGCCTAGCAGTTCCCTGGAAGCTAAAGCCACAAAACTGAAGCTGGAATATTTCGGGCATGTTATGAGAAAACATGACTCTTTGGAGAAGGATATAATGCTGGGAATGGTAGAAGGAGCCAGAAAACAAGGAAGAAAGAAGATGAGATGGCATGATGAGATAACCAGGGCTACCAATCTTACATGGAAAGAGATTCTTGATCGGGTACAGGATAAAAATCAATGGAAGAGACTGACACATCAAGTTACAAAAGCAAGAAAGAGACAATTTGAATAAAAGCTGGCAACCCACTGCTGTGTATATCCGACTGGATCACAAAGGATCGCATGCGATCTGTGTACTCTACTACTACTAAGAGATTTAAGTCTCTGCTGGAATACAGCAAAAACTAATGCACATTTTGTGCGCTGTTCTCAAACTATTATTGGATACTTATCTTTAATGAGGTATAATATATCTCGTCCTCTTTTCGAACCAAAGAGTGCTACAGAAGTAGGTCTAAGGCATAGTATAAATTTCAACAATTTTACTAAAGGAAACCCTAATCTGATACCACTAAACAATAAATTGTTTAAAAAAACAAGTACTCGAATTAATTAAAACTAACTTGTAATTGTACTTTTACTCACATTTTTTCCCCCACTATTCATTCTCAACTGGGAATTTATTAATTTTAACATAAGGTATTTTGTTTGTATATCTGTTATGTTATTGTAATTTATTTTTTCATATCTTTATTCATGTATTTATTTCATATGAGCAATCTTAATTATTTTTATTCTTATTTTTTGCCTAAAACTATAGTATGTATGTTTTTGATATAATGTACAAAATATAATTTTAGTATGACTGAACTGACCCCAAACACGAGTTATGGTCATGCGGGGTTAATAATACTCTTTTGAAATTGTACTAATTGTGTTTATATTATTTGTATTTGTAATAATTTGTATTTTTGTAATTTGTACTAATAAAGAAAGTGTGCGTGGAACGTCATGCGACGGAAGTGAAACTTGTTTTAATTTTTTTATTTTTCAATTTTGGGTTATTGGGTTTTTTAATTTTGGATTGTTGGACTGTTTTTATTTTGGATTTTTTAATTTTGGATTTTTTAATTTTGGATTTTTTATTTTAGATTTATTATTTTTAAATTTTTTTTTGGAATTTTTTTATTTTTAAATTTTGGATATTTGGATTTTTTATTTTTAAAATGTTGGATCTTTGAATTTTTTTAATTTTTTATTTTTTGGAATTTTTAATCTTTGGATAAGCCTAATCATTGAGTTGATTGTTTTCTGTGCAGTCCGTTCCGTCACACCTCAGTAATTTTGTGACGATTTATGAGCATTACACAAGCTCTCGGTTTACGCCTACCGCGGCTAAAGAAGTTTCACTTAAATTTGTAATAAAAATTAAAAATAATAAATAATAATAATAAATAATATTGTTGTCATATTTAAGCAAAGTTTCCTTACGGTGACATCCACAGCAGTTAAAAGCGATTACGACAATAGAGGTCTTCGCTATCTCTGATGTTGTCAATTGGGTTGCCTATTCCAACAAAATGGATGCGAATCTGGGATACATGGTACAAGAGCTTATTGTGTATTGCCTTCCAGATATGAAATTCGAGGATGGCACTAACATGCAATGCTCCTGCCTGGAAGCGTGTAACGAGATTTCGTATCTCGCAGCTACCCAAGACGTGATCCCACTGGAACACCACGAAGATGACAGCAAGTACGAGGTGGAGACTGGGTGAGTGTTACGTAGATAATCAGGTATGCAATGCTTTTTTTTTCTGGGGGTACTCGGGACTGCCCATACCCCTTAAGGGGGGACATACAGCTTTCGATGAAATTCATTTGTGAGAAATATGTGAATTTCATTTTTTTTTTCTCGGCAATGAATTGCAGTCTTGCAATCTGAAATACTCTTTACTATATCTAAAATTTCATACTCTTTTTAAAATTAATTAAACTGTTACAGTTATGGGTAATTATCGTTTCAAAATGGCTGCCACGTTTCTTGCACTGAACAGTCGTTTCCCTGATAACTTCCACAAATATAGATATTTCTGAGTGATTATTTTTCTGTGTGTTTGTTAATATCATGTGAACAACATAATCTAGGATCTTTGAAATATATTCCGTATAAGTATTCTTTTAATCTTTTTTTTTTTAAATTTTCTTTTTCGTTAAATTGTATATTAAAAAAAAATACTTAGGCCTATACTGAAGTTATTTCAAAGATCCTACATTATGTTGTTCACATGATATTAACAAAAACACAGAAAAACAATCACTCAGAAATATCTATATTTGTGGAAGTTATCAGGGAAATGGCTGTTCAGCCTGGCTGGCAGCCATTTTGAAATGATAATCACCTGTAACTGTAACAGTTTGATTAATTTTGAAAATAGTATGTAATTGTAGAAATAGTCAATAAAGAGTATGTCAGATTGGAAGACTGCAATTCATTGCCGAGAAAAAAAATAATGAAATTCACATATTTCTCACCAATGAATTTCATCGAAAGCTGTATGTCCCCCCTCAAAGATTTTTGTAGTTTCATATATGAGAAGATCATTAATTTCCACAATTTTGAAATCTGGATACATTTGAGCCAAACAAAATGATTAAAGTGATTATACGCATCGTTTGCATTAAATAGCTATATTTAGTGTTACGTTTATTATCTACTAGCATGTACCCACGGCTTCACCCGTGATAATTATTTCAAAAATTAAAAATTAAGAGCATAATAGTAAAATCATTATATTTATTAACACCTAAATCACGTGGACTACATACCACGATTAGATAGCATCATCTGGTAAAAGCGACTTCAGATTCGAGTTCCTTGGTCCAGAGAACCCCTGTAGAGTGAGTTTCGTCCAAATCGAACAATGTTTGACCATATTAGAGCTTACAACATTCAAGCGATCGCGAAAGTTTTATTTCCAAGGTATGACAAAAATAGCCAAAGCCAACTGTAATTGATTTGACATTGAAATGTATAACTCAAAACTTATGTTTTGCAAACGCAAAAAATGCACGTTTTTTGCCCGTTTTTCACTCATAACTCGCAAACGAAAACTAAAATTAAAATTCCAGGTTCGAGGTGCATTTTCCGACTCTTCAGCCCACCTAAGTTAAAAATTTCAGATCTCTGCGTTCAGTAGATTTCGCTGGACATCGAGGACAATTCCTTTTATTAATACAGATAATAAGAATTATAATGATACCTTCTCTAATTTGTCAAACATCCATTTCATTGAATTCCAAACCCATCTGAAACAACTGGCAACAATATATTCTGTGAATTTGTTTTGATAATTCTGCGTAAAAAGGGATTAAGTATTTTCAAAAACATTTAATTTTTGGCAATTAAAATCAGAATTTTTCAAAATCCTTTCTTAGTGAGCACCTACATTATGAAACGAAGGTACTGTCAAAATTCCAAGTCTCTACCTGTTATAGTTTAGGCTGTACGTTGATTCCTGTCAGTCAGTCAGTCAGTCAGGACAAAGCCTTTTATATATAGAGAGAAGATAGGCCCTACCTATTTTTGAGAGGTGGGCACTGACATTAGCGCTAATCAGGAAAACAAGTGAGCCATACAGAAGCGTTGCAATGGTAGCCAACATTACCATGCGCTTAAGAGTTTGTTGTTTTTTATATATTCCGGAGATTGTTCTTTTCATACATTGTAATCAACAAATTTCCAAATTCAACCATGATCTCCATAAGTACAACACTAGAATTTCTAATAATTTACCTGTCAACAATCACAGAACTACTAAATTCCTGAACAGCATAGGACATCAAGGAGTTAAAACTTTAGAACTAATTACCCAACCCTATAAAGAAAGTGTGCGTGTAATGCCATCCGACAGAAGTGAAACTCGTTATAATTTTTTGGATTCTTTCAATTTCGGATTATTGGACTTTTCCAATTTTGGATTGTTGGACTTTTTTAATATTCGGTTTTTGGACTTTTTTAATATTGGGTTTTTGGACTTTTTTAATTTTTAAATATTTAATCTTTTATTTTGGAATTTTGGATTTTTTAAATTTTAGATCTTTGAATTTTTACTTTTTGGATTTTTTAATTTCAATTTTTTATTTTGGATTTATTATTAATTTTTTTAATTTTTAAATTTTGGATACTTGGATTTTTAATTTTTAAATTTTGGATTTTTGTACTTTTTAATTTTAAATCTTTGAATTTTTTAAATTTTTAATTTTGGATTTTCAGATTTTTAAATTTTGGATTATTAAATTTTTAATTTTTGGATTTTTTAAATTTTGGATAAGCCTAATCATTTAGTTGATTGTTTTCTATGCAGTCCATTCCGTTACACCTGACTTATTTCGTGACGACTTTGAGCGTAACACTATTTTCGTGATGATTTTCAGCGTTACACAAGCTCTCAATTTACCCTTACTGCGGGTAAAGAAGTTTCACTTCAAAATTAGAACCAAAGAAATTTAAACGCTGATTGCATATATACGTTTGTAGCAATGAAAGGGTAGACATTTCTTAGGTATTCTACAAATAATTCAATTAACTCAATTGAAAGGAATATCAATTAACTGTGAGTTCAAATAAGAGCTAATTGTTTTATTTTCTCTACAATTAATTGTCTGCACAGTTATTCAGTTATTTCTTGCAACTCTAGTTTAGATAAATGAAGGCACACTCCCATAATGTAGGCATTTACTTTATGTTGGAACATAAAATGCATTTCTTTCTATTTGTTTAAGGATGAAAATAAAGGTTTCCTTCGAGGTCTCCAAATTCTTCTCATACTACAGGTCAGAGAAACAATGCCTCAGCGAATTCTTGGGTAAGTCCTGACTCTGGGTAATGTATCAATGCCATTAAGTTCTACTTCTACTTTCTCTCCTGTACTACAGAGGAAGTATAGTGTTCCATGAAATTCCATGTCAAGATTTCAACATGTGAAACCCCCTAATTACAAAAATGATTACCTACTTACTCAATGGCAATAGACAATTCCTTAGTAACCTAAGTTCATTGCCGCACTTACCTGAGCCCACCATTCAAACATATTCTGTGCTAACTCTATTCGATCATCCCTCACAAATCCTACTTCCCTTAAATCTATCCTAATATTGTCCTCCCGCCTACGTCTAGGTCTTTCGAGTGGTCTTTTTCCCTTCGGGTCTCCCAGTCAATACCAAATATAGTAAGGATAATTAAATCACGGAGGATGAAATGGGCTGAAGGTTCATTGCTGCGCTTACCTGAGTCTGCCATTCAACCCTATTCTGTGCAAACTCCATCCAACCATCCCTCGCAAATCCTACTTCTCTTAAATATATTCTAATATTGTCCTTCCACCTACTTCTGGGTCTTCCAAATAGCATCTTCACTTCAGGCTCCCAGTCAATACTTTTGAGATATGTCTTTCCTCCCCCATGTCCAGCCCATTTCATCCTCCGTGATTAATTACCCTTATTATATCCGGTGACTAGTACAGGTCATGAAGCTCATCGTTATGCAGTTTTCTCCAGTCCCCAGATATGGAGGGTAGCTGAGAATATGTTGTTTTATATTGATGTGAGACACGGTCGCTTACTCTTCGGGAAGAACATAATTTGAGTGTGTTTGAAAACAGGGTGCTTAGGAAAATATTTTGGCCTAAGAGAGATGAAAATGGGGAGTGGAGAAAACCACATAATGATGAGCTTCATGACTTGTACTCTTCACTGGGTATAGTAAGGGTAATTAAATCACGGAGGATGAAATGGGCTGGACATGGGGGAGGAAAGACATATCTCAAAAGTATTGATTGGGAGACCCGAAGGGAAAAGACCACCTGGCAGACCTAGATGAAGGTGGGATGACAATATTAGGATTTAAGGGAAGTAGGATTTGCGAGGGATGATTGGATAGAGCTAGCACAGAATAGGGTTGAATGTCGGGCTCAGATAAGCACGGCAATGAACCCTCGGGTTCCATAAAACGCATAATATACCTTTAGCTAGCTGAAGAATTGTCTATTGCCCTTGGATAATAATAATAAAAAAAAAAAGTGTGCGTGGAACGCCACACAACAGAAGGGAATCTTGTTTTAATTTTTGGATTTTTTAATATTGGGTTTTAGACTTTTTTGATTTTGGATTTTTAACATTTTTTTATCTTTAATTTCTTAATTTGGAATTTTTTATTTTTTAAATTTAAGATCTTTGAATTTTTAATCTTTCAGAGTTTCAATTTTCGATTTTTTAATTTTGGATTTTTTATTTTTAAATTTTGGATAAGCCTAATCATTGATTTGACTGTTTTCTGTGCAGTCCGTTCCGTCACACATCACTAATTTTGTGATGATTTTGAGCATTACACAAGCTCTCGATTTACCCCTACCGCAGCTAAAGAAGTTTCACTTCAATAATAATATTAATACTAATGTGGGGTGTCTAAGGAACTGATCATCATCTGTTCCAGCTTCTACAGGGGGTCTGCTCGGGCTATTCCTTGGGTTCAGCTGCATCAGTTTCATCGAGGTGCTGTTCTTCACTTCTGAAGGCTTCAGGAGGATGTTCGACTTCAGGAAACACAAGTAAAACCATTCTCCAGATTCCCTACTTCTCGTTCTGTACATAATTACACGTGTATTCTAATTTATTCCTGTACATAATACCCCATAAATAAATTGTTTTGCAAACTTTATTGTAATTATTGTCTTATGGAATTCCCATTTTAATGCTGCTGCCATAACGAGTGGAAAATAACAGCACTACACCGCTGAACTACATTTTTCAACATAACAAATCAATTTGTTGATCGCTTTGATTTTGCTAGAATGCTCTGTTTGATTCATTTGTTTGTAATGTAACAGCAATGTGAAACGCAATCTATGTTACTAAATAGTAGAACTGATTGAAATCAGGAAAAGAACAGGTATGAATGATGTGGCAAATACAGCGGAACAGTTGAAATGGAACAGGGGAGTCCATGCGATGCGAATGAATCAACGAAAATGGGCACAAAAAGCTACAACATGGGACCCTAGAAGAGGCTGGAGAAGTGTGGAGAGGCCAAAGACCAGATGGGACATCAGGAAGACTATGGTCTCAAGTAACGAGGAATAGAAAAGAGTGAAAGAAAATGGGAGAAACCTCCATGCAAAAGAGCTCTCGCTAGAATTAGCTCTTGCTAGGATTAGCTCACCTAACGAGAAATATATGAGCTCGCCCTGCATTCCACAGGAGGTCATTGCCCTCTGGGATGTCTGGGCTAATTTTATTTATTATTTATTTATTTATTTAGAACTGATTTTATGGTACAGATGTCACACTAGAGTGGTTTTTGTTCACTGTGAGTCAGCAGATGACTTCTGAGACGTTTTTTAAAGTAGAATTTCTTTGTACATTTATCACACGAGAAAGGTCGATGTCCAGTGTGAGAGAAAAGATGTTTTTCAACGTATTCTTTACGGGAGAATTTCTTGTTACATACATCACAGGAAAATGGTCGTTCTCCAGTGTGAGATAACAGATGTCTTTCGAGATGTGCTTTACGAGAGAATTTTTTGGTACATTTATCACACGAGAATGGGTTGTGTCCAGTGTGACAGAGCAGATGTCTTTCAAGAATAGACTTTCGGAAAAATGTCTTAGTACATACATCACAGGAGAAAGGTTTGTGTCCAGTGTGAGTAAGCAGATGATTTTCGAGAACTTGTTTAAAGGAAAATGTCTTAGAACATAAATCACAGGTGAAAGCTTTGTCTCTATTGTGAGTAAACATATGTCTTTCAACATATGTCTTTCGAGAAAATGACTTATTACATATATCACATTCGAAAGGTTTGAGTTCAGTGTGAATATACAGATGTCTTTGGAGATCAGTTTTTCCGGAAAATGTTTTGGTGCATATAGCACAGGTGAAAGGCTTAGTGTGGGTAAGCAGATGCGCTTGGAGACAACTTTTGCGGGCAAATATCTTTCTACATACATCGCACGACAGCGTTTTGTCACCAGACTGAGTACGCTGTTCAGAGGATTCGTTTGTACAATCGGCAGACGAGTGTGATTGCATTAGCTGATGCTCTTCATTATACCCTTGCGAAACTCCCGAATTCTGCCCCAAGTTGTGAATGGTGCAGTATGCTGTAGAATTGTTATAATTAACATTCTCACGTTTGATTGTCTGTGTCTTTATTGTGTCAAATATAATCGGCACAGGTTCGCTCTTCACTTCTGTTTGAGTAATCTCCTCCTTAATTTCAATCTTGGTATACTCCGATTTAAATACAGGCTCCATTCTATATTTACACGCCTTATATTCACTGCAATGTGTTCGCTTACTAAACTTGAAAATCAAATAAATTTATTTTCTTGCAGCCAGATGCACAGCCTAACATTCCAGATCGTACCATTATAATAGGTAAATTCTATTATAATAGATCTCATAAGCACTGACTTGTGCAGTTAACAAAGTCTCTCACCAGAGTGTGCCAGGTAGCAAGAGAAAGATGGCGGTTCGTTTAATTGTTGTGTTTCTTATAACCAAGTCCTAATGCGATATTGTAATCCCCAAGTTGTTGCACGTTGGATTTAAAATATACATTGTTATCTATATCTACAGGTAGTAACTTGGGTGGACTCAAACAATCTACAAATCAAGGAGAAAAAGACTGAGCAGCAGCGAATCTAGGGTTGGGGGGGGGGGGCAAACTGCCCCGGGCGCACGTGTAAGGGGGCACAAAATGGCTAAAAGCGTTGCTTTTACTGTCGTAGATTTGGGGCGATACACAAAAAAACAAACAAATTTTGTCATATCATTAATATGTTTATCGGTATTTCTAGTTCCACCCGTTTAAAAGCCCTTTAAATACATAAATGCCGCAGTCTTTTTTTTTTTTAAAGCGAGTATGTGATAGCTAATGACGACCTGACTAAAAAGAATGACTCATTATAACAGTTTTAATAGACATGAAAAGTTTTAAATGTCATGCTCTCGACCTAACACTGACAATGAAAACAGCAACTCCTGCAAAACACTCGATCTTAATTATCCACAATGAACTTCAGGATGCATATCCGAATATGGCAACGACATTTAGAATGTTTATAACAATGCCTGTCACAGTTGCACCCAATGAAAAGAGGTTTAGTAGGAATAACAAAGTACTTAAGAAACAGGGCGATACGAGGACACCTTATAAACCTCAGTATCTTTTAACAATTATTAAGAATTTTGCGGAATGAAAAATAAATTTCATATTTTAAATTTGATTTCAAGTTTTAGAATACCAGATTGCTGTCTGTCTGGAACCTATAGCCCCCTATGTTGGGGCGAAGGGCCTTCAAGTGGAGGTTTCTGTTACCTGTATGAAATTGATTATGCTTATTTTCTGAGAGAGGGCAGAGGGACAGGTGGTAAGCACATCGCCTCTCAACCCCCTCAGGAAACTAAGGTATTACTTGGACGTAGAAAGGGCCGAGAAATTTTGTCCAGAGGTTCTAATTTAGGCTTGGAGTTCTTTTACGTGCCGTAAATCTACGACACGGGATTAAAGTCCCTCCCGGAGGACTTCTGAAAACCCATCGACCATGGCCAGGTTTCGGATCTGCAGGCGGGCATGCTACCTCTACACCACTACAGCCGACATTGATTTATGTCAAGTTTTGATTATCTCATTGATAATAAATTGTAAATAGTGTTTTACTCTAAGGAATGTTAGTAAAATTATACATTACGAAATAATGTTGTTTTTATTTTTATAATTGAAGCGTCTAATTCCAAAACTGTCTCAATCCATTTTTGTTTTAATGGAGATACTGGCGGTTTCGTCATCTACCTACATATCTCTAACAATGTAGTAATGAATGTTGTGCCTAAACATCCTCTTTCCTTCCATAATTAAGCTTCAGATTTGACAAACAATTTCAAAACTTTGTCACTCCATCCTATGTACTCTTACAAAACTGTCTCGTTCCACACATGAATTTCTTTTTCAAAATTTCATCCATAACAAATTCTGTCGTTCTTTCTAGTTCTAAGTTACATATACGTAGTTCACAACATTCTGTGCAAAGAAAAGAAGAAATTGTTGAAAGAGTTTACGAGATCGTGTCATTTTTCGCAATTCTTTAGTTCTTTTTTTATTTTTGATATTTTAAAATAATAAATAATTTTATTGAAAAATTATGGAAAACTAATTGTTAGATTGGGATACGCCGTAGCGTAGTGGTTAAGGCACTACGCTACAAAATAGAAGGTCGAAGTTCGATTCCCGATGAGGTCGTGAAGATTTTTCAATTGGCCTAATCCTTCTGGTGGCACTACGGCCCTGGGGTCGACTCAGCCTCTAACAGAAATGAGTACCGGGAGCAATGCTGGGTGTAAAGGCGGCCGGTGCATAAGGCTGATAACCTTACCACCTTCAGGTGCCGCATGTCTAAAAATCTGGAAGCCTCAACCTCCTAGAACCTTTTGGGCCTCCATGGCCTGTATAGGGTACACTTTACTTTTCTATAATAGCTAATCAACTGTGAAAGAACTGCATGTTATTTTCCCCATTGAGTTTTTGGGAGCATAGAGAATGTCATTAGGAAGAGGGATACTATTATCAAACCATGGGAATTATTGCACAAAGTGACCGCCGGCGTGGTCTTGTAGTTAGCGTCGCTGACTACAGATCCGTCAGCCCGGGTTCGATCCCCGGTACCTCGAATTTTTCTGAGGTAGGGAGGTCTGGCATTAACGGCCGTGGGTGTCGGCATGCTGACCACATGATCCCCAATCCTGCCATCTGCCTACGGGAGATGACGCAGCGGTCGGGTGGTAGGCCAAGTCCCTCCAGGGATGTAGCGCCACGGAGTTTAGTTTAGTTTTAGGGAGGTCTGGCGGGGGTGCACTCACCCTCGTGATTCAAATTGAGGAGCTACTTGATAGAGAAGTAGCGGCTCCGATCATGGAAACCACCATTAACGGCCATGCTGACCACATGCCCCCTAATCCTGCCATCTGCCTATGATAGATGATGCAGCGGACAGGTGGTAGGCCTTGTCCCTTCTGGGATGTAAGCGCCAAATGCAAGGGTCATGGAACTGGGAAAGGATTTTGTTATTTTTGATTGTAAGAAAATAGTACAAGCTACTCTCAAACTTCCTGGACAGTGGCAATTCCAGTTTTCCGCAGCTAAGCGAATCATTCTAAGAAAAACTGCCTCTGCATAAGAATGTGATTGTGAGAGGGTAAGTCTATTACAGACATAGGAGCATTTAAATTAGTGTTAGAAAGAAGAAAAAAAAATCGCTGATGACCCCAGAATCTCTTCCTTGAAGGAAGAGAAACTATCCGATG
Source organism: Ectobius pallidus (assembly GCA_964059195.1). Classification (NCBI taxonomy): domain Eukaryota; kingdom Metazoa; phylum Arthropoda; class Insecta; order Blattodea; family Ectobiidae; genus Ectobius; species Ectobius pallidus. The sequence continues at coordinate 167,440,123 of CAXKWD010000008.1, read as the reverse complement.
TCAACATTTTGGATCCGAGTGGAGAAACATGACCGATTTGTCATTCTGCAAGACTGTAATAGAGGGTGATTCAAAGTTAAATATACCTAGGTAGAATAAAAATCCAATTGAGAATTTATTTATCGAAAAAAAAAAAAGACTTAAGAAATTGAACTTAGGTGTAATAACTAGGGGGCGGATTTCTATGACCAAAAAAATGGGATATATGCAAGCATTTATAACCTAAAAAACATTAAAATATGACCAATAAAATTTAAAATATGACTTTACCACTTACACATGTATTTTCTTTTAATTTTCATTATAATTCATTTTATTAAAAATATAGTGTTAATTATTTAAAATATCTGTAAATTCTCAAAAAGTATTAGTATAATACAAAATTTACAAAGTATGATATGAAAATTCAAAATTACTTTAATATGCACACAAATATGACGAAAATATGACCAAAATATGCATATTCATAATAAATATGCTAGAATAGTTGAAAATTTTCTAAATATGCAGTTATATGCACAATAAAAGCCGTTCCATTTTCACCAGGATGCTTGGAATCGGGTTTAAATTAGTTGGAAACCTGAAATAATACAAAGGGGAAAAATATGACACGTCATAGAAATCCGCCCCCTAGTAATAACCAAACAGAATAATGCATTCATTTCTTATGACCATTAATTTTAATATTAGAGTTCAATGTCATAGACAACATAATACTCCCTGCAAATTTCCCTCGACTTTTGCTCTGTTGCCAGATGTTTTATTATACTGTGAGTTATGCAATCTACAGTTTTTTTTATACAACCTAAGTAGCTGGTTATTTTCCAACTTTCAGTTAAAAACAACCATCAGTTTGTGAGTTTTATACGGCTGACCCTTAAAGAATTTAAATATTATTCAAGAGCTTTAGCATAACCTTACCTATGATACACACAATGAAATAGTCATAACGTTAAAACAAGTAATATAAGCCACATTTGGTCCTTGAATTCCACTGTCATCACGTATATACTAGTTAAAATACAATAGATTATTTTTTCACGGTGAATAGTTAAAAGAATGCTGCTCAATGTTTCGAGTCATCCCTCGACCCTTCCTCAGGTGCCTCCTGATCACACTGTTCACAAAATGAGGAATCTTCCACAAGCCCGTTGGTTGGTAACTATCGATCACAAAAGTCGTATATCGAGCAAACTTATCGACCCACCACCCAAGGAGGTTGAAGGGACTGTTGAATTTGGAGTTCCAAATGAATGGGTCGATAAGTATGCTCGATATACGTTTTTGATCGATAGTTACCAACTAACAGGTGTGGAAGATTCCTCATCTTGTGAGCAGTGTGATTCAGGAGGCACCTGAGGAAGGGTCGAGGGACGGCTCGAAACATTGTACAGCATTCTTTTAACTATTCACTGTGAGTAAAATTTATATATTGTATTTTAACTAGTATATACAAATAAAATAACTTCACACAACTTCTTGAATTTATCTGAACTATTCTTCGCCATCAAAATTAGCTGAATTGCTAAGCACTGAAGATAACAGACAGTGAAGTGATATTATGTTACAGTTGAGTTGCAGAAATAATAAACAATAGATGCTGTAGAAGGCATAGCTAGCAAAACAACTCTTCATTGTATGTTATAATAACTTAGTTATTAAAAGCATATGCTAAACTTGAGAATAAGGTGACCACCGTCACAACTGGGCCGTACCAAGTGGGACCAAGTCTACAATGTCGCCATTATTACAAACATGATTACATACCGATTGAATTCGGCAGATAAGCGACTATTGTAGCGATGTTTTATGAAAGATGTGGAAGGGTAAAAAAGCTTCTGCATTAAATATTCTAGGTCCGTGACAGGTTATGTTAGGTTAGGAAAAGTCATGTTAGTTTAGCAGCAGTATTCTGCATAGTGCGGGGTTCGTGCCATGTAACGATGTTTTACAAAAGGCATGGAAGGGTAATAAGGCTTCTAGAAGTAGTGACAGCCAAATCCTAGGTCAGTGTCAGGTTATGTTAGGTTAGGGAATTTGTATTAGTTTAGGAGCAATATACTGAATAGCGTGGGGTTTATTATGTCTCAGATTGAATCTTTGGGAAAAAATAGTTTTATGATGCACCCTAGGCTCCTCTCTAATGAGGCCTGCCTGGGAAGGTGGGGTTTAGGGTTTCGTCACAGAAGAAATTCAATGTGAGACATAATAAACCTCGTGCTTTCGGTGTATTGCTCCTAAACTAACATAAACGTTCCTAACCTAACAAAATGGCGGAGCTTGGCTGGGGTGCAGCATAAATCTATCTTTTGCCGAATCTTTTCTGCGATGGGAAATTTTACCCTTGCACAGATAGTTTATCTTTTGTTCCCCATGGCTCGGAGGAGCACGGTCGCTAATGGCAGAGCATGGCTGGCTACGCTATTCTGAAGGAGTTCCAAAATATATACATTAGTTAGGTCCATTCTAACAATGGGGCAGTTGTGGGATAAGAGATGACAGAGGAAGAAGAAAGTATGTTAGATCAAATCACAAACAAAGAGTGTTATATAATACTAAATAATAAAACTGATTATTTATTTCACGATACAGATATCACACTACTGGTTTGTGTACAGTGTGAGACAGCAGATGTCTTTTGAGATGTTTTTTAAGGGAGTATTTCTTGGTACATATATCACAGGAGAATGGTCGTTCTCCAGTGTGAGAGAACAGATGTGCTTTGAGAAGTCCTTTACAGGAGAATTTCTTGCTACATGTATCACAGGAGAATGGTCGGTGTCCAGAGTGAGAGAGTAAATGTCTTTTGATTCGTTCTTTACGGCCGAATTTCTTAGGACAGAAATCGCACGAGAATGTATTCTCTCCATTGTGAGTGTGCATATGCCTATCAAGAATATACTTTCGGGAAAATGTCCTAGTACACACATCACAGGAAAAAGCTTTGTGTCCAGTGTGAGTAAGCTGATGATTTTGGAGAACTTGTTTAAAGGAAAATGTCTTAGTACACAAATCACAGGAGAAAAATTTGTGTCCAGTGTGACTAAACATATGTCTTTCAAGAACGAACTTTCGGGAAAATGTCTTATCACATATATCACATTTGAAAGGTTTGAGTTCAGTATGAATATACAGATGTCTACGGAGATCAGTTTTTCCGGAAAATGACTTGGTGCAGATAGCACAGGTGAAAGGTTTAGTGTGACTGAGCAGATGTACTTTGAGACATTGTTTTCGGGTAAATGTTTTGGTGCATATATCACACAACAGCTGTTTGTCTCCACACTGAGTACGCTGTTTAATGTTTCTAGCAGAGGATTCCCTTGTACACACAACTGGTGAATGTGATTGCAATAGCTGATGCTCTTGATTATTTCCTTGAGAAATTCCTGAAATCTGCTCCAAGTTGTGAATGGTGCAGGATGCTGTAGAATCATTGTAATTAAGATTCTCACGTTTGATTTCCTGTGTTTTTATTGTGTCAATGGTATCAAATGTAATCAGCACAGGTTCGCTCTTCAGTTCTGTTTGAGTAATCTCCTCCTTAATTTCAATATTGCTATACTCGGATTTAAGTACAGGCTCCATTCTGTATCATACACAACTTACATTCACCACACGGTGCTCAGTTACTAAATTTAAAAAATTTAATCAATCTCAAGTTTCTTAAAGCGATACGCACAGCCTAACATAAAATTTAGTACATCACGGCATTCACGGGTATAATAGTTAATTTTTATTACAATAGACCACAAAGGTAATATCTCATAGGCAGTGATTTGTGTAGTTACCAAAGTCTCTCACTAGAGTGTGCAAGGTAGCAAGAGATAGATGGCGGTTCGTTTAATTGTTGTGTTTCTTATGACTAGGGTGGGGGGGGGGGGGCGGATTTCTATGACATGTCATATTTTTCCCCTTTGCATTATTTCAGGATTCCGACTAATTTAAACCAGATTCCAAGCATCCTGGTGAAAATGGAGCGGAATATAATACAATGTGCATATAACCAGTGGTGGATCCATGGGGGGGGGGGGGAGAAATGGGGGAAATTCCTTCCCCCCAAAATTTGTAAAATTAAGCATAAATTATTCAAGATTTATTATTCTAATAATTTTTTTAAAGGCAACATAACCCAAATACTTACATTAAAGCAACGACATTCATTATTTTGAAATACATTTGTAATAAAATGCTGAAATGTTCATTTTGATTTCTACTGTATACTGGGAATAATTAATTTTTATGAGTAAAAACTTCCCTCTCTACTTTGGTCCCCCCCCCCAAAAAAAAAATTTGTCTCTGGATCCGCCCCTGCATATAACTGCATATTTAGGACATTTACAACTGTTGTAGCATATTTAGTATGAATATGGATATTTAGGTCATATTTTTGGCATATTTGAGTGCATATTAAAGAAATTTTAAGTTTCATATCACATTTTGTAAATTTTGAATTTTAATGATACTTTTTTGAGAATTTACAGATATTTTAAATAATAAATATTATATTTTAATAAAATGTATTGCAATGAAACTTAAAAAAATATACACAATGTGTAAGTGGTAAAGTTATATTTTAAATTTTATTGGTCATATTTTAATGTTTTTTAGGTCATAAATGCATGCATATATCCTATTTTTTATGCATTCATATATCCTATGCATATATCCTATTTATGACCAAATGACCAAATCCCCAAGTTGTTGAACGTTGGATTTAAAATATTCATTGTTATCTACATCTACAGGTGTTAACTTTGGCGGACTCTAACAATCTACAAATCAAGGAGAAGAAGACTGAACAGATGACATATTAGAAGAGGCAGGGGACAAAACCTAGGTGTAACAAATCAATTAAGAACTTAAATAGAACATATAAAGTTCCAAGACTTCCCTGTCCAAGATCAATTTATGACAGTAATTTTGATATCCCGAGGGAACGGATAAATGAGCATTACAAAGATAACCCGTTTAGGAAGCGGGAGGCAGAAAACAGTAAAGACAGCAACGATCAACATCAACAACAGTTTGGGGACGACCATGCTACATAGTAACGGTAGGATGTTTACGATTTATTCAATTCAGTACACTTGAGAAAGGCCTGGAGGGCAGGTTGAAACGTTGTGTTTTGTAAAAAGGTTGTTTTATCCACTATTATAAATAAGTGTCATTGTTTATATTATATTATGTTTTAATAAAAGTATAGTGGAAAGAATAGGACCATTAATTATTTTCAATTGAATATGTAACAAATCACTTCAGGAACCTTGCAGTTACAGCCAACAGGGACGACGTTCGGATTCAGTATCAAGGAAAAGGTCATAGCAGACATAAGAGCGGCATAATATTTGAATAGTCTTCCTAAACCTGTTACATCTTTGAGAGAAAAGTTATGTAACTTACAGATATACTATTTTCTCCTCCAGAACATCTACTTGAATCTACACCCCCAGAGGAAAAAGTGACATATTTTAATTAACCCCCTAAACCCCATTTGAATTAATATTTTTTGTCACACATTTAATAAACTTATTTCAAAGCAGTTTCTACTAAATATATTGAGACAGTTGTATTATTGATTTTCATTAAAGTATCTCTAGTAAAAACTTTTTTCTCTTCTTCTTATTCTTCTTATGTAGGATGGCATCCTGTTTATTTCCCCTTTATTCCTCAGATGAGTCATGTGTACTGTCTTTCCATCTCGTAGCAGGTCTTCCTCTTAATCTTTTTCCGTCTGGTCTGCTTTCACTAGCCTTTTTTGCTAGGCGATTGTTTTCCATTCTATCAATGTGTTCTTTCCAAAATTTTCTTCTATCATTGGTAAATTTAGTTATGTCCTGAATTTGGCATTTGTCTTTAATTTCTGTATTGTGTATCTTATCTAATAAAGTTTTCCCCTGAATTGTTCTTAGCACCTTCATTTCACATGTGCTTAATATCTGTTTAGTTTTGTTTGTGTCTGCTGCGTACGTTAAGATTGGTCTGAATATTGTTTTATAAATGCGCACTTTACTATCGTCATGTACTTGTTTCTCCAAATTATGTCTTTCATACAACCTGATATCTGCATTGCTCTGTCGGCTTGTTTCTTTACTTCATGAATTAGATTTCCAGTGTTTGTTATCAGAGTTTTTCAATAAATTGACCTACACCACTTATTCCTTTCGCTGCCTCATATGCATAAAAATAAATAAAAACATTTGGTTTTACAAAAGTTAATCAGGTGATAGTAAGCTGTATTTAACCTGGCATGCCACCGCTCTTTTATAGCCGTTAAATACAACTCAAACGCAACATTACGTCTCACCTGTCCCCCACTCCTACTCTCAAATACCTCCCCTAGAGGCGGCATTTGAACTACTAGCAGCGACGGTAGCACCATCTACCAATAATTTGTGGTGTAACAAAAACATGAAATAATTTTCTCCATTATTCTCTTCCTTTCCCGTCACCTTCCTCTCTTCCTCTCACCTCCTCTTCACCCTACCTACCTATTTAAGACCTGTTTCTAATAGTAAATTTTGGATCAACCAGGATTCAAACTTGGTACCCCTAGCTTCGTAGTCAAAACTATTACAGCACGAGTGAACGTTGATTAGTGAAGGAAGCTTTCATATATTTGAGTTATGATAGGGGTGATTTCATGAGTTTTAACTTAAGAATCGGATTTTATAATTTTGAGATATTTTGTTAGTTTTGAAAAGAGCAGCGTTGGTGCAAGGGAATTTTTCAGCATCAATTTAGCCATATTTTATGTTATAATACAGCGTTTTTTATAATTGTGAAATATTATGTATGGTGCAAGTCTTTTTTTATTATGAAATATTTTGTTTTTCATAATTGTGAAATGTTCTGTTGGCATATATTTTTGTTTTGTTTGGCGCAAGGGAACATGGTGACATCTCAATTGCATGCAATAGGCTACAATTATAGCGCAGCATAACACAGCAAGCTGTAGATAGCGGCCGGCGGGTGGTTAGAAGAAGACAGTATAGTGGCCAGGCGCAAAAGCAGCCAAGAGGAAGAGGGAAGAGAGTGAGACGTAAAGTTCCAACATTCTTTATAAAAAAACATAATATAAATAATAAACGGCTTTTTAAAAAAGTGAAAAACATGTAGTTTTTGGCACTGTGAACATTTATTTTTTATTATTTTGTACTAATTTGTACTTAAATATACAAAACTGTTGGATCATTACTAACAAGGTAAGTTGTTGTGGGTTAATAGATATAATAAAGAAAAAGTACATAAGATCAAAACACAAATAAAGTAAGTGTTATGTGATACAAAATAGTAGAACTGATGTATTGATTTCATTACAGATATCACACTATATTAGTTTGTGTTCAGTGTGAGTTAGCAGGTACCTTTCGAAATTGTCTTTACGTGAGAACTTCTTGGTACATTTATCACATGAGAATGGTAGCTGTCCAGTGTGACTGAGCAGATGTCTATCAACATGTTCTTTACGGGAGAATTTCTTTGTACATTTATTACATGAGAATTTATTGTGTCCAGCGTGAGTAAGCAGATGTCTTTCAAGAACTTTCTTTCGGGAAAATGCCTGAGAACATACATCGCATGAAAAAGCTTTGTGTCCAGTGTGAGTAAGCAGATGTTTTTCAAAAACATGTTTTAAGGAAAATGCCCTTGTACATCTATCGCAGGAGAAAGGTTTGAATCCGATGTGAGTAGGCATATGCCTTGCGAGATCTCGTTTTGATAAAAATGTCTTAGCGCATATATCACAGGAGAAAGATTTGTGGGTTACCGGTACCGGTTTGTGACCACTGTGAATGAGCAGATGCCTTTGGAGTGTACCTTTTCGGCTGAATTTCATAGTACATAAATGACAGGAGAAATCTTTATGTCCACTGTGAGTGAGCAGATGTGATTCAAGAATACACTTTCGGGAAAATTTCTTACTGCATACATCACACGAGAAAGGTCTGTGTCCAGTGTGAGTAAGCAGATGCGTTTGGAGGTGATTTTTGCGCGAAAATGTCTTGGAACATATATCACACGAGAAATGTTTCTTTTGAGGAAGCGTTGGCTGTTTGTTTCTAGCAGAGGATGCGCTTGTACATACAACAGGTGAGTATGACGGTATTAGCGGATGCTCTTCGTTATTTCCGTGCAAAACTCCGGAATCCTGCTCTAAGTTGTGAATCGCACTGCATGCTGTAGAACTGTTGTGGTTAACATTCTCACGTTTCATTTCCTGCGTCTTTGCGTTAAAAGTAATCGGTATGGACTCACTCTTGCGAATGGCGCTGCACGCAGTGGTATCGAAGTTGAAATTTTCAAGTTTGATTTCCTGTGTCTTTATTGTGTCAAAAGTAATCGGTATGGATTCACTCTTACAAATGTCGCTGCACACAGTGGAATCGTAGTTGACATTATCAAGTTTGATTTCCTTTGTCTTTGAGTCAAAAGTAATCGGTATGGACTCACTCTTGCGAATGGCGCTGCATGCTGTGGAATCGTTGTAGTTGTCATTCTCAAGTTTGATTTCCTGTGTCTTTGTGTCAAAATTAATTGGTATGGACTCACTCTTGCGAATGGCACTGCACGCAGTGGAATCGTAGTTGGCATTTTCAAGTTTGATTTCCTGTGCCTTTGAGTCAAAAGTAATCGGTATGGATTCACTCTTGCGAATGGCGCTGCACGCAGTGGAATCGTAGTTGACATTTTCAAGTTTGATTTCCTTTGTCTTTGAGTCAAAAGTAATCGGTATGGATTCACTCTTGCGAATGGCACTGCACGCAGTGGAATCGTAGTTGACATTTTCAAGTTTGATTTCCTGTGCCTTTGTGTCAAAAGTAATCGGTATGGATTCACTCTTGCGAATGGCACTGCACGCAGTGGAATCATAGTTGACATTTTCAAGTTTGATTTCCTGTGCCTTTGTGTCAAAAGTAATCGGTATGGATTCACTCTTGCGAATGGCACTGCACGCAGTGGAATCGTAGTTGACATTTTCAAGTTTGATTTCCTGTGCCTTTGTGACAAAAGTAATCGGTATGGATTCACTCTTGCGAATGGCGCTGCACGCAGTGGAATCGTAGTTGACATTTTCAAGTTTGATTTCCTTTGTCTTTGAGTCAAAAGTAATCGGTATGGATTCACTCTTGCGAATGGCACTGCACGCAGTGGAATCGTAGTTGACATTTTCAAGTTTGATTTCCTGTGCCTTTGTGTCAAAAGTAATCGGTATGGATTCACTCTTGCGAATGGCACTGCACGCAGTGGAATCGTAGTTGACATTTTCAAGTTTGATTTCCTGTGCCTTTGTGTCAAAAGTAATCGGTATGGATTCACTCTTGCGAATGGCACTGCACGCAGTGGAATCGTAGTTGACATTTTCAAGTTTGATTTCCTGTGCCTTTGAATCAAAAGTAATCGGTATGGACTCACTCTTGCGAATGGCGCTGCACATTGTGGAATCGTAGTTAACAGTCTCAAGTTTGATTTCCTGTGTCTTTACTGTGTCAAATATAGGTACGGGTTCCCTCTTTAGTTCTGTTTGAGAAATTTCTTCCTTAATTTCAATCTTCGTATACTCCGATTTAAGTACAGGATCCATTCTGTATCATAACCACCTTACATCACAGAAAACATACAATGAGCACGCGGGAAAATTCAAGGTCAGCACGTTTATAGGTATTATCCGAGAGGCAGTGACTGTTGTAAATAGCAAGGCCGTGCATTGGTTAAAAAGTCTCTCTCTCTAGAGAGCAGTGGTTCCCAACCTTTTTCAGCTGATGCTCCCCTTTGAATGTCATGAAATCCTCATGCTCCCTTTGATAGTGATGGGAGAAGGCCTAAACACGTGATTGTCAGTACTTTTGTACTTTAAAAGATCCCTATAATACTTGTAAAAATAAATTTAATATTGGTCAACTCTTTTATTATTATTATTTATCCTGTGATGGCTTTGCTGTCACACACACATATATAAAACACGAAAATGCATATATAATTATTGTGAATCTTGAGTGTCAGTACAGTTCATAAAAAAGTTAAATGTAGAAATACAAATGTCCAATGTACAGTTAAAAACTGAATATTAGTGAGATGATTGTCACTGTTTTGCTTTCACCAGCTCTGATATATTAGGTTTTTTTTTTTTGACAGAGCACAACGTAGATCACCCGTATCTCGAATTTGGATTTCCAAATTATTATTTACATGTTGAGGAGATGGTAGATGACGCAGCGGTCAGGTGGTAGGCCTTGTCCCTTCTGGAATGTTAGCATCACGGAGTTAGGGTTAGTTGAGGGTCCATATGATAACCATGTATTTTCACTTAAAATTTAGTGTGATCTTAGTTATCTTAGGAAGAATGGAGCGTCAAGTTAAATTTCAATATGGCACGTTAAAATTCCAAGGCATGGCAAATTCTGGATTTTGAAAATTAGTAGGCTGTCAATCGGAATTATAAAAAGAAAAAATTCAGATTTTGCCAAATTCATGGAAATAAACCTACTATTGTTGCATATCATTGTGAGTCCGCCTTAAGGGTTGTAGAGACGAGGGAAAATATCGCTCGTTAATATGCAGATGATTATGAAGTGGTTACAATGCCATCTCTTAAGGTGGGAGAAAGGCCTATTTTCTTTTCGAAAATTTAGATATAGTTCTTAGCGTTCCAATTAAGAGACCAAATACTTCTATTGTGATTAGGTTGTATTTCTTCCACAAAATAAGGGATTATAGGTTCAAAACTCCCTTCTTCCACTCATTTACTTCTACTGCTGGTGGTAGGATCAACAATAATAGCATGCCTTGAGGTATTATATAGTGTGGTATTATTTCCTGTAGCCTTCATATATAGCATACTAGAATGGTTTCTCACCAGTGTGATTAAGCAGATGATATTTGAGACTCTGCTTAGAGGAAAATTTCCTGGAACAAATATCACACATGAATGGCTTATGCTCCGTGTGAGTAAGTAAATGTTTTTCTAACCCTTGTTTTCCAGAAAATTCCCTCGTACACATATCACAGGAGAAGGGTTTGTGTCCAGTGTGAGTTAGCATATGTTCTTTGAGATTACTTCTTTGACGAAAATTCTTAGTACATAAATCACACGCGAATTTTTTGTGTCTGGTGTGAGTGAGTAGATGTCGCTTAAGATGAAATTTTCGGGAAAATTCCTTGGTACATATCTCACACGAGAATGTTCTGTGTTTAGTGTGAATAGCCAGATGTGCAGTAACATCTCCTTTTGTGAAAAATTTATTCTTACATATATCACAGGAGAATTGTTTGTGTGAAGTGTGAGTAAGAAGATGTCTTTTTATATCTTGTTTTCGACTAAATTTCATGGTACATACATCACATGAGAATGGTTTGTATTTAGTGTGTATGAGCATATGTCTTTCGAGATTGGATCTTGGGTGAAAGGTTTTGGTACATACACTACACGAGAAGGGTTTGATATCAGTGTGAATGAACAGATGTGTTTTGAGACCCTCTTTTTGGGAAAACTTCTTGTCGCAGATATTACACGAGAATGGTCTGTGTCCTGTGTGAGTAGGTAGATGTCTTTCGAGGCTGGATTTTGAGGAAAGGTTTTTGTTACATAAATCACAGGAGAATGGGCTGTTTGTGCTTGTACATACAGCAAGTGAGTGTGAATGCGTTAGCTGATTCTCTTCGTTATTTCTTTGCGAAACTCCTGAATTCTTCTCGAAGTTGTGAATGGTACTGTATGCTTTGAAATTGTAATCTCCATCCTCACATTTGACTTCATGTGTCTCTGTTGTGTGAAATGTATTAGGAATAGGTTCACTTTTTGGTTCTATCTGAGAAATCTCTTCATGTTTCTCTATTGTGTCAAACGAAATGGGAAAAGGTTCCTTTTTTGGTTTTACCTCAGAAATGACTTCCTTAATTTCAGTCTTAGCACACTCAGATTTAAATAAAGGTTCCATTCTGTATCACGGACACCTTACATTCACCAACTGAAACCAATCTCAAAGACTCAAACAGTCAAAGCCATAAATAAGCAAATACCCCACTTTCAATACGTAGGTTCTATCCGGTAGGCAGTGACTACGCTTATGACAAAACTTAAGAAATTTCTATATTTAAAATTTCTATATTTCTATAACTGGGGCCCAGAAGTCGGGTCAAATGCCTTTTCTGTTTGGGTGGAAGAATTTGTAGAAGCTCAACAAGAAGATATTTAAATTAATCCTCAATGAATCCCCAATGAATACTTTTATATATTGACGAGTTTTATTACATAATATGTAAAAAATTTATTATAAATTATGTTAAAAATTTATTATTATAATTATTATTGTTATTATTATTATTATTATTATTATTATTATTATTATTATTATTATTATTATTATTATTATTATTATTATTATAGTTTCCGTACATTTAGGGGACTGCAGGGCCAGTGAAGAAGCAGGCCTCATGATAATACCGTTGCCAATGGAAACCGAGCGCTTTCTCGGAGGTTTCTTAGGGTTAGAAATTTTAAAACAAATTAGCCTTTTGGAATTTTCTTGTGGTTTACAGCCTAAAAGCTATACGTGTACCAAATTTCAAGTTTCTAGCTCATCTGGAAGTGGGCAAATATTAATGTGAGTGAGTGAGTGAGTGAGTGAGTGAGTGAGTGAGTGAGTGAGTGAGTGAGTGAGTGAGTGAGTGAGTGAGTGAGTGAGTGAGTGAGTGAGTGAGTGAGTGAGTGAGTGAGTGAGTGAGTGAGTGAGTGAGTGAGTGAGTGAGTCAGTCAGTCAGTCAGTCAGTCAGTCAGTCAGTCAGTCAGTCAGTCATGTGGCTTTATATTATAGGTAGGGGAGGGGTTCAAAGTTCAAATGAAGAAACGTAGTACCGGATTCTAACGAACTCTTTAACAACTTTAGTCAGTGATTTTACAGAATTAGTAAAATCTAAGAGCTGGAGTACCAAGAAAGGGTTGTTTTGCACGCGAGAGAAGCTGCGGACAACAACTATTAAATTATATGATTAATAAGATCAGGTAAACTGATGTAACAAAGTGCCAGAATGCTTTTGTTTATTCAGTGATAATTGCAATTATGATATGCTTAACAATTTCCGAGTTAAGCTCCAGATCGATTCAATAAGCAGGACTTACGGCAGAACAAAGGTCTAAAGTTTGATGCTTAACCTTAATTCACATTCGTATACACTGGTATAAACTGATATAAGAAATTCTGAAAATATTTCAGCATTTTACAAAATGCAGTGGCAGTAATATGAATGATTCGCTGATATGTTTGTTTCAGGTTTAAAGCAGCCATATAGGTTATGGATGAATTAAATTCAACCTTAAATCTGTCAGGAATTACATTAGGTTTTGCCTATGTTTTGCACAGGAGCGTTTAAACTGAAAAGTACTCCCATTAAAAAATAATACATGGTCATACATTTCGATAGAATGCATATTATTATATCAACAGCAGCAGCGTTTAACTATTCAACGGCTAGATTTAAGTGATCTTTATTAAGTGCCAGTACTTTATGAGATAGTGTGTGGGGGACGGAAAAATGTTTGACCGTCTGTCTGTCTGTACGAGCCATAACTCAAATACGCTTTATCGGATTTTCATGAAACTTGGCATAAGTATTTATAACGTCCATGGCGAGAAGCCTATTGGACCTAATCGGTTGACCGGTACCAGAGTAACAACTAATTAAAGGTCACATGTTTTTTAATTTTAGTCTACCTGTAGGCCTATAATTTGACAGTTAATACTATTCCTTCACACATGCTTATCAAACAACACCATAAAACTGACTGAGATGGCCAAATGGTAACGTCTTGGACTCGTATTCTGGAGGTCCCCGGATCAAATCCAGGAGCCGGCCGATTTGACATGGATTTTTTTATTTATTTATTTATTTTATATTTTTAAGTGAGTGCGGTTTTCTCAAGGTATCTGTAGTTCTGCTGACGCTGGTCGATTTTAATCTGATTAGAAAAACTTATTTTCTGCATATCATAATTTGTCACGTAGCGAATGGCTGCGTGCATAATAGACGATAAGAAACCATTTCTAAACAAAGGAAGGGTTGGGGAGACTTCGATTAATCGATATTGAACCCTGTTATGACTATCGATACTGCCCTGAATTTATTTTGAATTACAGAAAAAAGAGAAGTGCGCATGCGCCGACGGTGAGTCGACGGGAGAAGAGCTGATCCGTAAAAGACGGTTAGGAGTACGTGCCTGACTACGAGTGAGAGAAGTTGAAAAGGCAGAAGGGAGAAGACGAGATTGGGATGTGTGACAGCGGTAGAGGCGGTCTGGCATAATGGTGTGTCAGACTTTCATCTAAAGGAAATTCTGGTTGTGAACTTCCTTGACCCGACTATATGGAGATAGTCATTAATCAGAAGAATACACCAAGTCGGCCAGTACGAGACACCGCTACAGCGAACATCAGCTGTGAGAGTGAGTCGTGACTGCTCGCTCTGAATAAGAGCAGATATGGACATCAGGAAGTAATGGAAGACAACTCAGGATCGGAGGATAAGTTGGACATCACTGGTTGAGTATAGTCGTCTAGACTTTTTCTTATTGTTTGGGGAGTGAGAAAATTGAGATATCCTTTTTTTTTTGTAAGGATGGTTTCTAAGTCATGTATGGCGATTAGACACCGTATGGATTAATAGAATAGAATAGAATAGAAACATAGAAGTGAGAATTCTAGAAGTAAAGTGATGAAATCCAGTAATCCAACTATTCTCTATTTCTGGTCTAAGTTAATTATAAAAGAGCAGTCAAGAGCCTAACCGCTGAAGGCTACAGATAGATCTCTTCACTTTAGGTTTTTTTTGGGTGATTGTCCCACGAATGAATACATAGCTAGGGGCAATTGGTGATGCTCATAGAAACTTTGTTATTTTTGAGACAGGACGCGAGGGGAGTAAGGAAGAAAAGTAATTAAGGGGCATGCTTAGTACTTCTTACGAGGGCCCCTCCCTCTTGGGTTTCGTTCAGGTGACGGGTGACTATCTATAAATAGATTTCATGCTGGCCTGTAGTGTTGAGTTATTTTTTTTTAGAGATTTATCTACAAGCGAAAGTGTATGGAATATGGTAGAGGGGGATAAGAAGTGGAAAGATTGAAGGGCAAAAGAAGGCCTACGAGTGGTAGTGCATTAGGTGTGTACCATTGGAAAATCTACATGTTAGGGTAGAAGTAAAAGTCACTACAGGGGTTATAGAGAAGCTTACTAATCTGGGCGTGAATTAGTTTCAGTTAGAATTCTAGGGAATTTAGAGACAAAAGAAGATTGGGTGCCCATGCTAAAGAGTAGTAACTTAAGAAGTAGGAAAACTAGAATAACCTCCAAGTGAATTAAATCAATGGTAAAAGCTAAAGGGAACTCTACTTAAAGAAAGATAGGGGTTAAAAGATAACAGCTGATGACTGGTCAGGTTAGAAAGAGGAGAGTGAGTTGAAAGGTAATAACAAATGATTGGTTAGGTTAGAAAGAGGAGAATAGGTAATTACGAGTAGTGTACTGATGATAAGTAGTTTATTAACAAGTACTAGAGACTGTAAGGGTGAGGTGAGGGAACGCCGGAAGTATCCCGAATCAAACAAATAAAATCTGGTAGTAGGCAAGGCCTATACCAGTACACATAAAGAAAAGAAATTTATGAGAGATTGTGAAAGCCATCGATGTTGGAGGCGAACAACGGCCCCACGTGCCTCTAGGAGAGAGTGTCAGGGACCTCTGACGTCGATTTACTAAATTGTATTTTTGTTTGCGGCCCATTACTATTTTCCCGGTTGCAGGAGAGGAGTCAGATTGTTTGTAACTCAAGATCTAGACGTCGCTCCTGTATCGGTGGTCTATCGCCACAGTCACTCTGTGGGTATAGGCCTAAACTTCTATTTCTTTCTTCATGAGACTGTCTTTCCTATCTATCTTTAAATACAATTCTTCATGGACTAAGCTGACTAATAGACTAATATAGGAGACATAGGTGGGATTATTGAGTGTAATTTGTAGAGTTAAGGACTGGATTATGAATTGAAAACCTTTATTTATTAAAAAAAAAAAAGTATAATATATATATTGAACTATCCTGAAGTTGCACATGTAAATGACTACACAAGTCAGTAGTAAATTAGAAGAATAATACCAGATGTTCTAGTAGATACCTGAAAAACAAAGAAAGAAAATTAAAGTAATTAATTAAGGATTTGTTATTGTTGAACAGAGAACGTACTTATATAGTTAAAATTGGGTATACTAACCTTGAATAATCAAATATTATCCTACCAATAAAAGTGTTGAAAGGTTAATGTAGTGTAAATGTAATTTATTGTATATAAGATTGTTATTGTTGAAAAAAAGAAAAAAAAAATAATATATTAAATAAATTATGGTTATTGTTATGCAAAGTAAATTAACGTGAAGTTCAGATTTTTGACCCTTATCCTTGTAATGGTTTGAGAGTAGCTGGTTTTTGTGCTAAGTTACATGCTTTGGTAGTGAGTATAAAAAAAAAAAAAAAGGAGAAAAAGAAGAAGCAGAATAAAAAAAAATAAACGAAAGGTAAATCCGAACCCAACTCCCGTCTCCTCTGTTAATTTAAAAGCTAGTCGAGGGGCATGTAGGTACATAGCCTGTGTATCTATAATTTAATTTGTGTCTGGGCTGATACATAACAAAAAGAAAAGAGGAAGCGTATTGATGATGGCGCCCGTTAATAGAAATTTTCATCAATATTATCAAAACTGGGTAATTTGTTAAAAGAGAGAGAAAGTAGACTGAGAGTAGGAAGTTTGCAATCACCCGGTGTCAAAGGTAGTCGTACTGAATGTTGGAATGTGGACTATGCAGGCAGTGTTGTGATGACACGACAGGTGTATGAGTGACCTTGTTTTGTAGGAGTTCAGTAAACTTATATACTACGATTGAGAATAATCACATATTAGTCGTCACAGATTTTGGCGAAGATTTAATCCAAGAAGTTAGGGAACTTTATAGCATAAAGTAAGAGCGCCTTCAAAAGTTTGGTCGCCCATAGTATAAAGTAGAAAAGCCCGTTACAAAGATTGGCGCCCATATCGTGGGGCTGAGTAGTGTTAAAACAAAACAGTATTGCTAATTGTTGCAACTTAATTTAGTTAAAATTGTTAAAAAAAAAAAAAAAAAGAAACCTTTATTCAGTTGAAGTTCCATATTATGATAGCCCATAGCGTGAGGCAGTGATAGTTTGATATCCTAACGTGAGGCGAGATAGGGTTAAAAGAATTTTGGGAGTTAGGTTAGTATAACTGAAATTTATTCTCAAAAACAAATAATAATAATAATAATAATAACATATTTTTGGGAAAAGAATAATGACTATTGACAAGTAAGGACTTCTATAGATGACTAAGACAGACGACTGAACTATTGTGTGGTCTAATCTTTTTTTCCAGTGGTATTGTTAATATATAAATATGGCTACTTATGTTGATCCGTATGCACAAATAAGAGCAGCTGAGCTAACCCAAGCTATTAGGAAGTTGAGGAAGGCGGATTTAGAGGCAGAATGTGATAGAGTAAAGTTACCGACCACAGGTACAAGGGATGAGTTAAGACAACGCTTGTTAGATTATGCCCGTAAGAACCCTCAGTCATTTCAAGTGTTAATTACGGCTTTTGCTCTGAGTCAGGAAGTTTTGGAAGAAGATTTGGTTGAACATAATATAACGATTCCACAAGATTCATATGGAGATGTAGTGTATACATGGGTTAAGTTAATGCGTAGGAAGGCCATGGCGGTAGCTGATTCAGAAGAAGTTGTACCAGTAGTACCATCGTTTACAATTCAGTTAGAGCCGCATAAACCAAATACTTTAGATCTGGTTCGTAAATGGAACATTAAATTCAAACCTGGGGATAGTATTTACTTATTTTTGGAGAGATTGGAAGATTTAAAACAAAGTTCTAAGTTACAGGGTGTAGAGTTATTGTCAGTATTACCCGAAATTTTACAAGATTCAGCTTTACTTTGGTACAGGAACAGATTAACAGATTGGCCTACATGGGAAGTTTTTTTGAAAGAATTTAGAGAATATTATTTGCCTATTGATGAGGAAGACTCGCTTTTGGATGAGATTAGACAGAGAACGCAAGGTCCCAAAGAATCGATTTTTGATTATGTTAATGCTATTCAAACGTTAATGAGGAGGCTGAGTACTCCAATGAGTCCTCAACAAATGATGAAGAATGTTATCAAAAATTTGCGTCCTGACGTAAAATTGTACATTAGACCTGCAGAGATTCAAACTATAACAGATTTAATACGTGTAGGTAGACAGTATGAACAAATAGTGTTAGATTCTGAGAGATATATTCCTCCTCCAACGCAGGTTAGAGCTACAATTAAAGAAACGGCTTATAAACCTCAGAGACAAGTTGTTATACCTTCAGTTCATACAGCGCTAGGAATTCAGGGAAAACAGGAACTTCCATCGTCCGAGTTACAAAAGAAACCCAATGTTAGTTTTTCTGCAAAGACGTGGGATAAGGAACGGAATTCAAGTCCTGTAAATGATTCTAGAATGGTTAAAGCAACAGAAAATAAAGAGAGACAGGATGAGTCGAGGGATAATGGTAAAAACACCACTTTGCGTTTTTCAAATAATCAGCGATGTTGGAATTGTGATAAAACAGGACATAGGCAGTTCGAGTGTAAGGCACCTCGTAGAGTTACTCCACGCACTACGATTAAATGTTATAATTGTAATAAGCTTGGACATAGGTCTATTGATTGTAGGATGCCCCAAGAAAGAAAAGTTAGGCCTACAAATTCCTTATGACAATTAACTAAAAATCAGGCTTGTGTGATGTTAAATATAAATCCTACAGATTTAGTTAATGGAGATAGATGTTTTGTTGAAATTTTGCTGGAGGATATTACGTTTATTGCTTTAATAGATTCCGGTTCAGATAAAACTTATGTGGGAGAGAAAGGTGATTTTTTGTGTAAAATGTTAGATTTAGCAGTAGAAGAATCTGAAGTTAGGGTGGTGCAACTAGCAGATAAAACTTATAGTTCTATAACAGGAGAGAGAACTTTTGAGATGAAATTGCAGGACAGGATTTTTCCGATAAAATGTAAAATTATGCCAAATTTAGCAGTAGATATGATTCTGGGCATGGACGTTTTGAAACAAATTGGGTTAGTAGTAGATTTGCAAGATGGGACTTGGTATTTCAAAGATGAACCAGCAAAAATTTTTCAATTTGTTAAGGCTATAGATTTAAAAGAAGAAGATCAACTACATAATATTCTTACTTTACCTACACCTCAGGAAAGGGACAGATTGAATATGTTTTTGGAAAATCAGTTACAGAAATTTGATCAGTGTACTGGACTTACCGATCTGATTTCTCATGTTATTGATACAGGCGATGCAAAACCTATAAAACAAAGATATTATCCAGTATCACCCATTTTGGAAAAAGTTATACACGCGGAAATAGATAAAATGTTATTGGAAAAAGTTATAGAGCCTTCAAATTCACCTTGGTCGTCTCCGGTAGTTATGGTAAAGAAACCAGATAGAACATGGAGGTTCTGCGTAGATTTCAGAAAAGTAAACAATTGTACTAAAAGAGATAGTTATCCTTTGCCATACATTGAACATGTTTTGAGTAAATTACGACATGCTAGGTATATCAGTACAATAGATTTGAAAAATGGGTATTGGCAAGTTCCATTAGATGAAGCAAGTAAAGAAAAAACAGCATTTACCGTACCTGGTAGAGGATTGTATCAGTTTCGAGTTATGCCTTTTGGAATCCATAACGCACCAGCCTCGTTTCAAAGATTAGTTGATACTATATTAAGAGAAGAGATAGGAGAGAAATGCTTTTGTTATTTGGATGATATAGTACTTATTAGCGAGACATTTGAAGAACATTTGTCCTTGTTAGAAAAAGTCTTAGAGAAATTAAGAAAAGCTAACCTGAAAATTAATAGGGAAAAATCAAAATTTTGTAGAAGTGAATTAAAATATTTGGGTCATATCATTACTCCATTAGGAATTGCTGTAGATTCAGATAAAATCTCGTGTATCCTTGAGTATCCAGCCCCTACAAAAGTCAAGGAAGTACGAGCATTTTTAGGATTGGCTTCTTGGTACCGACGATTCATTCCATTTTTTTCTGAAGTTGTAAAGCCCCTCACTGCACTTCTGAAAAAGAATCAGAAATGGCGTTGGACTAAGGAATGTCAGGAATCTTTTGATGAATTAAAATCGAAATTATCTAGTAGTCCTATATTAACTTGTCCAGATTATACTAAACCCCTAGTGTTACAGACCGACGCTAGTTTTTCAGGACTAGGAGCAGCATTAATTCAGACAGGAGAGGAAGGAGAGGAAAAAGTAATAGCTTATGCTAGTAGAACTTTAACGGTAGGCGAGCAAAAGTGGGCAATAGTCGAGAAAGAATTGTTAGCTATATTGTGGGCAGTTCAAAAGTTTCGTCCTTATTTGGAAGGTTATCATTTTAAAGTATATACTGATCATTTTGCTCTGAAATGGTTAAATACATTACAGAATCCGACCGGACGATTAGCTAGGTGGAGTTTATTGCTCCAGGAGTATGATTTTGAAGTAATACATAGGCCTGGTAGATTACAAAAAGTTCCGGATACTTTATCTAGAGTACACGAAGGGAAAGTTCAAGAGAAAACGGTAGAGGAAGAATTTTGCCTATTGTTAACTAATAACTCTGAAGTAGTGGAATGGGAAAATATACAAGATGCTTGGTATATTAAGCGGAAAGAGCAAGTACAAAGTAAACCTAAATTTTGGCCAGATTGGAAGGTCGTAGATGAGAAGTTGTACCATTTAAGATTAGATCAGTTAGAACAAACTTTAGAGGGAACAGTGAATAGGTGGAAATTAGTTATTCCGCAAGATTTTAGGATTAAAGTATTGCAGGAATGTCATGATGCACCTACTGCAGGACATATGGGGATAGCTAAAACTTTCTTTAGAATAGCCAACAAGTATTATTGGCCGGGAATGTTTAGAGATGTTGCTAAGTATGTTACTGCTTGTGAAATATGTCAGAGACAGAAAGTGTTACAGACGGCTCAAGCAGGACCAATGCATTTTTACCAGAAAGAGAAACCTTGGATGACTGTAGCTACTGATTTGTTGGGACCTTACCCACGTTCCAAAAAAGGGAACCGATATGTGATTGTATTTCAGGACACCTTTACCAAGTATGTAGAATGTAAAGCGTTAAGGAAAGCAACCAGTAGAGCAGTTACGGAAGCATTTTATGAATTGATTATCCTTAAATGGGGAATTCCGGGATATTTGCTGATGGATAATGGACCGCAATATACTAGTAAATTAATGCGAGAGATAGCTAAAGCTTTTAATATAACTCCTTGTTATTTACCTGTATATTCGCCACAAGGAAATCCAGTAGAAAGAGTCAATAGAGTATTGAAGACAATGATTTCTAGTTATATTCAAAAGGATCAGACAGTTTGGGACGTGTATTTGAGAGAATTTAATTTTGCTATAAATACGGCTAAGCATAGTTCCACTGGATGCACTCCTTATATGCTAAATTATGGGAAGGAGCCTGAAATTATCAGTAGGATTGAAAAGGTGGAAAACCAACCGATTCATAAAGAAATCCCAAAACTTTGGGTGGAAAAACTCAATAAATTGAAAACGGTACGTTTGATGGTTAGACATAACTTAGAAACCGCCTATAAGAATTCGAGTCATTATTATAATCTTCGGAGGAGAGAGGTGAAATTTCGTCCAGGAGATCTAGTGTTAAGAAGAAACTTTAAATTAAGTGATGCCTCACAAGCTTATACAGCAGGTTTAAGTGCAAAGTTTGTCGGGCCCTATATTATAAAGAAAAAGTTCAGTGAAAATAGCTACGAACTGACAAACCGTTTTGGTAAAAAGTTGGGGAAGTGGCACGTCAAAGACTTGAAACCCTTTGTTCCTGGATAAACATTCTTTAAGGCTGGTAAACTAAACAAAAAAAAAAAAAAAAAAATGTGAACAGTGTTAACATTATTTTTTTTATGGTGAGTGGGGGAAGAATGTCACGTAGCGAATGGCTGCGTGCATAATAGACGATAAGAAACCATTTCTAAACAAAGGAAGGGTTGGGGAGACTTCGATTAATCGATATTGAACCCTGTTATGACTATCGATACTGCCCTGAATTTATTTTGAATTACAGAAAAAAGAGAAGTGCGCATGCGCCGACGGTGAGTCGACGGGAGAAGAGCTGATCCGTAAAAGACGGTTAGGAGTACGTGCCTGACTACGAGTGAGAGAAGTTGAAAAGGCAGAAGGGAGAAGACGAGATTGGGATGTGTGACAGCGGTAGAGGCGGTCTGGCATAATGGTGTGTCAGACTTTCATCTAAAGGAAATTCTGGTTGTGAACTTCCTTGACCCGACTATATGGAGATAGTCATTAATCAGAAGAATACACCAAGTCGGCCAGTACGAGACACCGCTACAGCGAACATCAGCTGTGAGAGTGAGTCGTGACTGCTCGCTCTGAATAAGAGCAGATATGGACATCAGGAAGTAATGGAAGACAACTCAGGATCGGAGGATAAGTTGGACATCACTGGTTGAGTATAGTCGTCTAGACTTTTTCTTATTGTTTGGGGAGTGAGAAAATTGAGATATCCTTTTTTTTTTGTAAGGATGGTTTCTAAGTCATGTATGGCGATTAGACACCGTATGGATTAATAGAATAGAATAGAATAGAAACATAGAAGTGAGAATTCTAGAAGTAAAGTGATGAAATCCAGTAATCCAACTATTCTCTATTTCTGGTCTAAGTTAATTATAAAAGAGCAGTCAAGAGCCTAACCGCTGAAGGCTACAGATAGATCTCTTCACTTTAGGTTTTTTTTGGGTGATTGTCCCACGAATGAATACATAGCTAGGGGCAATTGGTGATGCTCATAGAAACTTTGTTATTTTTGAGACAGGACGCGAGGGGAGTAAGGAAGAAAAGTAATTAAGGGGCATGCTTAGTACTTCTTACGAGGGCCCCTCCCTCTTGGGTTTCGTTCAGGTGACGGGTGACTATCTATAAATAGATTTCATGCTGGCCTGTAGTGTTGAGTTATTTTTTTTTAGAGATTTATCTACAAGCGAAAGTGTATGGAATATGGTAGAGGGGGATAAGAAGTGGAAAGATTGAAGGGCAAAAGAAGGCCTACGAGTGGTAGTGCATTAGGTGTGTACCATTGGAAAATCTACATGTTAGGGTAGAAGTAAAAGTCACTACAGGGGTTATAGAGAAGCTTACTAATCTGGGCGTGAATTAGTTTCAGTTAGAATTCTAGGGAATTTAGAGACAAAAGAAGATTGGGTGCCCATGCTAAAGAGTAGTAACTTAAGAAGTAGGAAAACTAGAATAACCTCCAAGTGAATTAAATCAATGGTAAAAGCTAAAGGGAACTCTACTTAAAGAAAGATAGGGGTTAAAAGATAACAGCTGATGACTGGTCAGGTTAGAAAGAGGAGAGTGAGTTGAAAGGTAATAACAAATGATTGGTTAGGTTAGAAAGAGGAGAATAGGTAATTACGAGTAGTGTACTGATGATAAGTAGTTTATTAACAAGTACTAGAGACTGTAAGGGTGAGGTGAGGGAACGCCGGAAGTATCCCGAATCAAACAAATAAAATCTGGTAGTAGGCAAGGCCTATACCAGTACACATAAAGAAAAGAAATTTATGAGAGATTGTGAAAGCCATCGATGTTGGAGGCGAACAACGGCCCCACGTGCCTCTAGGAGAGAGTGTCAGGGACCTCTGACGTCGATTTACTAAATTGTATTTTTGTTTGCGGCCCATTACTATTTTCCCGGTTGCAGGAGAGGAGTCAGATTGTTTGTAACTCAAGATCTAGACGTCGCTCCTGTATCGGTGGTCTATCGCCACAGTCACTCTGTGGGTATAGGCCTAAACTTCTATTTCTTTCTTCATGAGACTGTCTTTCCTATCTATCTTTAAATACAATTCTTCATGGACTAAGCTGACTAATAGACTAATATAGGAGACATAGGTGGGATTATTGAGTGTAATTTGTAGAGTTAAGGACTGGATTATGAATTGAAAACCTTTATTTATTAAAAAAAAAAAAGTATAATATATATATTGAACTATCCTGAAGTTGCACATGTAAATGACTACACAAGTCAGTAGTAAATTAGAAGAATAATACCAGATGTTCTAGTAGATACCTGAAAAACAAAGAAAGAAAATTAAAGTAATTAATTAAGGATTTGTTATTGTTGAACAGAGAACGTACTTATATAGTTAAAATTGGGTATACTAACCTTGAATAATCAAATATTATCCTACCAATAAAAGTGTTGAAAGGTTAATGTAGTGTAAATGTAATTTATTGTATATAAGATTGTTATTGTTGAAAAAAAGAAAAAAAAAATAATATATTAAATAAATTATGGTTATTGTTATGCAAAGTAAATTAACGTGAAGTTCAGATTTTTGACCCTTATCCTTGTAATGGTTTGAGAGTAGCTGGTTTTTGTGCTAAGTTACATGCTTTGGTAGTGAGTATAAAAAAAAAAAAAAAGGAGAAAAAGAAGAAGCAGAATAAAAAAAAATAAACGAAAGGTAAATCCGAACCCAACTCCCGTCTCCTCTGTTAATTTAAAAGCTAGTCGAGGGGCATGTAGGTACATAGCCTGTGTATCTATAATTTAATTTGTGTCTGGGCTGATACATAACAAAAAGAAAAGAGGAAGCGTATTGATGATGGCGCCCGTTAATAGAAATTTTCATCAATATTATCAAAACTGGGTAATTTGTTAAAAGAGAGAGAAAGTAGACTGAGAGTAGGAAGTTTGCAATCACCCGGTGTCAAAGGTAGTCGTACTGAATGTTGGAATGTGGACTATGCAGGCAGTGTTGTGATGACACGACAGGTGTATGAGTGACCTTGTTTTGTAGGAGTTCAGTAAACTTATATACTACGATTGAGAATAATCACATATTAGTCGTCACAGATTTTGGCGAAGATTTAATCCAAGAAGTTAGGGAACTTTATAGCATAAAGTAAGAGCGCCTTCAAAAGTTTGGTCGCCCATAGTATAAAGTAGAAAAGCCCGTCACAAATTCCAATTATAATTGATTCAACAAAAACATACTGGCACTTTGTTACATCAGTTTACCTGATTTTATTTACACTGACATCGTTATAAAGAAATGAATCAATCAAGGCTGACTAACAATATCAATAAGCGAGCGACAATTTGATACATTATGATTAAGATACTGTGGGTCATGCAATATTATTGTAGTATGTTATACCAGTATAAAATTAATATTGTGTTCGTACGCTGTTAAGGGAATCCACCACTGAAATTACTAAAATCGAAAGTTTTGAAGCAATATAGCTCAAAATTTTACCATACACTTGTTTCATGCATTTATTTTATGGTTTAAAATTTCAGCCTAATATCTTGAAAAGTTTTTGAGTTATTAATTTTCATAGTATAAAAGTTGAGCGATTTTCAAAATACTCCACACGATGAAAATTGTCAAAAATTATTTTTTTTACAGATGCACTTTATTTATCTAGCTATGAAGAAAAAAATTTGTCATATGATTTTTTTCTAAGGTTTATGGTTCCTGAGATAAAAAAGTGTAAGTTATATATATTTATTTTTCAAAATTTCAAAAATATATTTATTTTGAAAATTCATAACTAATAAAATATTCATAATTTGAAAAATTCATATGACAGATTTTTATAACTACACCTTAAGAACATGTGCTGAAAATTTGAGAGAAATTGCATAAAGACTTCATCGTGTGGAGTGTTTTAAATTATGAAAAATGATGAAAAAAAAATAGTTAGATAAACGATCTTTAAGGGCAGGCAGATAGCAGTCAGGAACGTGCGCAAGGCCATTTAAAAAGTCACCTGACGCCCTTTAAACACGCAGAATGTCATAAACGAAAATAGATTCTGAAACTAGAATGTTTGTAGAATTTTACCAGTACAAAAATGAAAAATGACTTTTTTACACAATTTAACAAATCTCAGTGGTGCATTCCCTTAAATGCACAAATTTATTTATTATTTATTTATTTTAATATTATTTTTAATAAGGATTATGTCATGTACCATTTGGATAGAACTTCTGGAAATTAAAGCATGCTCTTTAGTAAGTAATTTCGCCTATTTTCACTTCCAGAAACTGATATACCTGAACTTGTTTATCTTGGTTACCATTAGTTACGGATACTAATGCTTGTGGGAGCTCGGCCGCTAATTGGCTGTCCGCGAGCCAATCAAATGGCTTCGGGTCTTCGGAAAATTATATTATAATAGATGTGATCGTTAATTAGTCGTTATTCCGGTACCGATCAACCAATTTGGTCCACATTCGATTGGCTTCTTCCTATGGACGTTATAAATGCGTATGCCAAGTTTCACGAAAATCGGATACAGCGTATTTGAGTTATCGCGCGTAGAGGCAGACAGACAGACATTTTCCTGTCCCCCACACAATCTCATAAATGGATGTTTTTATCTGAAAAACAATGATTGGCCTTCACGTTATTCAATATAACACAGAACGATGTTGAATTGAGAAAGATAACTAGACGGCCATGATTTGAATACGAAATGAATGAGATTCTTGTTGTACTGGCCTTGGCAATCAGAAACCAGCACGTGACCAGCAACGCCTTCATACAGCTCAATATAAACAAACGTATCTATGTCACTTATTCGGACCTCAACATTATTGTCCCTATTTCAACAATTCAGAGCTGTAATAAACAAAAAGAAGCTAAATGCGGGTACTGCTAGTATATTATAACTCTATGGATTTTAATATTATAATTAGTTTTTTGTTTCTAAATTTTTTCAAATCGTTGTTTATACATTTTGTAGGCCTTGTCCCAGACTTTATTTGTGAGACGTTGAATACTGAAAAGGGATTTTTGTCCACCGAGTACTCAACCAAGATACTGACAAGATAAAACAATCTATGACAAATGGTTTTTAAGTGCCAATTTTTTCCCCTTTCCTTTTCATCTTTCGTGGACAAACGAGCTGTTGAACGCAAGATTCTCAACAATCAGCGCGTCATAGATGAAGATCGTTCTAGATAAGCCATAGCTCAAGTCTTTACCTTTATCTTGGCATTACAGTTATATAAGAGGACTTTGGGAGACACTTTTTTGGCCTTCTCTTTAATCTAACCGATAAGAATGATAATCCATCGTCACAGATGATATCTTGAGTGATTTTTAATAACATTTCACAAATAACGTGCAATAAAACTGGATTATGTTACGTTAAGCCATTTTCTTATGACGTAAAAAACCCAACATCAGTCATTTGTTTCACGGCCTCCTGAAATAAGAATTCTAGCAAACCTGACTTGGCAAAAATCACAATAACTTCTATATCATGACTAGCTAAAAAGACCCGGCGTCGCCCGGGTTTTGTATTTTGTAATTGGAAATTAACTTATAAAGGATTTTTCAATTTTAAATTCTAGGTCCTTATATAGGCATTTATAATTTGAAATAGGAAGAACGACTTATTACACTCAAACTATTCCCTCAGAAAACGCTTGATATAGCTTTTTATGGCTCATAGAGGATCTAGAATTTTGCATCCCATCGCTTGTACAGTGCACAGCAAGCCTGGTAGAGGTTTAAATAAGAAGAAACAGAAATTCCTGTAACATAAAATTGTAATATCGAGGCGGGAAATTTCCCACT
Organism: Ectobius pallidus; assembly: GCA_964059195.1. Lineage (NCBI taxonomy): Eukaryota > Metazoa > Arthropoda > Insecta > Blattodea > Ectobiidae > Ectobius > Ectobius pallidus. The sequence goes on along the minus strand of CAXKWD010000008.1, from coordinate 167,412,339 downwards.
CTTATGTTACCATAAAGCCGTTTTGGATATGAAATTAAACAGAAAGCATTATCACTTTCATACTTTTCTCTCCAAAAACCTGCGATATAATAAAATAATATACACATTACCATACCTCGTTTTGTTTTCTCTATGTCCAGGGTAGAGAAAGTTATGTGATTCCATTATTTTAGTGGATTTCATTCTGTAATATTTATTTATAACATGAATTATTTTGATAACTTCTCTTATTTGTCAAAAGTGCATATTATTTGTTTTTTCCAAGCCCATCATATACCATTTGGCAACAATATATTCTGTGATTTGGAATGGATAATTCTATGTAAAAAGGGATTAAGTATTTTCAAAAACATTTAATTTTTGGCATTTAGAATCAGAATTTTTCAAAATCCTTTCTTAGTGAGCACCTACATTATGAAACGAAGGTACTGTCAAAATTCCAAGTCTCTACCTGTTATAGTTTAGGCTGTACGTTGATTCCTGTCATTCAGTCAATCACTCAGTCATTCATTCAGTCAGTCAGGACAAAGCCTTTTATATATATATATATATATATATATATATATATATATATAGAGAGATAGAGATTATCTTTCCTTGGGATTATTATTATTAAGTGCCAAAATGACGCTTTCTGAGATTGTGTGGTGGATGGGAAAATGTCCGTCTGTCTGTCTGTGTGTCTGTACGCGTGATAAATTTAAAAAACACTATATCCGATCTTCAAGAAACTTGGTATACGCATTTATAACGTCTATGGGAAGAAGCCTGTTGGTTGTGGACCAAATCGGTATTTTCTGCTTCCTGGTAAAAAATAATCATAGGCAATATGCTACAATTTGACGATGTCGAAGTGTCTCTCGGTATAAATTTCGTTGCAGTCTCTTACAGCTCTTTGAATGCTTTCCATACAGAAAAAAATCTGATGTGAAAGTCACATAACTTCCTCTGCCCAAATAAAAGTTAGCAGTATTCACATATCCTTGTACAGAATCGCAAGACACAATTTTACGCTGATTATCCTATAAATACCTCTTCTTTCAATGATGCGACTAAAAGCGCAGTCTATATAACAAACTTAAAAAAAAAAGAACAAATGACTGCAGACGTTTATTGAACTTTCTGCCGTAAAATATAATTCCCGAAATGTATCGAATATTTCCCTCAGATACATCTTTACTCTATGCATGGCCAACAACACATCTTTCTCACTTCACATTCTTATATAGAATAAGAGGCCGTGAAAGAGCGCGAATTCAGTTGTTCTTCACGTAAGACAAACTTTCTACAAACAGTGGGTGAACAGTGGGTGGCTTGTAACTACCCTCAGAGAATTTTCTCGAAAAAATGTTTCTAATAAAAGTTTTAGCTCTTAGTATAAGCAACCCATGTGCAAAATTTAAAGAAAATCGTTAGAGCCGTTTTCGAGAAAATCGCGAAAAACGAAAATTTCTTCATGTAAAGTACCCTTAAAAATAAGGGAAATTTGTCGCCAATCTACGAATCACATCTTCAGAAGGTACCTGACCCAAATACGAAATTTTGTTTTCATACGATTTTCCGTTTTGGAGCTAGCTTGTTCACAGATATTCCACACGGACACACAGACACACACACTGACACACTGACATGTTTCCAAAAATAGTATTTTTGGATTCAGGGGGCCTTGAAACGTGTATACATGCTAAAAACTCAACTTCGAATTTTGGGGTCGAAAACAATACTTCCTCTACCTATAGTACCTATGGTACGGGCAGAGGAAGTAAAAAATGGTTGCAAACATGGATGGATTCAACACGAAATTCACTTCTCCATGGACTTCACTATGAGACAGTAATTATGTAAGTAGGGCTACTACCGTATTTTACGGACTATAAGACGCGCCTTGATTTTAGGATGCAAATTTAAGTGATTCTAAACGAAACATTTCAAAGGCAATAATATACTTCATTGCATAAACAAATGACAACCTTGTACAATGGAATCAGCGTAAATCACTTCTAACTTAAAACCTGCATTGTACAAAAATCTCTTCTGTACCAAGAGCTAAGCTAAGTTAGTAAACTAACTTAGCTTAGTAAACTAACTTAGCTTAGCTCACATACAGTGCGGAATTTCATATGTAGTCGTGCCGACGAAAATATCTACTGCACAGATGGCATCGCGTACATTTTAACAATTGAACTGATCTCTCATAATACCTTACCCTCTGAATATACTTTTACACCCTCTAACCCTCAATTCAGCATACGGTAAGTGTAACGGGACAAGGCTGTTTAGAGGTCATTGCCTTCATTTAAACCACCCGGTGCAGACAACTCCTTTCCTATAAAAGAACTCAACATTCCTTTCTTTTCGCATTGTATAACTAGCTTCCAGCTACCCTTATTTTACGATTGCGACAAGTGCACTGATGTACAGTCTGTGCCAAAAGTTGTAAATATTTTATCGTTTACAACATCTTCTATATAACTATAGAATTCCGGCAATATTTACCATAATTTTAATTTTTTTGTTGTGTTTTGGGCCATTAGACGCACCCAACATTCAAGGCTCTGTTTTCAAAGTAGTAAAAATGTGTCTTATGGTCCGTAAAATACGATAATCATTTTTTTTTTAATATTTCGATTTGGCTATATGAAAAAGTATTTGCAGCACACCCTCGTTTTAAGTCACGAGCCGCCACTGGCAACGACTCTATTTAGTTAGCATTGCGTATTATCTTTCTCTGAAGTGACGTTGCAATTGAGACTGAAGGCCGCATCACCGCCGGCTGATATTATTCATACTAGTGACATAGCGACTGCTACCATGACAACGGCCGTGTGGAAGCGACCCGAGGCAGTGCATTTCCCACAAGTGTGGCTGAGATGCGAGGGCAAGAAACCTATGTCCAATTGCAAGATCCCTAAGTTCCGGGTTCAAGACCTGCCAGAGGAACTGTTCGATGAGGTCATACACTTGATGACCACCATGTTTCTCAAGGAGGAACTTATGTGTAAAGTCGCTGGGGTCAGCGAAGACCCTGAATCGGTTCAGGACTTCGTCGGACTGTGGAGGAAGATACTGCCTCAACGTGCTGCAGTGGTGGCTCTCACAGACACGGAAGGGGAACCAACTCGCATAGCGGGAGTCAATATAACCAGCGTGTCACTCAAGACAGACGAATTGTCAGCTGATTCAGTAAGTGACAAGTGTTTCTTACGATCTCATCTAACCTAAATAAATTATAGTTAATGTAACGAGATTCTATTCATTTTACTGTCTTTAGGGACAAATACAAGCATGTGCCAGTGCACAAAGAAAACACACACAACAATTACAATCACTTTTAAGTTTAAATATTAATCAAGAGTAGACCAATGAAGGGATTTCTTATTAACCATTTAGAGTGGGATTTGAACCACTATGTAACAACCACCTTCGCCTCTCTGTGATTCTTTGCCATATCGTCAGGTGTGAGAAAAGACGGAAATCAATAGGAGCGAGGTCCGGGCTGTAGGGTGAATGTTTAAACACCTCCCAGCCGAACTTCTGCAGGAGACATGCTGGGAGGTGTTTAAAAATCCACCCTACAGCCCGGACCTCGCTCCTATTGATTTCCAGCTTTACCTACACCTCAAGAAATGACACAGAATGACAAAGAGGTGGACATGGTTGTCACACAATGGTTCAAATCCCAGGCGGCAGACTTCTTTGACACAGGTATTCAAATGTTGGTCCCACAGAATGAAAAATGTCGCAATTCTGGTGGCGAATATGTTGAAAAATAGCTGAACACTTGCTGTATATGTTGCAATAAACATTTCCATGAAATTGTGTTTTGTTTCTGTAAAGAGCCCCAGGGAAACTTATTTTGTATTTAGATTTTAAACATCCGAACCCTAATTTATTACTTTTTTTTCAGTTCGAGGGCAAGGCGGCTCGTGACGTCATGGGATTCGTCCTAGACTACGCCTACAAGGACATCAATATCTTCGAGATGTACGGCGTGGATGCCTACATGTCGGCGGTGGGTCTTTTCGTCCATCCTGATTTCAGGGGTCAGGGAGTGAGTGAATATTTGCTAAAGGGAAGGTTTCCTCTGGCCCGTGCGTTAGGGCTTAAGGCCACAATGACTTCATTCTCCCCCTATGCAGCATTCAAAGCCGCGCAGAAAGCTGGCATGTCTCTCATCAAGGAAGCTGTCTACGAGGACTACAAGAAAGACGGCAAAGTAGTGTTTCCTATTACCGACCCCAGAGGACTTAAAGTTATGGCCGCCGCAGTCTCCTGACATGTCCCATTCCAATCCGGATTAATATGAAGGCTGGAAACATGCTAATCAATCTGGTTTAATTTCAGTTACTCTTTAACTCAAGAATCAGTGAACAATTCAATATAAGAACATGAAGAATTTCAAAAAATCGCAAGTGTCTTATCTGAATAAATGAAGAGCTTATGTCAAAGTCAACCATAATCCAAAAATGAAATTTTTCAGGAGAAGCTTAATCATGTTTTTTTTTCTTTTCTAGTTTCTGATATGTGTCCTAGTCCAAAGTCCACTGTATACAGGAAGCTTCTTTTTTTCAGAATTATTGAAGAAAAGAAAGAAAAAAAAACAATGGTCATATAAACCTTGCAGCCAGAAGACTCGGGAATTGTTTCAGACTAATGGTTGCCAACCAACTTACATACGAAATTACGAAAAAAAAAAAATTGATTACTAGTGTAATTCTATTCTAATTTCCCTTTAAAATTTACGACTTAAAATAACATAGAAGTCGTATGATAATTGACCATTATAAAAACATGTTAAGTTCTATATAATAATAATACGCAGGCCCGACGAGAGGGAGGTTATAAGTCAATAAACAGCTTAATGGCCGGTTTCTATAAACTCGCGAATTACCTATGGGTAAACTATCCAATGGACAGAATTTACACAAGAATAACACCATACAAACTCAAATAATTTAAAGATAGCAATCACATACACTTGTGGCGAGTTTCTAGATAAATGTCCTCTGGGTAAATACGAAAATGACAGAAAAAATGTTCCTACAAACTCGGGCTAGATAAATCCAAGGGTAAATCGTCGGGTTAATTTATCCTTTCATGGATGGCTGGATAAAATTTAACCTCTCGTAGGATCAATAGTAATATTCAAACAATGAGAATCAAAGCCTTCTGAATTAAATTAACTGTACAACTCCAAGGCCTTCCTTATTGTATCATTGTGGGTTAAATGGGACTAATCTGTCCATGGATAATTTACCCATAGGTAATTCACTAGTTTGTAGAAACCGGGCATAAGTTATGTTCTAGGCCTATGTGTTTATTTTATCTGCATTGTCCTGTCGTATAACGGTGACACGGAATTATCATTTAATCTGAAACGGATTAATCTTGAAGAAAAATTGCTATTTTTGAAAAGTAGAAGCAGAAATCATTTTGGACTCAAAAGTAGACCTCACTAAGGTTCGTCATTTAAAATCATAATTTTCAAAATATTAAACTGGTAGGCCTACAAAAAGATAAAATTGTTCCTAATTAGAACATTTTAATGTGTTTTCCAGTTTCGTGCCCGGCATCGACTAACCGATTTGGTCCAAAATCAATAGGCTTCGTCCCATGGGCGTTATAAATGGTATACCAAGTTTATGAAAATCCGATAAAGCGTATTTGAGTTATCCCGCTTAATAGACACGCGTACAGACAGACAGTCCTGTCTACCAGAATGGTACCGGTACTTAATAGCCTAATTATGTAGCCTAATATCATTACATAATATTTTTGTTGCATACATTATAAAGAGTAGTGAATTGGGTAAAGTAAAAGTGAAGTGTTCCCTATTACAGGCCATATAGGCCCAGAGGGTTCCAGGAGGTTGAGGCTCCCAGATTTTTAGACATCGGCACATGAAGGTGGTAAGGTTGTCAGCCTTACGCACCGGCCGCCTTTACCCCCAGGATTCCTCCTAGTACTCATTTCTGTTAGAGGCTGAGTCGACCCCAGGGCCATAGTGCCACCAGAAGGATTAGGCCAATTGAAAAACTCCAACGACCTCATCGGAAATCGAACCCGCGACCTTCCGGTTTGTAGCGCAGCGCCTCAACCACTACGCTACGGCGTACCCCAGTGAATTTAATATTTGACGGGGGCCCGGGAAAATTTTTCCCTGGGGCCCTTGCTTCCTTTCCACGGCACTGATAATACGATCTTACATCCTAAATAATTAATATGTTATTTTGAACCGTGAACATTGTTTAACAGAACACTGTCGTCTGCATAAAGTTCCATTTTACAGGCTGAACTTAGGCCTATACAATATAAGTTTTATAATTCATCAGTTAACATTATTATCAACTTCTCGTCGCTTACTCTTCTGTTTATTGTAGGAAATGTTAATTTTAATTCGTTATAAGTAGACCTGGTATTTTAAGGCATATTCCTATTTTGTTCCTTATGAAATAACATTAAAATTTTTAAATATGTGGACGTTTCATGATAAATCACTTACATTTATAGAGTTTTATAGTGCCCTAAAATGCCTATTTGAACCTTTGGAGCCTATTTTTACTATTTTAGTGCCAAAAATGCCTATTTTGTATATTTGAAATAAAATTCAACTTCTGTAATTTTTACAATCTTATAATGGACATCCCTCAATGAAAAGGAGAACAGCAGAGGTGGGTTTTTCACAGAAACTTGATTATTCCAAACAATTGTCGCTAAAGAAATGCTGACTGATGGGGGGAGGGGGAGGATTAAGGGGGAAGGACTAATTGTATCAAGTCACCAGTGAAAGAACATCTGTTTAAGTGAATATAGTTAGTGATGCCTAATTTTGCAATTATTTCTGTTAAGAATAAGTATACCACGTTTCTTGGAGTAAAAAAAAGACATGTTATAATTGAAGTTTATATTGTAATATTTTAAAGTATATTTTCTATCTATTTACACATTTTTAAAGCATATTTTAAGTGCCTATTTTCTCTTTTAAAAGCCTATTTACTTGTTTTAAAAGCCTATTTTAGGTGCCTAAAACTAATTTTTTGTAGAGCCTAAAATCCCAGGTCTAGTTATAAATTCATAATGAATTATGTTTGCAAGGATTTAGGAAACAAACATTATCGTACTTGAAAATGAATTATCTTGATGAATTAAAAATATGAAATAGAATTTATATTTTTTCAACTTATAAAACAGAATTTAATGACCAGGGCCCTATTTTATAAAAGTTACAATTTTACAGGTGACAGGTGTCAGTGAATTGTTTTACAAGTTTATATTTTGACAATTGTGTTTTTCATACAAGCTGACAACTTTACATAAATGTCATGACAATTTTGTAGATTTGTATGACAATTTTACATATTGTTGTTTCTCAAAACTTTTGAGTTTAAAGGCAAAAGTCTGACAAATATGTCAAATCTTAGGATACCTACCATTTATAAAACAATTCACAAAAAAAAAAAATGTAGAATTGTCATTACAGAAGTGACAGGCAATCTTTCATATGTACGCCAAGTCAGTAGGTTATGTTTAGGAAAATATTTGGGCCTAAGAGAGATGAAAATGGGGACTGGAGAAAATTACATAATGACGAGCTTCATAACCTGTACTCGTCACCGGATATAGTAAGGGTAAGTAAATCACGGGGGATGAAATGGGCTGGACATGTTGCGGGCATGGGGGAGGAAAGACATGTCTCAAAAGTATTGACTGGGAGACCCGAAGGGAAAAGACCACTTGGAAGGCCTATATGTAGATGGGAGGACAATATTATGATGGATTTAAGGGAAGTAGGATTTGCGAGGGATGGTTCGAGTTAGCACAGAATAGGGTTGAATGGCGGGCTTAGGTAAGCGCGGCAATGAACCTTCGGGTTCCATAAAATATATGATATTCCTTTAGCTTGCTTAGGAACTGACTATTGCCATTGAGTAAGTAAGTAAACAAAAATTCGCCTAAAAACTGGGGTTATGTGAATTCCCGTTAAGAAGTGATGTTTTTGGAGTTTTAGAAGACTGTGAAATGAAATTATGTAATAAGTTATTTGCGGAATCGAATACAATGATTCGCGTTATCGCGTCTCGCTAATTCCACGGGCCTCTGGAGTGCAAACTGCACAGGAATTACACCACAACTTTTTATTCAGTGACGTTGCAAATACGAGTCTCTCAAGGCCGACTGGCGGCCGCCCGGTATTTAACACTTTGAACATAGCAGGCTATGCACATAGCATACAGCGACTGCAACCATGACAACGCCAGTGTGGAAGCGACCCGAGGCAGTGCATTTCCCACAAGTGTGGCTGAGATGTGAGGGCAAAAAACCCATGTCCAACGGCAAGATCCCTAAGTTCCGGGTTCAAGATCTGCCAGAGGAGCTGTTCGAAGAGGTCATACACTTGATGTCCACTCAGTTCCTTAGGGATGAACTTCTGTGTAAAGTGACTGGTCTCGTTGAAGAGCCCGAATCGGTTCAGGACTTTATTAATGTGTGGAGGAAGATATTGCCCCAGCGGGCTGCAGTGGTGGCTCTCACAGAAACGGAAGGGGAACCAACTCGCATAGCGGGACTCAATATAACCAGCGTGTCCCTCAAGACAGATGAATTGTCAGCTGATTCAGTAAGTGACAAGTTTTTTTTTTCTTCTTTTACATGTATTCTGGATTCATCATAGTTAATGTTACGAATTTTTAGGTAGATTTCGAAGAAAAATCTACCTATTGCAATCGATACCATGTCATGACTTTCGAAAAATTCTTTCATATCTTTACGTTTCATGCCTCCCTAAGTACGAAACCACCGCCCGTTCAAAAGTTTATATATGTAGGCCTATATCTTTACACGCTAGCGGCCGTAATTTTGAAGATATTTAAACCAAATTTTATTATGTTATTTCTAGGCTCAATAGTTCGGAAAAGTTCGTTAATGAGCAAAATTGGTCCAAGAGGAGGGTAGGGGGAGATGGTTGAAATTTGGAAAAATTAATATCTCGGCTCCTATGAAGTATAGAGGGAAACTTTGTTTGAATAAATTAGAGTACTCCCTATGGAGTTCACAACGACACCAACAGTTCGGAGGTTTCGGGGGTACGAGTGGGGGTGGGGGTGGAAGGATGGAAATTCGAAATTTTGAGACTACGTCTTGTGGGGTATCGTTGAAAAGCTCTTGATGAGTACTCTACAAATCAATAACTAGTTTCTCGATAGCTCTCATATAAAGGCGAGATTTGAATGTTTGAAAAAGTGCTCTTTCCTCTTTTTTGCAGTTATTATTGGGGGTTTGTCATGCCAAGGCTAAAGAAGAAGAGTGCTGCGCAGCGACAATAAATTAGAACCAAAAGCACTTCGAAATCTACCTCAGCCTGTAGGCATGCCTAAAGAGATTTTTTCTTTTACATGTATTCTGGATTCATCATAGTTAATGTTACGAATTTTTAAATTACCGATGCAATAGCGGAGGAATTTATTGAGCAATTTAAAAAAACACGAATTATTTTTTACGACTATTTCACGATTAAAATTTACGGGGACCCTGGAAAGGGAAAATATTATGAAAATTTCGCTTTTAGTTTCTCGCCCATTAAAAAATTTGACATTTTCTTTAAGGGGCAGGGTTGCCAGATCAGAAACGTAGAACAGTCGTACCAATATTCGAAAATAGTCGTATTCTAGTCAAAACTGTCGTATACTTTGTGATTTTTTAGTGTAATGAACGTATTGCGTTATTAATAATGATAATAATAATAATAATAATAATAATAATAATAATAATAATAATTCATAATCGGTCTTTTACACCTTACATATGTCATGTAATTGTTAATCAATCATCTTATTTGTAAATGATTAGGCGTGTTTCTTTATCTTCCGATGTGCTAAATTTGATAAAATTCAATAAAATTAAATAAATAGTAGTTGCCACAGTGTTGTAATTACTGCAAAAGGAACAGGACTGCTTTCCATTCATATTGATTTTAGCTACATGCTTACAAAAAAACCATGAGAATACAGAAGCTGTATGTATATATATATATATATATATATATATGCCTCAACATTTAAAATTCGACAGCAGACTGGTTAAAAAATATAAAAAACTATGTTAAAAATAGACGTACAAATAGGCGTACGACTCATGGTTGCGTCGCACGACGTACAAAAATATGAAATAGTCGTATGTGTACGACTAAAGTCGAACAATGGCAACCCTGTTAAGGGGGGACATACAGCTTTCGATGAAATTCATTGGTGAGAAATTTGTGAATTTCATTTTTTTTTTCTCAGCCAATGTCTTGCAATCTGACATACTCTTTATTCACTATTTCTACAATTGCATACAATTTTCAAAACTAATCAAACTGTTATAGTTATGGCTAATTATCGTTTCAAAATGGCTGCCACGTTTCTTGCACTGAACAGCCGTTTCCCTGATAACTTCCACAAATGTAGATATTTCTGAGTGATTATTTTTCTGTGTGTTTGTTAATATCATGTGAACAATATAATCTAGGATCTTTGAAATATCTTCAGTATAAGTATTTATTAAAATCATTTTTTTAATTTTCTATTTGGTTAAATTATATATATTTTTAAAAAATACTTATATTGAAGATATTTCAAAGATCCTAGATTATATTGTTCACATGATATTAACAAACATTCAGAAAAATAATCACTCAGAAATATCTATATTTGTGGAAGTTATCAGGGAAACGGCTGTTCAGTGCATTAAACGTGGCAGCCATTTTCAAACGATAATTACCCGTAACTGTAAAAGTTTGATTAATTTTAAAAACAGTATGCCATTGTAAAAGTAGTCAAGAACACGCCCGATTTTAAGATTGTAGAGCAATTCATTGATGAGAAAAAAAAATAATGAAATTAACATATTTCTCACCAATGAATTTCATAGAAACCTGTATCCCCCCTTAAAATCACGTAGGCCTAAGTGGCTACTGAGTGACCAGTGTTTTCTTTCTTTTATGTGTATATCCTGGATCAAGGGCGCCCATATGAGATTTTCTAGTGGGAAATTTTTTAATTTATTTATTTTTTGTCGCTTTAACTTCTTGGGCCACTTTGTAACATTATATCTCTATATATATATAAAAGGCTTTGTCCTGACTGACTGAATGAATGACTGACTGACTGATTGACTGAATGACAGGAATCAACGTACAGCCTAAACTATAACAGGTAGAGACTTCGAATTTTGACAGTACTTTCGTTGCATAATGTAGGTGCTCACCAAGAAAGGATTTTGAAAAATTCTGATTCTAAATGCCAAAAATTAAATGTTTTTGAAAATACTTAATCCCTTTTTACATATAATTATCAATTCCAAATCACAGAATATATTGTTGCCAAATGGTATCAGGTGGGCTTGGAAAAACCAAATGAAATGCACTTTTGACAAATAAGAGAAGTTATCAAAATAATTCATGTTATAAATAAATATTACAGAATGAAATCCACTAAAATAATGGGATCACATAACTTTCTCTACCCTGGACATAGAGAAAACAAAACGAGGTATGGTAATGTGTATATTATTATATTATATCGCTGGTTTTTGGAAAGAAAAGTATGAAAGTGATAATGCTTTCTGTTTAATTTCATTTCCAAAACGGTTTTATGGTAACATAAGAGTGGGAAATTTCCCGCCTCGATATTACAATTTTATGTTACAGGAATTTCTGTTTCTTCTTATTTAAACCTCTACCAGGCTTGCTGTGCACTGTACAAGCGATGGGATGCAAAATTCTAGATCCTCTATGAGCCATAAAAAACTATATCAAGCGTTTTCTGAGGGAATAGTTTGAGTGTAATAAGTCGTTCTTCCTATTTGAAATTATAAATGCCTATATAAGGACCTAGAATTTAAAATTGAAAATCCTTCATAAGTTAATTTCCAATTACAAAATACAAAACCCGGGCGACGCCGGGTCTTTTAAGCTAGTTAATAATATAATAAGTGCAACAATGACGTAACCAGAAAATAATTGCGGGGAGGGTCGAAAGTGTCGGGGGGGTTGGGGGTATGGAATACGCTCAGGGGTCCACTCCCTGAAAATGTTTAAATATTGAACTAATGAAAAACACATGTTACGCAATTTTAATACTGAAAACTAGTTAGCAAATGTGTTTACCATACTCTAAGACATGCCAACATAAACAATAAATCGTTATCTAAGTTATAATACCTACTAATATTTACAACAGAAGTTAGATAACACATGGAACAATGGAAATAATAGCCTACTCATTATGTTACGAAAACAAAATAAAATCAGGTAAACTGATGTAAAAAAGTGCCAGTATGTTTTTGTTTAATCAGTTATGACTGCAATTATGATATACAGAATATGTTTTTTTTTTAAATTGATTTCCAAGTTAAGCTCCAGATTTATTCATTAAGCAGGGCTTACGGAAGAAGAAAGGTCTACCATCTCGGCCACCTGGGTCATTTTAACGGTCTAGTTGGATAAGCGCATGTAAATCAATTAGTGTTTTTTGTCATAGCTACCTGTATTTTAATTTCCAAGGCTTTATAAGATCACAGTAAAACAATAGGCTATGTTGTCAAGATAACTGATTTTCATTTTTTTTAAATAAATTCTTTCGAATACGTATATTACCATAAAATAGGAACTAAATTGAGCATTACTCCGAAACAGATCAACCTATTTTATCCATTATGAATAGACGTCTTCCCATGGACATTGTAAATGTGTATACCAAGTTTCATAAAAATCCGGTAAAGCGTATTTGAGTTACCGCGTCTTTAAAATATACACTAAATTGGGTTTTACTCCGGTACCGGTCAACAGATTAGGTTCAAATTCAATAGGGCACTTCTCATGGACGTCATAAATGGGTATACCAAGTTTCATGAAAATCCGTTACAGCGTATTTGAGTGATGGCGTCTTTCTATGAGAAAGGCGCCATAATCTATTAAAATAGGCACTAAATTGGGCATTACTCCGGTATCGGTGAACCGATTTGGTTCAATATCAATAGGGTTCTTCCCATCGACATTATGAATGTTTATACCAAGTTTCATGAAAATCCGAAAAAGCGTACTTCAGTTTTGGTGCGTACAGACCCACGGACAGACGGACGGACAGACGGACGGACAGACAGACGGACAGACATTTTTCGTCCCCCATACAATCTCATAAAGTACCATACTGGCACTTAATAACTGTTATATCATATTTGACACACCAACAAAAATTGTTTAATTTAATACCTTTTTAAATACAAATATAGAGTTTTAGGTTTTTATATTTAGGGGCCCGGACCCCCTGGACCCCCCTTTCCTAATCCACTGTGAATTCTGCTTCCATGTCGTCGAATTGGTAAAACTTCTGAAAACTTTTTATGCCTCTACTGACTTTTAAATAACTGTCCTAAAAGAAAAACACCTGGCTACAATTATTAATATATACTTTTTCCTTTCCCCTGTCCCCGGTATGGGCGCCCATGTCTTGGGTTCATCATAGCTAATGTTATGAATGTTTAAATTACCGACGCAACGCGGGGGAATTTACTGGGCAAGTTGATAAAACGCGCCGACGTGGTCTTGTGGTTAGCGTCGCTGACTACAGATCTGTCGGCCCCGGTACCTCCTCGGATTTTTCTGAGGTAGGGAGGTCTGGTAGGGGTGCACTCAGCCTCGTGATTCCAATTGAGGAGCTACTTGATAGAGAAGTAGCGGCTCCGGTCATGGAAACCACCATTAACGGCCGTGGGTGTCGAAATGCTGACCACATGCCCCCAATCATGCCGTCTGCCTATAGGTATATGACGCAGCGGTCGGGTGGTAGGCCTTGTTCCGCCAGGGATGTAGCGCCACGGAGTTTAGTTTAGTTTTTAGTTAATAAAACACGGATTATTTTGTTACGACTATTTCACGATGAAAATTTACGGGGACCCTGGAAAGGGAAAATATTATAATTTCGTTTTTAGTCTCTCACTTATTACAAAAATTTGACATTTTTTTAAAAATAACGTAAAATTAATTTCAATGTGACAATTATTGTAACTTGATTTTTTAAAATTGTGAAAAAAATCTTAACATCAGCAGTGGGCACGTCGTTGGAGTGTTAATTAAATTAAACGAAATCGGTCAAGGAGTTCATTAATACTGACACATAAATAAAATAAAAATATTAAAAAAAAAAATAATAAAAAAAAACATGAAATATATTTACATTAAAGTTTAATATAGTTTTACATGAAGACTCGCTTCACTTATTGGGGGCTCCGCCCCCAAACCCCCGCTGAAGTTCTCGGGAAAGGTTTTTGGAATTTTCCTGTAGTTTACAGCCTAAAAGCTATGTGTGTACAAAATTTCAAGTTTCTAGCTCATCTGGAAGTGGGCAAACATTAATAAAAGTCAGCGAGCCCTTTTTCGGGGAGGTTTTAGGGCTAAAAATTAAAAAAAAAAAAAACACTTTTTGGAATTTTCCTGTGGTTTACAGCCTAAAAGCTATATGTGTACAAAATTTCAAGTTTCTAGCTCATCTGGAAGTGGGAAAACATTAATGTCAGTGAGTGAGTGAGTCAATGTGGCTTTATATAATAGGGATTCAATAAATAGATGACCACAGAGATGGTTATACACATTTTTTACGTACAATTCTCATGCACACACAAGTATTGAGGCTTCCTGGCCTAAGTGGAAGTGTGTGGGTAAAAGTATCCTTAAGGCATAAGGTTTTCATCTTCGTCGCAGCAAAGGATGATGGGAAATATACCAAAGCCCCCATTCCAACACCAAGTTCTTTTCAGTTTACGTTCTTCTTAAAAATAAACTTTTTTGTAGTCATACATTGGGGACACAGCCGCAGGGTGCGTAAAACGTCTTGTGCGTATTGGTTTAATCTAGCATGCTCCGATTTTTCACATTTGCAATAAATAGAAAAAAAAATATCTTTAGGCAGGCCTACAGGCTAAGGTAGATTTCGAAGTGCTTTTGGTTTAATTTATTGTCGCTGCGCAGCACTCTTCTTCTTTAGCCTTGGCATGACAAACCCGCAATAATAACTGCAAAAAAAGAGGAAAGAGGACTTTTTATTCAAATCTCGCCTTATATGAGAGCTATCGAGAAACTAGTTATTGATTTGTAGAGTACTCATCAAAACCTTTGCAACGATACCCCATAAGACGTGGTTTCAAAAATTTCGAATTTCCATCCCCCACCCCCACTCGTACCCCCAAAACCCCCCGAATCGTTAGTGTCACTGTGAACTCCATAGGGAGTACTCTAATTTATTCAAACAAAGTTTCCCTCTATACTTCATAGGGGCCGAGATATAAACTTTTCAAAATTTCAACCCATCTCCCCCGACCCCTCCTCTTGGACCAATTTTCTTCATTAACGAACTTTTCCGAACTATTGGGCCTAGAAATAACATTATAAAATTTGGTTCAAATATCTTCAAAATTACGGCCGCTAGCGTGTAAAGATATATATATATCACAATTTTTTTTTTGAACGGGCGGTGGTTTCGTGCTTAGGGAGGCATGAAACGTAAAGATATGAAAGAATTTTTCGAAAGTCATGACATGTTATCCATTGCAATAGGTAGATTTTTCTTCGAAATCTACCTAAAATAGGCCAAAGCATGGACTTTGCTAAATAATCTTAACTTGATCCAAGATGTGTACGGAGAAACAGATTTGCCTTGAGTAACTGTGTCCTATCGTTTCATTGGTTAATCGCACCCAGCGCGTACTTCACGACAGTGCGACAGGTTCAGTCAGATGTTTTTAGGACACACATCTGAGTCACAAATCCAATGAAATCCACAGTTTCGAAGATATGTTAATAATTTTCAAATGAATAGCTAATATACGCAAAAGGATGTTCATATCAGATATTAAACACAGTTCACCATAATAAGTGCAGTAGCTTAACTTACAGCATTTTCTCTTTAGAAATGAGACATACAGTCATTCCCTCAAAATATTCACTGGAAAATTTCATCATAACTGTCATCACTAAACTTCGGATTTGTAGGTAAAAACCTATTTTAATCCTTTAAGTGATATATGGAAGAAAACTTGTATATGCATGTTTCATAAGTGACTATGCCTAAAACTGATACTTTTATAGGACCTAAAACAGCCTATTTTTACGTTAAAGCCTAATATTGCCTTTTTGCTTGTTTTTCCTCTAAAGTTCAAAATAAGTCATTATTTGTTATAAATTCTAGCATTTATTTTCAGTTCATACTAAATTTTTTGCTCGGAATGTGGAGTATATGACATATTTGTGACGTGGTTAAATAGTAAGGAATGTTTCGTCTTCAGTAGAAAAATTCCTTGGAATTCCCAAGAAAATGTAGTGTTTTTCTCCCGACTCCCACATCCAGAAAAAAAAGAAGTTAGTTCTCTGAATCACTGAGGGATACAAGGGGTTGAATATGCTAGTATGATATGCGTAGCTTCTGGGCGCAGGGATTAGGTTTTCACTGTTATGGTAATAATACAGGCCCTAGTAATAGGTCTATATTATTCTGTGTGCCATAGGCCTATATCTATGTTTTATCATGATTATTGATTAATGGAGACTTCAATAAATATAATATTCAGCATTGCTATTGAGATATTTCAGAAAATTGGCAACTTAACGATTTTATAAGAGACTATTTTACGATTTTTAGAACCTATTTTCCAATTTTTAGAGCCTATTTTAGGTACCTAAAACAGCGTTTTTAGCGACCTAAAAGTCCGAAGTCTAGTCATCACATAGCCTTAAAACTCTCGGCCTAACTCGGCCGTTTACTAACTGTTACTCACAAATTAATAAACTGAAATAAATAAATTAAAGTTTAACACAAAAGGACGATTTTGAATGTTTAGGAATGATCGAGCAATCCACGGTAACAGATTGGAACAATAGGAACGTAGCCATGGATATTTTATATCTTTACTTATTTTATATTTTTTTTACAAGTACTTTGATAGCATTTATGCATATTAGTTTTGTTTTATATTTATTCTTTTGAGAGCTTATATGCGTTTTTATATTGTTTATGAGTTTTTTAGCTTATATGCTTGTTAATTTTGTTTTATACGAAAGACAGAAGTTAGGAGGATCGAGGCAAGTCGCCTCTGAAAATGTGCACAGCAACTAAACTATTCATGGAAGTATTCATGGTGAAACTGAGAGTACCTGCGGATAAACAGGTACAAGAAAGAAGATACCGTTGGTATCTGCGACACAAGATGTTTCAAGAAAGCCCGGGTTCGAGACTACGAACTGTACAATGCCGTGATGGCAAAAAGGTCTGTAAACAGATCGCTGTATCTGTTAGAAGCAGAATTTTACCGAAGAGGTATATATTAAAATGAAGGAATAAGAAGAAAACAGCCTTCCAGTTCGTGTACAGAAGACGCAAGCCTTCAATATGAAGAAACTGACTGGTTAATGGATATCCAGCCCAAGCCAAGGAGATGACAATCTTCCTGTGCCTGTGTCGCTCCGCGAAGGTTCGACGACGTCTGGAGTTACTTCAAACCACGGAGTACCTGATATAATTGACTGAAATTGTAACAAATGAAGAAATAAAAGTAATCGTTGTTCGTGTATTTCATCTTTCCTTCCTGTCTATACTACAGTAAAGTTGTCTGTAGATTCGTTGCTAGGCCGGTATGACATTATAAAAGTAATTTTACAGATAACTAGATAACAGTGTAATAGCTCAACTTTTATAAATGCCATTTTATCATAGATAATTTCACGAGAGTTGACGGGTTTATCGATAGATTCGCGACTGCGCAGCAGGAGCGAATTTATCTGATGAAACTCGTCAACTCGAGTTGGATTTATTAAGACTATTCCATGAATAAAAATGTAACGGATTATACCTATCTGATCGTGCCAAACCTGCCAAATATGGCAGATGTGGGAGGCACTTGTCGATGATTTTCATGATTCCACGAGCAGCATTGTAACGACGCAAATAGCGACGTGCATAATCAACGATAGGAGACCATTCCTAAACAAAGGAAGGGTTGGGGGACCGCAACTAATCGATATTGAACATTTTCATGATTATCGATACTGCCCTGAATTTTATTTGAATTACAGAAAAGGAGAGGTGCGCATGCGTCGACGGTGAATCGACGAGGGAGACGTGCGGAACCTGAAAGACGGTTAGTAGTACGTGCCTGACCACGAGAGAGAGAAGAAAAAAAGGCAGAAGGGAGAAGACGAGATTGGGATGTGTGACAGCGGTAGAGGCGTTCTGGCATAATGGTGTGTCAGACTTTCATCTAAAGGAAATTCTGGTTGGGAACTTCCTTGACTTGGCTATATGGAGATAGTCATTAATCAGAAGAATACACCAAGTCGGCCAGTACGAGACACCGCTGCAGCGAACATCAGCTGTGAGAGTGAGTCGTGACTGCTCGCTCTGAATCAGAGCAGATATGGACATCAGGAAGTAATGGAAGACAACTCAGGATCGGAGGATAAGTTGGACATCACTGGTTGAGTATAGTCATCTAGACTTTTTCTTATTGTTTGGGGAGTGAGAAAATTGAGATATCCTTTTTTTTTGTAAGGATGGTTTCTAAGTCATGTATGGCGATTAGACACCGTATGGAATAATAGAATAGAATAGAATAGAAACATAGAAGTGAGAATTCTAGAAGTAAAGTGATGAAATCCAGTAATCCAACTATTTTCTATTTCTGGTCTAAATTAATTATAAAAGAGCAGTCTAGAGCCTAACAACTAAATGCCAAAGATATATCTCTTCACTTTAAGTTTTTTTGGGTGATTGTTCCACGAATGAATACATAGCTAGGGGCAATTGGTGATGCTCATAGAAACTTTGTTATTTTTGAGACAGGACGCGAGGGGAGTAAGGAAGAAAAGTAATTAAGGGGCATGCTTAGTACTTCTTACGAGGGCCCCTCCCTCTTGGGTTTCGTTCAGGTGACGGGTGACTATCTATAAATAGATTTCATGCTGGCCTGTAATGTTAAGTTATGTTTTTTTATAGAGATTTATCTACAAGCGAAGGTGTATGGAATATGGTAGAGGGGGATAAGAAGTGGAAAGATTGAAGGGCAAAAGAAGGCCTACGAGTGGTAGTGCATTAGGTGTGTACCATTGGAAAATTTACATGTTAGGGTAGAAGTAGAAGTCACTAAAGGGGTTATAGAGAAGCTTACTAATCTGGGCGTGAATTAGTTTCAGTTAGAATTCTAGGGAATTTAGAGACAAAAGAAGATTGGGTGCCCATGCTGAAGAGTAGTAACTTAAGAAGTAGGAAAACTAGAATAACCTCCAAGTGAATTAAATCAATGGTATAAGCTGAAGGGAACTCTACTTAAAGAAAGAAAGGGGTTAAAAGATAACAGCTGATGACTGGTCAGGTTAGAAAGAGGAGAGTGAGTTGAAAGATAACAACAAATGATTGGTTAGGTTAGAAAGAGGAGAATAGGTAATTACGAGTAGTGTACTGATAAGTATGAACAAGTACTAGAGATTGTAAGGGTGAGGTGAGGGAACGCCGGAAGTATCCCGAATCAAACAAATAAAATCTGGTAGTAGGCAAGGCCTATACCAGTACACATAAAGAAAAGAAATTTATGAGAGATTGTGAAAGCCATCGATGTTGGAGGCGAACAACGGCCCCACGTGCCTCTAAGAGAGAGTGTCAGGGACCTCTGACGTCGATTTACTAAATTGTATTTTTGTTTGCGGCCCATTAATATTTCCCGGTTGCAGGAGAGGAGTCAGATTGTTTGTAACTCAAGATCTAGACGTCGCTCCTGTATCGGTGGTCTATCGCCACAGTCACTCTGTGGGTATAGGCCTAAACTTCTATTTCTTTCTTCATGAGACTGTCTTTCCTATCTATCTTTAAATACAATTCTTCATGGACTAAGCTGACTAATAGACTAATATAGGAGACATAGGTGGGATTATTGAGTGTAATTTGTAGAGTTAAGGACTGGATTATGAATTGAAAACCTTTATTTATTAAAAAAAAAAAAAAGTATAATATATATATTGAACTATCCTGAAGTTGCACATGTAAATGACTACACAAGTCAGTAGTAAATTAGAAGAATAATACCAGATGTTCTAGTAGATACCTGAAAAACAAAGAAAGAAAATTAAAGTAATTAATTAAGGATTTGTTATTGTTGAACAGAGAACGTACTTATATAGTTAAAATTGGGTATACTAACCTTGAATAATCAAATATTATCCTACCAATAAAAGTGTTGAAAGGTTAATGTAGTGTAAATGTAATTTATTGTATATAAGATTGTTATTGTTGAAAAAAAGAAAAAAAAAAATAATATATTAAATAAATTATGGTTATTGTTATGCAAAGTAAATTAACGTGAAGTTCAGATTTTTGACCCTTATCCTTGTAATGGTTTGAGAGTAGCTGGTTTTTGTGCTAAGTTACATGCTTTGGTAGTGAGTATAAAAAAAAAAAGGAGAAAAAGAAGAAGCAGAATAAAAAAAAAATAAACGAAAGGTAAATCCGAACCCAACTCCCGTCTCCTCTGTTAATTTAAAAGCTAGTCGAGGGGCATGTAGGTACATAGCCTGTGTATCTATAATTTAATTTGTGTCTGGGCTGATACATAACAAAAAGAAAAGAGGAAGCGTATTGATGATGGCGCCCGTTAATAGAAATTTTCATCAATATTATCAAAACTGGGTAATTTGTTAAAAGAGAGAGAAAGTAGACTGAGAGTAGGAAGTTTGCAATCACCCGGTGTCAAAGGTAGTCGTACTGAACGTTGGAATGTGGACTATGCAGGCAGTGTTGTGATGACACGACAGGTGTATGAGTGACCTTGTTTTGTAGGAGTTCAGTAAACTTATATACTACGATTGAGAATAATCACATATTAGTCGTCACAGATTTTGGCGAAGATTTAATCCAAGAAGTTAGGGAACTTTATAGCATAAAGTAAGAGCGCCTTCAAAAGTTTGGTCGCCCATAGTATAAAGTAGAAAAGCCCGTCACAAAGATTGGCGCCCATAGCGTGGGGCTGTGATAGTTTCATAGTAGGATAATTTTGATAGTAATTTTGATAGTAATTTTGGTCGCCCATATCGTGGGGCTGAGTAGTGTTAAAACAAAACAGTATTGCTAATTGTTGTAACTTAATTTGGTTAAAATTGTTAAAAAAAAAAAAAAGAAACCTTTATTCAGTTGAAGTTCCATATTATGATAGCCCATAGCGTGAGGCAGTGATAGTTTGATATCCTAACGTGAGGCGAGATAGGGTTAAAAGAATTTTGGGAGTTAGGTTAGTATAACTGAAATTTATTCTCAAAAACAAATAATAATAATAATAATAATAACATATTTTTGGGAAAAGAATAATGACTATTGACAAGTAAGGACTTCTATAGATGACTAAGACAGACGACTGAACTATTGTGTGTTCTAATCTTTTTTTTCAGTGGTATTGTTAATATATAAATATGGCTACTTATGTTGATCCGTATGCACAAATAAGAGCAGCTGAGCTAACCCAAGCTATTAGGAAGTTGAGGAAGGCGGATTTAGAGGCAGAATGTGATAGAGTAAAGTTACCGACCACAGGTACAAGGGATGAGTTAAGACAACGCTTGTTAGATTATGCCCGTAAGAACCCTCAGTCATTTCAAGTGTTAATTACGGCTTTTGCTCTGAGTCAGGAAGTTTTGGAAGAAGATTTAGTTGAACATAATATAACGGTTCCACAAGATTCATATGGAGATGTAGTGTATACATGGGTTAAGTTAATGCGTAGGAAGGCCATGGCGGTAGCTGATTCAGAAGAAGTTGTACCAGTAGTACCATCGTTTACAATTCAGTTAGAGCCGCATAAACCAAATACTTTGGATCTGGTTCGTAAATGGAACATTAAATTCAAACCTGGGGATAGTATTTACTTATTTTTGGAGAGATTGGAAGATTTAAAACAAAGTTCTAAGTTACAGGGTGTAGAGTTATTGTCAGTATTACCCGAAATTTTACAAGATTCAGCTTTACTTTGGTACAGGAACAGATTAACAGATTGGCCTACATGGGAAGCTTTTTTGAAAGAATTTAGAGAATATTACTTGCCTATTGATGAGGAAGACTCGCTTTTGGATGAGATTAGACAGAGAACGCAAGGTCCCAAAGAATCGATTTTTGATTATGTTAATGCTATTCAAACGTTAATGAGGAGGCTGAGTACTCCAATGAGTCCTCAACAAATGATGAAGACTGTTATCAAAAATTTGCGTCCTGATGTAAAATTGTACATTAGACCTGCAGAGATTCAAACTATAACAGATTTAATACGTGTAGGTAGACAGTATGAACAAATATTGTTAGATTCTGAGAGATATATTCCTCCTCCAACGCAGGTTAGAGCTACAATTAAAGAAACGGCTTATAAACCTCAGAGACAAGTTGTTATACCTTCAGTTCATACAGCGCTAGGAATTCAGGGAAAACAGGAACTTCCATCGTCCGAGTTACAAAAGAAACCCAATGTTAGTTTTTCTGCAAAGACGTGGGACAAAGAACGAAATTCAAGTCATGTAAATGATTCCAGAATAGTTAAAGCAACAGAAAATAAAGAGAGACAGGATGAGTCGAGGGATAATGGTAAAAACACCACCTTACGTTTTTCAAATAACCAGCGATGTTGGAATTGTGATAAAACAGGACATAGGCAGTTCGAGTGTAAGGCACCTCGTAGAGTTACTCCACGCACTACGATTAAATGTTATAATTGTAATAAGCTTGGACATAGGTCTATTGATTGTAGGATGCCCCAAGAAAGAAAAGTTAGGCCTACAAATCCCTTAAGGCAATTAACTAAAAATCAGGCTTGTGTGATGTTAAATATAAATCCTACAGATTTAGTTAATGGAGATAGATGTTTTGTTGAAATTTTGCTGGAGGATATTACATTTATTGCGTTAATAGATTCAGGTTCAGATAAAACTTATGTGGGAGAGAAAGGTGATTTTTTGTGTAAAATATTAGATTTAGCAGTAGAAGAATCTGAAGTTAGGGTGGTGCAATTAGCAGATAAAACTTATAGTTCTATAACAGGAGAAAGAACTTTTGAGATGAAATTGCAGGACAGGATCTTTCAGATAAAATGTAAAATTATGCCAAATTTAGCAGTAGATATGATTCTGGGCATGGACGTTTTGAAACAAATTGGGTTAGTAGTAGATTTGCAAGATGGGACTTGGCATTTCAAAGATGAACCAGCAAAAATTTTTCAATTTGTTAAGGCTATAGATTTAAAAGAAGAAGATCAACTACATAATATTCTTACTTTACCTACACCTCAGGAAAGGGACAGATTGAATATGTTTTTGGAAAATCAGTTACAGAAATTTGATCAGTGTACTGGACTTACCGATCTGATTTCTCATGTTATTGATACAGGCGATGCAAAACCTATAAAACAAAGATATTATCCAGTATCACCCATTTTGGAAAAAGTTATACACGCGGAAATAGATAAAATGTTATTGGAAAAAGTTATAGAGCCTTCAAATTCACCTTGGTCGTCTCCGGTAGTTATGGTAAAGAAACCAGATAGAACATGGAGGTTCTGCGTAGATTTCAGAAAAGTAAACAATTGTACTAAAAGAGATAGTTATCCTTTGCCATACATTGAACATGTTTTGAGTAAATTACGACATGCTAGGTATATCAGTACAATAGATTTGAAAAATGGGTATTGGCAAGTTCCATTAGATGAAGCAAGTAAAGAAAAAACAGCATTTACCGTACCTGGTAGAGGATTGTATCAGTTTCGAGTTATGCCTTTTGGAATCCATAACGCACCAGCCTCGTTTCAAAGATTAGTTGATACTATATTAAGAGAAGAGATAGGAGAGAAATGCTTTTGTTATTTGGATGATATAGTACTTATTAGCGAGACATTTGAAGAACATTTGTCCTTGTTAGAAAAAGTCTTAGAGAAATTAAGAAAAGCTAACCTGAAAATTAATAGGGAAAAATCAAAATTTTGTAGAAGTGAATTAAAATATTTGGGTCATATCATTACTCCATTAGGAATTGCTGTAGATTCAGATAAAATCTCGTGTATCCTTGAGTATCCAGCCCCTACAAAAGTCAAGGAAGTACGAGCATTTTTAGGATTGGCTTCTTGGTACCGACGATTCATTCCATTTTTTTCTGAAGTTGTAAAGCCCCTCACTGCACTTCTGAAAAAGAATCAGAAATGGCGTTGGACTAAGGAATGTCAGGAATCTTTTGATGAATTAAAATCGAAATTATCTAGTAGTCCTATATTAACTTGTCCAGATTATACTAAACCCCTAGTGCTACAGACCGACGCTAGTTTTTCAGGACTAGGAGCAGCATTAATTCAGACAGGAGAGGAAGGAGAGGAAAAAGTAATAGCTTATGCTAGTAGAACTTTAACGGTAGGTGAGCAAAAGTGGGCAATAGTTGAGAAGGAATTGTTAGCTATATTGTGGGCAGTTCAAAAGTTTCGTCCTTATTTGGAAGGTTATCATTTTAAAGTATATACTGATCATTTTGCTCTGAAATGGTTAAATACATTACAGAATCCGACCGGACGATTAGCTAGGTGGAGTTTATTGCTCCAGGAGTATGATTTTGAAGTAATACATAGGCCTGGTAGATTACAAAAAGTTCCGGATGCTTTATCTAGAATACACGAAGGGAAAGTTCAAGAGAAAACGGTAGAGGAAGAATTTTGCCTCTTGTTGACTGATAACTCTGAAGTAGTGGAATGGGAAAATATACAAGATGCTTGGTATATTAAGCGGAAGGAGCAAGTACAAAGTAAACCTAAATTTTGGCCAGATTGGAAGGTCGTAGATGAGAAGTTGTACCATTTAAGATTAGATCAGTTAGAACAAACTTTAGAGGGAACAGTGAATAGGTGGAAATTAGTTATTCCGCAAGATTTTAGGATTAAAGTATTGCAGGAATGTCATGATGCACCTACTGCAGGACATATGGGGATAGCTAAAACTTTCTTTAGAATAGCCAACAAGTATTATTGGCCGGGAATGTTTAGAGATGTTGCTAAGTATGTTACTGCTTGTGAAATATGTCAGAGACAGAAAGTGTTACAGACGGCTCAAGCAGGACCAATGCATTTTTACCAGAAAGAGAAACCTTGGATGACTGTAGCTACTGATTTGTTGGGACCTTACCCACGTTCCAAAAAAGGGAACCGATACATTGTAGTATTTCAGGACACCTTTACCAAATATGTAGAATGTAAAGCGTTAAGGAAAGCAACCAGTAGAGCAGTTACGGAAGCATTTTATGAATTGATTATCCTTAAATGGGGAATTCCGGGATATTTGCTGATGGATAATGGACCGCAATACACTAGTAAATTAATGCGAGAGATAGCTAAAGCTTTTAATATAACTCCTTGTTATTTACCTGTATATTCGCCACAAGGAAATCCAGTAGAAAGAGTCAATAGAGTATTGAAAACAATGATTTCTAGTTATATTCAAAAGGATCAGACAGTTTGGGATGTGTATTTGAGAGAATTTAATTTTGCTATAAATACGGCTAAGCATAGTTCCACTGGATGCACTCCTTATATGCTAAATTATGGGAAGGAGCCTGAAATTATCAGTAGGATTGAAAAGGTGGAAAACCAACCGATTCATAAAGAAATTCCAAAACTTTGGGTGGAGAGACTCAATAAATTGAAAACGGTACGTTTAATGGTTAGACATAACTTAGAAACCGCCTATAAGAATTCGAGTCATTATTATAATCTTCGGAGGAGAGAGGTGAGATTTCGTCCAGGAGATCTAGTGTTAAGAAGAAACTTTAAATTAAGTGATGCCTCACAAGCTTATACAGCAGGTTTAAGTGCAAAGTTTGTCGGGCCCTATGTTATAAAGAAAAAGTTCAGTGAAAATAGCTACGAACTGACAAACCGTTTTGGTAAAAAGTTGGGGAAGTGGCACGTCAAAGACTTGAAACCCTTTGTTCCTGGATAAACATTCGTTAAGGCTGGTAAAAGAGACACGCACAAAAAAAAGAAAAAAAAAAAAAAAAAAAAAAAAAAAAAAAAAAAAAATGTGACCTGTGTCAACATTATTTTTTTTATGGTGAGTGCGGGAAGAATGTAACGACGCAAATAGCGACGTGCATAATCAACGATAGGAGACCATTCCTAAACAAAGGAAGGGTTGGGGGACCGCAACTAATCGATATTGAACATTTTCATGATTATCGATACTGCCCTGAATTTTATTTGAATTACAGAAAAGGAGAGGTGCGCATGCGTCGACGGTGAATCGACGAGGGAGACGTGCGGAACCTGAAAGACGGTTAGTAGTACGTGCCTGACCACGAGAGAGAGAAGAAAAAAAGGCAGAAGGGAGAAGACGAGATTGGGATGTGTGACAGCGGTAGAGGCGTTCTGGCATAATGGTGTGTCAGACTTTCATCTAAAGGAAATTCTGGTTGGGAACTTCCTTGACTTGGCTATATGGAGATAGTCATTAATCAGAAGAATACACCAAGTCGGCCAGTACGAGACACCGCTGCAGCGAACATCAGCTGTGAGAGTGAGTCGTGACTGCTCGCTCTGAATCAGAGCAGATATGGACATCAGGAAGTAATGGAAGACAACTCAGGATCGGAGGATAAGTTGGACATCACTGGTTGAGTATAGTCATCTAGACTTTTTCTTATTGTTTGGGGAGTGAGAAAATTGAGATATCCTTTTTTTTTGTAAGGATGGTTTCTAAGTCATGTATGGCGATTAGACACCGTATGGAATAATAGAATAGAATAGAATAGAAACATAGAAGTGAGAATTCTAGAAGTAAAGTGATGAAATCCAGTAATCCAACTATTTTCTATTTCTGGTCTAAATTAATTATAAAAGAGCAGTCTAGAGCCTAACAACTAAATGCCAAAGATATATCTCTTCACTTTAAGTTTTTTTGGGTGATTGTTCCACGAATGAATACATAGCTAGGGGCAATTGGTGATGCTCATAGAAACTTTGTTATTTTTGAGACAGGACGCGAGGGGAGTAAGGAAGAAAAGTAATTAAGGGGCATGCTTAGTACTTCTTACGAGGGCCCCTCCCTCTTGGGTTTCGTTCAGGTGACGGGTGACTATCTATAAATAGATTTCATGCTGGCCTGTAATGTTAAGTTATGTTTTTTTATAGAGATTTATCTACAAGCGAAGGTGTATGGAATATGGTAGAGGGGGATAAGAAGTGGAAAGATTGAAGGGCAAAAGAAGGCCTACGAGTGGTAGTGCATTAGGTGTGTACCATTGGAAAATTTACATGTTAGGGTAGAAGTAGAAGTCACTAAAGGGGTTATAGAGAAGCTTACTAATCTGGGCGTGAATTAGTTTCAGTTAGAATTCTAGGGAATTTAGAGACAAAAGAAGATTGGGTGCCCATGCTGAAGAGTAGTAACTTAAGAAGTAGGAAAACTAGAATAACCTCCAAGTGAATTAAATCAATGGTATAAGCTGAAGGGAACTCTACTTAAAGAAAGAAAGGGGTTAAAAGATAACAGCTGATGACTGGTCAGGTTAGAAAGAGGAGAGTGAGTTGAAAGATAACAACAAATGATTGGTTAGGTTAGAAAGAGGAGAATAGGTAATTACGAGTAGTGTACTGATAAGTATGAACAAGTACTAGAGATTGTAAGGGTGAGGTGAGGGAACGCCGGAAGTATCCCGAATCAAACAAATAAAATCTGGTAGTAGGCAAGGCCTATACCAGTACACATAAAGAAAAGAAATTTATGAGAGATTGTGAAAGCCATCGATGTTGGAGGCGAACAACGGCCCCACGTGCCTCTAAGAGAGAGTGTCAGGGACCTCTGACGTCGATTTACTAAATTGTATTTTTGTTTGCGGCCCATTAATATTTCCCGGTTGCAGGAGAGGAGTCAGATTGTTTGTAACTCAAGATCTAGACGTCGCTCCTGTATCGGTGGTCTATCGCCACAGTCACTCTGTGGGTATAGGCCTAAACTTCTATTTCTTTCTTCATGAGACTGTCTTTCCTATCTATCTTTAAATACAATTCTTCATGGACTAAGCTGACTAATAGACTAATATAGGAGACATAGGTGGGATTATTGAGTGTAATTTGTAGAGTTAAGGACTGGATTATGAATTGAAAACCTTTATTTATTAAAAAAAAAAAAAAGTATAATATATATATTGAACTATCCTGAAGTTGCACATGTAAATGACTACACAAGTCAGTAGTAAATTAGAAGAATAATACCAGATGTTCTAGTAGATACCTGAAAAACAAAGAAAGAAAATTAAAGTAATTAATTAAGGATTTGTTATTGTTGAACAGAGAACGTACTTATATAGTTAAAATTGGGTATACTAACCTTGAATAATCAAATATTATCCTACCAATAAAAGTGTTGAAAGGTTAATGTAGTGTAAATGTAATTTATTGTATATAAGATTGTTATTGTTGAAAAAAAGAAAAAAAAAATAATATATTAAATAAATTATGGTTATTGTTATGCAAAGTAAATTAACGTGAAGTTCAGATTTTTGACCCTTATCCTTGTAATGGTTTGAGAGTAGCTGGTTTTTGTGCTAAGTTACATGCTTTGGTAGTGAGTATAAAAAAAAAAGGAGAAAAAGAAGAAGCAGAATAAAAAAAAAATAAACGAAAGGTAAATCCGAACCCAACTCCCGTCTCCTCTGTTAATTTAAAAGCTAGTCGAGGGGCATGTAGGTACATAGCCTGTGTATCTATAATTTAATTTGTGTCTGGGCTGATACATAACAAAAAGAAAAGAGGAAGCGTATTGATGATGGCGCCCGTTAATAGAAATTTTCATCAATATTATCAAAACTGGGTAATTTGTTAAAAGAGAGAGAAAGTAGACTGAGAGTAGGAAGTTTGCAATCACCCGGTGTCAAAGGTAGTCGTACTGAACGTTGGAATGTGGACTATGCAGGCAGTGTTGTGATGACACGACAGGTGTATGAGTGACCTTGTTTTGTAGGAGTTCAGTAAACTTATATACTACGATTGAGAATAATCACATATTAGTCGTCACAGATTTTGGCGAAGATTTAATCCAAGAAGTTAGGGAACTTTATAGCATAAAGTAAGAGCGCCTTCAAAAGTTTGGTCGCCCATAGTATAAAGTAGAAAAGCCCGTCACAGCATGAGGACGGGCGTTATCATGTTGAAGCAAAACACCTGCTCTCAGCAACACCCTTCGCTTTGGCACCATCAGATTTCCAAATCTTTGGTCTGTTAAAGGATCTCCTTGGAGGGCAAGAAGTTCAAATCTGATGAAGACGTCCAATCGGCGGTGCACGAGTGGCTGCAGCGTCAACCAAAATAATTTTTCTCACGCGGTATCGAAGCACTTCCTATCCATGGCGTAAGCGCATTGAACTGAAAGGGGACTATGTAGAAAAATATGTACAAGCAAACATTCTTCCTGCAGTAACATAGTGGGGAAAAACTAATTACTGTTTTTATTTCATTCTCCCTCGTATATTCATTTGTAGAGACTTCACGTATTTCCGTTGCATGCTGTTTTAAGTGGCCTGCCATAAGATCGATTTTAAAGGTGTTTATACGGAAAAATAAAGTATGCGTGGAACGCCACGCGACAGAAGTGAAACTTGTTTTTTTTTCTTTTTTTTTCAATTTGTTTACTGGATTATTTCAATTTTGGATTCTTGGACTTTTTTAATATCAGGCTTGGACTTGTTTAATGTTGGATTTTTGGATTTTTTAAATTTTTTATCTTTTATTTTTTTACTTTTGGGATTTTTTATTTTTAAATTTTGGACTTTTTAAAGTTAGGATCTTTGAATTATTTTATTTTTTAAGATCTTTTAAATTTTGGATAAGCCTAATCATTATAAGTTGATTGTTTTCTGTGCAGTCCGTTCCTTCACAGTCCCACTAATTTCGTGAAGATTTTGTTCGTAACGCAAGTTTGGGTTAGCTCTCGATTTACTCCTAGCGCGGCTAAAGAAGTATCACTTCAAAAAGAACAATTCCCCCCCCCCCCAAAAAAAAATCCTCTTCATTACTCTTGGTTTGTTTTTTGTTTCAGTTCAAGGGCAAGGCGGCTCGAGAGGTGATGGGTTTCATCCTAGACTACGCCCTTAAGGACATCAACATCTTTGAGATGTACGGCGTAGATGCCTACATGTCAGCGCTAGGACTTTTCGTCCATCCTGATTTCAGGGGTCAGGGACTGAGTGAATATTTGCTAAAGGGAAGGTTTCCACTGGCCCGTGCGTTAGGCCTAAAGGCCACAATGACCTTCTTCTCCCCCCATGCAGCATTCAAATCCGCGGAGAAAGCTGGCATGTCTCTCATCAAGGAAGCAGTCTACGAGGACTACAAGAAAGACGGCAAAGTAGTGTTTCCTATTACCGACCCCAGAGGACTTAAAGTTATGGCCGCTGCGATCTCCTGACATCTTAAATTACAAGTCCTATAATAGATAATGTAATCCACGAAAATAATGCACATGTGATGCAGTCACATAACTTTCTCTTCGCTGGACATAGAGAATACAATTTTATCACTTCACATTTTGATGTAGAATAAGAGTTCGTATTAACAGTAAAGCATTTTCAATTGTTTCATTCTGAGTGTGTGCCAACGAATATACTATACCAGAACTCGGTAAAAAATTATATCCTTTGATACGTTATTCATAGCAGTAGGCTTTGTATTTCTAGTTGAGAATATGATGTTTATCATGGGCCATAACAGGAGGCCGTGGCCATAAGCATGTAAAAGAAGACAAGATAGAATGGAACATTTATGTAAAAACGATGTCAGTGTTAATAAATATGTTTTAATTAATTTTCTGTTAAATAAGTAATTTAAACAAAACATCTAGCATTTGAGTAAATAATGGTGGGCGATGCCGCGGGCATCTGCTAATATTGTAGGCCTAATTTACAGATTGTTTAGCCACAAACTATCTCGCTTACAGTTATACAAATAACGACGTGTTTTTATTCATTTTTGTGGTATTAATTATTCTTTAGATGCTTTATTCTGTGAGTATTCGCTAAATAGTCCCAATAAATATAACTCGAGGTCCAAATTCTCTCAAGATAAATTCACTCGCAATTTACAAGCCATGCTCCAGCTCTTCCTAAAAAAAAATGCACGGCACTTATAACAACCATTCGTTTAGCGCTGTCGTGAGACCTTGTTAACAGAGTTGGCCATGGTCATTGTCGTCGCCTTGAATTATGTTCTTTATCCACAGCCATCTGATACAGCACGATAGCAAATTATATTATAATGTCAGCTCTTTTTAGATTATTTTCAAGGACCTATTTCCTTTTGTAACAATATTATCGATATATGGGCTTACAGCCCAGTCAAATCAGACAAACAGGATGCAAAAATCACTGAGTTTTTAAATCTCGCAAGGTTGTTCGGAGTAATGAATTCAGGAGGTCAGTACCCCCGAAAATTTTAAATCTAACTTATTTGTAAATGTATATAATATATTTCTTTTTAATAAGCTGTATTTAAACTCATTTTTTAGCTTTGAGGTCATATCGGGAGATCAGGATCTGTGTCTATACAGTAGGTCATGAAACTATTGATATCAATTATTTTCTGTGTCTATACAGTAGGTCATGAAACTATTGATATCAATTATTTTCTATTCGTGTATTTTATGGAGTAAATTTCAACTGATACAGGATGAAATGGTGAGGATGATTCATGGTATGTAAATATCCAATTCGGCATACGCCTTTAAGACTGAGGAATCCACGAAAAATCCCATGCCAAATTGGCAGGCCACGGGATTTGGGAGGAAAAAAAAAGCTTCGATCAAGCGCCAATAACTACAGAAGCAGAAGGCATATACACTAATAAGTAGGGATCAGATGTTTATGACATTCATATTTTTATTCTGACCTCCATTCTCACGACAAACACAAATTAAACACGAATTGCACGCTTGCTATTCTAATCGGACCGTTTTTATTTTGCATATAAAAATCATATTTTGAGCTTTTTTTGGTCTTTGTCATATTTTGGCAATATTTGTAATTTAACATCATATTTCACATATAAATTCTGTAAAGGAGCAGAATTATACGGTGTATGTACTACATGGACGATTTAAATTTTAAATTTATTTCATTAATTTAATGTTTATGCCAAATTAATAGTAACTTAAGTTTTAAAATTAATGCAATTGTTCATATTCCAAAGGGACACGCAAGATCTACAAAATATTCGAGTATTTGGAGCTGATGATGTGAGCAAACAGGAGAAAATTTTTATTTAAAAAAAGTTAATTACAAGTAAAAATGTAAATAACCAAAATTATTAAAAAGTGATCATCTGATTGAATTCATGTGATGTGAGAATTTAGTGTCTACAAATGATTTCAATTGGAACATTTAATTTTTTGAAAATGCGTTATTTTATCAAGTCATATTTAGGATTTTTGGGTCATATTTCGTTATTTTAACGGCATATTTTCAGTCATATCTTCCACTTTTTTGGTCATAAACAACTGAACCCTATATATAAGACATCTGAATAAAGTCCTTCTGAAAATTTTAAGATTTTAGTCGCAGTAGAACCTGAGAAAATGTGCCTATCTCCTTAGCATTGCAGTTTTCTTTCCTGGAATTGGAAACTTCATTAAATGTACTTACTTTTGTTCAAAGAATTAATTAACGGGTGAAATTAGCAGTTTTTAGAACTTTATCTTGTATTCTTACCCATTAAAATCAGTTCATTTTTATTATGCATAAAAAACACTAATCATATTATGGTTCTGAGCGAAGCAGGATGGACAACTGCAAAGTAGGTTGACCAACTGACCTTCTTGCATTAACGTAAGTAGTGGTAGGTAGATTCTATTTTAGTGACAGTTAGGTTAGGTTATAAAAGTAAAAGTAAAGTAAAGTAAGAAAGCATTCCATAGATCCCATAAAAGTCTGATGAGTATAGGATGTGGAACTTGTCATAGCATTAAGCAGAATATTTATAAACTATTAACATATTATTTGTCTTAAAATCATTAAGAGAGCAGAAGCTGTGTGCATTTAAATATTTCTTAAACAATAATTTCATTTATTTTGGTTTGTTGGCAAATTTTTTAATCTCTTTTGGAAGTTTGTTAAAGAATTTAATTCCAGAATAGTAAACACCTTTTTGATAAAAGCTGAGATTTGGCCTGGGAATGTGTAAATCTGATTTCCTTCTAGTGTTGATTTTATGTAGGTCAGAGTTAGTTTCGAAATTATCTATGTTGTCTATTACAAAGTTTAATATTTGCCAAAGATATTCACTAGCCAAAGGTAGGATTTTTAGCTGCTTGAAAATGGCTCTGCATGACTGCCTTCTTTGTGTCCCAGTGAAGTCTTCTTTTGCAAACTAAAAACTTTTTTACAATATGTAGTATGCCTACATCCCCAGAAAATAATCCCATAGCTCACGATAGAATGAAAACAGACATAATAAACAGTTATCAACATGTTTATATTTCCTAGATATTTTAGGGATCTCGAAACATAGCATGCACTACTCAGCTTTGGTACCATATATTCGATATAATTTTTCCAGTTTAAATCTTCAAATCCAGGTTTGTCATGTTGGTCAACCTGTTCATCCAGGTAAGATGTCCGTCAGTTATGTTATCGTGAATTACGTATTGTATAAGGTAAGATAATTACAAGATGTATACATATATATGAAAATTTTTGGGCCTAATTACAATCCTTGCAGCTATGGACACACATTTAACCAGTGGCGCCAACTTTTCAAAAACATTGATTGGGCTCAAAGATTTTAAAATTTTCACACACCCACTTCTATTAAGGTTTATGAAATGGTTTTATAATGTTATAATGATGTGACTGCAGATAAGTATAGAACTGTGCCAGAAGTCACTTTTTGTAATTCAACCGCCAAGAAACTGGTGTGTAACCTGGTTAACAAAAATTTGTTTTCAAGTTTGTAATACTGTATACACTTATTTTTTATTTTTTGTTTTAGGCAACTTCTAAAATAAAATTATTTAGCACGGAGCGTTGCAATAGTATATTGCGATACAAGTGCCGTAAGTGGAGCATACGGATCGAAGAAAGTGTTTCAAAAAACGAGGCGCTTGCGCCGAGTTTTGTCAATTTCCGAGATCCATTATGCGCTTACAGCACAAGTATTGCATGCTATTTTTTGCACGATTATTTATATCAATTTATTTATATTAATTGAGATATTAGCTAAATATTATGTATATACATTTTTGAAGATAGATGTTTATTTCAGAAAGTGATTCGCATGTGTTTGTTGTTATGGGGACTGAATATTTATCCAGTTAAAGTCGCCACAAACTAGGGGGCCTTGGTTCTGGTCTTCCATAAAGGCTTGTATTATGATGATTTTACTTACGGCACTTGTGCTTTTTGTAATTTTTACCGCACAGAGATTTCTTTTGTTTTCATAGCAACCAGACTGCGTGTGGGAATGTCAAGTTAAGATCCATGGCAACAATATTCGAAAGTACCACTAATTAGTTACGTCGTGCAAAAAATGTATTTCTCCTGACTGGAGTTCTCCCAATCAATTCGTCACAGCCATCATATCAACTTCTTTATTAGTAAAACTACATTGCCATAGAGTTAGATGCAAAACTTTAATGAATTCGACTATTTCGTACTATATACGTCTACAATTGTCCGATTGCTCCTTTACGATGATTCAACAAAGAAGAGTGATTTTTAGTAATAGGAACAATCAGAGTGTCCATCAAGTAATGCTGAAGAAATTCCCAACTTATTCCCTGATTTTCATTGATCATTTCAGAAATTCGCAACCAAAATAAGATTATGAAGTACTTTCTAATATCTGTGTAAAAAAAATTATAGGATTATACATACTTTAAATAAGAAAAAGAAGCTAAGAAGAAGGTAACTTTTGGCAGGAGAAGTTTATCTTCAAGAGCAGCTGAGATTTTTTGGAAGCTGGCAGAAGATAAAATTGTATTCATTTTCACCTGTTTTATGTGGGCCATAAATGAATCGAATGTTCCCGGATATTTTAACAAATTCATTGACTTTTCCCGACCATACAAAATTCCCGGCCTTTTCCCGGATTTTCCCAACCAGTGGACAGGCTGAACAAATAATGAATTATAATACTTCACGACAAATTATTGGGTGGGTTAGAGCCCCATGGGCCCATATAAGTTGGCGTCACTCAGGGCCGTATTTCTAAATAGGCTAAGTAGGCTGCAGCCTAGAGCGGCAAATTTTCAAGGGGCGGCAGTTTGGCATTTTATTCAAAAGTTAAAATGAAGTATTTCAGACATTAATAATGTTTTCCGTACGAATTACGTGGGTTGAGTTGTTTTAGAGAAGTTTGTATATTTTTCAACAAATAAACCAGTAATTAACTACATTTTGTGTACCTTCATTTCACTGTGTAGGACAACTTGATTCAAATTGAACACAGTTCTTCAATTACGCAAAATATAGTCATTAGCATTAAAATATAAAAATATGTTGAAAATAGTGGTCACTGATCTCCAAGAATTAGTTCATTAATTTCGAAACCCATTTCATTTTTTAACGAATCTTAAAAGAAGTGAGTAAAAGAAGTAGATAACTAATTTGATTATATAATTTATTATGTAAACCATTAAAAGTGTAGTTTTATCTAACTAAATGAATTTTATGTTTAAAAAAGATGAAAACACCAATGAATTCTATCCTTTTGTTGTATAAACAAATGTATTAAGCAAATATGAACTATAGAGGAGGCGGCAAATGGACTTCAGCCTATGGGCGGCGTACTCTTAAATCCGGCCCTGGCGTCACTGTTTTAAACGTTGCTCTGTTTAGTAAAAATTAAAACTGTAATGCTAAGGAGATGGGCTGGACCCTGTGCCTTTTATATAGAAAATGAAAACTTACAGGAAACAAGCTTCAGAATTAAACATCTCTGCGCCAAAGTCTGGATCTCCTAAAAAAACATAAAAAATAGCATGGTTAGAATTATAGTACAGCTATGTTTCATACATCATTTTAAAGAGATAAGTCCAGAGAACAAAATCACAAATTTCATCCAGAAAGCAATTCCATTTCCCCTTAAGTTGGCGTGAATTCAACTGTTTTTGTCTAACACGCAGGTTATTAGTCTCAGCGGTGATTACGCCACATCTAAATGCACTTCAAATTGTGTGCCTGAAGTTTAATAGTGTTAGGTATATTATTCAACAAACCTATAATAAAATTATGTATGTCGGGGGGGGGGGGCTAGGGGGAGTCACCCCACCCAATAATTTGAAAACCAAAAAGATTTGAGAACCTGCTTCAAACAGCAAACATTGTACTGGAATGTCTTACTCGAAGAGTTACTAAAATTTAAAGCCAAATACCTTTCAAGTTAAGAAATTGGAATTTTATGATAGGTTTTCGAGAGTTTATGAATTTATCTGATGAAAACTCATAAACTCAAGTTGGATTTATTAAGACTATTCCATGAATAAAAATATAACAGATTATACAAATAATAATTACTTTCGTGCTTTGATATATAAAAACAAAACTAACAGCTGCGAGATCACAGCCTACTATGAATCAACCATCCATGAATCGATTCGAGTTACCATGTTGTATCCAGGGCTACCAATGGTGCATATGAGACAGTTAACCTAATTCAGGTAAGATTACAGCAGAACAGAAGCACACCAACTGGCTTGCACCGAATTGAAATTATGTTTGTAATCAATGTACATTTATATTATTTCCATTTCCAAACAAGTTACATTGTATAAAATAATGTGCTTTTATCGTGTTCACTAGCAGCATGTGATGTATTAATCACGGCACATTGATGCCTTATGAGTCCAGTAACGAGCTGGTTTTATCAGATAAAATCGCATCCTCATATTAATAGCAAGCATTTAATAACAAACAACCGTGATTGGTGTATATTCAAGGAAATTTTAATGTTATTGGCCAATATCAGACACGCAGCATACGAATGGAATAGTCGATACAACCTAGTACTGACTGGATAAATATGCAGTCATGAACCACAG
The DNA here is from genome assembly GCA_964059195.1 of Ectobius pallidus. Classification (NCBI taxonomy): domain Eukaryota; kingdom Metazoa; phylum Arthropoda; class Insecta; order Blattodea; family Ectobiidae; genus Ectobius; species Ectobius pallidus. Next base: position 167,375,237 of record CAXKWD010000008.1, on the reverse strand, counting down.
ATTATTGTCTCTGTTGTACATTACATGATAATATTATATTATTTAGCACTGACTGCCACAAAATGCCTTCTCTACTCATTATTCTACTATAGCTTACGTTAAGATCCTATACACGGTGTTAATGAATAACACCGAAATATTTTACCTGTGTATAGAGAGGACATAGACAAGCAACTTTTATTAGGAGATTTTTGCTCTATGGATTCAATTATTCCTGTTACAGCATAAAATCTCTCAGGGCATGGCCGCCACTGACATATAACATTAGAAAAAAATGCAAAACAAAGGAACTTCGTTGTTAACACTGTAGTCAGTAGTTATGAATAAAAAAATACTAATGTAGTGGCAGCCAGTCATGTGATTAGTCTGTAAATTTTGAGGATTATGGACACACTAAATTATGATATAGCTGTTCACGAATGATTAAGAATCAGGTTTTTATCGATCATTAGGAAGGCATGAAGTCAATTTAATGAACATTTTAACCCTATTTCGCGTAATTATTGACTTATGAGAACCAAATTATAATGACTTTAATGCCATGTAGCATATAAATTTTAAGTCATAGAGGAAAAATCTCCTAATAAAAGTTGTTTGTCTAAGTCCCCTCTATATACAGGTAAAATTTTTAAGTGTTTTTTATTAACACCCTGAATAGTGTAAGCTAAGACTTGACTCACCATGCCACCCGTACAAAGTATGAAAACGAATGAAAATTTAAAAGTAGACCAACTTACTGAACAATGGACCAGCTTACAGAAGGGGAGATTCATAATACATCATTGAGAAGAAAGGCATGCAATAATACAACTTTCTACTCTAAAGTCATGTTGATCATGGTGATGAATTAAATACACTGTGTTGTGTGTGTTTTTTTATTGATATCAAAACAGTTTTAAGTATAAATCTGTTATTTCATACTAAAACCAATCCCTTCATTAATTTGTTGGTGCCATCACATCTGCATAAAAGATATGGGGTCATCAGGGACTTAGTTTTTCAACATCCTTTTTTTTTTCCGATGCATGGTTTACTTAAAGGAAATTTATTGGTTTCTGCAAACACTTTTAAGATGATGCCAAGAAAATGCAGAGTCACCATAAATTTATCTAGCATGAACCTTATATCACATTATCATGCCTTTCTAATTAATTTGTAGCCCTATCAAATTCACTAGTTCTTAAAAATGTTCTGAACAGATCCTCACAATATTAAAGTCCAGGGTTAATAATAACATCAAATAGGACATTGTTCTTCATTGTTAGTAAATGCGAGACAAAACTCGCATGATATTTGTTCGACCCCAAAAAGGATATTTGTTTTAAGTGGACTTATTTCTGAGAGAAGTGGTGAGACCCTCTCAGAATAGTAACCCTCGTGCTCTCTAGTGGACACTAGTTTCTGTCCAGTGTCCATTTCTCTCTAGTGTCCATTTACAAATGTGCTTTGTAAATGAAAACTCGGGAAAACGGTATTTTATGGCACGCACGAGTTTTCCACTCCCACTCCTATAATTGTGAAATATGATCTTTGGTGCGTCTTTTTTTATTATGAAATATTAATTTGATTTTTATAGTTGTGACATATTATGTTTGGTGTAATGGACTTTTATTATTCAGTGGAAGCAAGACCTGTGCGCGGCATAAATTACCTTTTCGCCAAAAACTCAAGAGTACAAAACATGCATTGAAATAATAATATTAGACAAAATGAGCTCCCTATTAAATAAGGGCATTATACACATCACAAGGTTCGTCAATTTGTTCACAAACACAATCATCTCCTGGCTTGTGATAGAATTTGTGGAGGAACTCTTGTAACCTGAAGCATATGTGTTTCAAATCCTCTTTTTCCGAACATTACTTGGTGCAGACATCACAAGTAAATGGTTTCTGTCCAGCGTGAGTGAGGAAACGTCTTTTGAGATCCCTGCTATGGGAGAATTTGTTGATACGTACGTCATAGGAAAATATTTTTTGTTCAGTGTCTGTAAACAATGTGTGATTGAAGATACTCTTGTTGAGAAAATTTCTGGTTACATACACCACATGGGTATACACCTAGTTGGTTTCTAGTGTGTGTGAGCTCGTGTGATTTGAGATCCTCTTCTCGAGAAAATTTCTGGGTACATTCATCACACGAGTATAGCTTCCGTTTCGTGTGTGGAGGAGGATGTACACTGAGTTATTTTTCTAAGTGTCCAACATGAGTGAACAGATGATCAAAGAGTTCTCCTTCAGTCTGAAATTTCTTGGTACATATACCACACGAGAATTGACTCTGTCCAATGTGAGCAAGCAGATGTGAATTGAGATCCTTTATTCGATCAAATTTCTGGGTACACATATAACACGAATATGGTTTGTGTTCAGTGTGAGTAAGCAAATGAGATTTGAGATAATCTTTAAAAGCAAACTTCTGATTACATACATAACACGAGTATAGTTTGAATTCTTCTTTTCGGAATTGTCCAGAATGGGTGAACAGATGCGCGTTGAGTTCTCCTCCAGTTGGAAATTTTTCGGTACATATATGACACGAGAAATTACTCCGTCCAGTGTGAGCGAGCAGATGCTTTTCAAAATGCGCTATTCGGGAAATTATTTTAGCACATATGGCACACTTGAATGGGATGTTCTTAGCAGATGAGGTGCTTGTACATGGAACAAGTGAGTGTGATTGCATTAGCTGATCTTCCTCTGCTTCATTATTTCTTTGAGAAACTCCTAAAATCTGGTCCAAATTGTGAATGGTGCTGCTTGCTGAGAAATCGTCGTGGTCTGTATTCTCATTTTTAATTTGCTCTGTCTGTATTGTATCGAAAGTAATGGCTACAGGTTCACATTTCACTAGTGTTTCGGAAATCTCTTCCTTAATTTCAATCTTAATATCTTCTGAATTAAGTATAGACTCCATTGTCTCACCAAATGGTATTCGATGAACCGTATTAATTATTACAGTTTCCTACCGCAATATTACGTTATATAACTTGCATTTGTAATTTAGAAAGGAGGAAATGTTAGCAAAACGGATATCTTTACTCGCAGCAACAAACACCTGAGACTACTCCTAAAAGTACTAAAAACCACTCCTAAAAGTACTTGAGAATAAACCTTCAACAAAGCACATGTTAAAATTAAAGAATCTATTATACCTTAGTGCTTACAAGGCATGATCTCCATGCACTAGTCGACTTTATGATGGCGCCTGGTTGCCGAAATAAGCCAAACGGATACGATTGAGAATGACAGTGTTTGGCGGGTGTTTTCAAGTTCATTCATCAGTGCTATCGTGACTATAGATCGTCCCAACCTTAAAAGACAATATTGAGTTAAATGTAGTATTTGCATCTCACTTGCACTCATAGGTTCTGCAATTAGCTTCGTCCTTTTCTAGCCCACCAATGTTGCCAATTTTCCGAAAACTCAAAGTGATAAATGTAATATCGTAATTGCGTGGTCTTATAGAGATTTCCCGCTCTTTTTCATGACGTCCATTGTAAAAGTCATAAATAATTAAAATTATCCCTATTTTTCACAATTACATTATTCAGGCGGAAATCTATATTTTTTCCGATGAATAACTTATCACTCGATAGACAAGAAACCAATAATCGAAACCGACCAAGAATTTTTTTCTTGGATTGCCAGATGCTTATACAAAATATGTCTTTCCCTTGGCATTAAATTTGACATAAGAAGAAAGCTAATTGTTTTTTTTATTAAGTGCTGCTTGAAAATTTTCGATAACACGAAAGAAAAGAGTGCATGGAACGCCACGCGACATTACTGAAACTTGTTTTCATTTTTGGATTTTTTTCAAAGTTGGATTATTTCAATTATGGATTGTTGGACTTTTTAATATTGGATTTTTTAATTTTTGAACTTTGGATTTTTAAATTTTTTATCTTTTAATTTTGGATTTTTTAAATTTTAAATCCTTAAATTTTTGTTTTTTGGATTTTTTAATTTTCGATTTTCTTTATTTTTAGATTTTTTATTTTTTTATTTTATATTTTTTTTAATTTTGAATTTTTATTTTGAAATTTTTTATTTTTAAAATTTGAATATTTGGATTTTTTAATTTTGGATCTTTGAATTTTATAAGTTTTGGGATTTTATAATTTTGGATTTTTAGATTTTTTAAATTATGGATTTTCGATTTTATAATTTTGAGTTTCTGGATTTTTTTTTATTTTTGGATAAGCCTAATCTTTGAGTTGATTGTTTTCTGTACAGTCCGTTCTGTCACACCTCACTAATTTCGAGACGATTTTGAGCGTTACACAAGATCTCGATTTACCCCTATTATTAATGTGTTATTTATATTATTAATATTATTGTGTTTTTTACAGTTGTGACATATGTTTGGTTTAAGGGACAGTGGAAGCAAAACCTGTGTGTGGCATAAATGACCTTTTCACCAGAAACTCAAGAGTACACAACGTGCATTGAAATAATAATAATAATAGACATGAGCTCCTATTAAATAAGGGCAAATAAGGGCTGATAACATATGTCAAGGTTCGTCAACTTGTTCACAAACACAATCATCTCCTGGCTTGTGATATAGTTTGTGATGGAACTCTTGTATCCTGAAGCATATGTGTTTCAAATCCTCTTTTTCGGTATATTTCTTGGTGCAGACATCAGACATAGGCCTAAATGGTTTCTGTCCAGTGTGAGTGAGAAAACGTCTTTTGAGATCCTGCTATGGGAGAATTTTTTGACACATACATCACAGGAAAATAGTTCTTGTTCAGTGTCTGTAAGCAATGTGTGATTGGAGATACTCTTTTCGAGAAAATTTTTCGTTACATACATCACACGTGTATGGTTTGGGATCAACGTGAATAGTATAATGTGATTTGAGATACTCTTTTTGAGAAAATTTCTGGTTACATACACCACATGGGTATACACCTAGTTGGTTTCTAGTGTGTGTGAGCTCGTGTGATTTGAGATCCTCTTCTCGAGAAAATTTCTGGGTACAAATAACACACGAGTATACTTCACGTATAGTGTGTGTGAGCTGATGTGATTCGAGATCCTTTTTTAGAGAAAATTTCTGGGTACATTCATCGCACGAGTATAGCTTCTGTTTAGTGTGTGGAGGAGGATGTACACTGAGTTCTTTTTCTAAGTGTCCAACATGAGTGAACAGATGTTCATTGAGTTCTCCTTCAGTCGGAAATTTCTTGGTACATATACCACACGAGAATTGACTCTGTTCAATGTGAGCAAGCAGATGTGACTTGAGATCCTTCACTCGATAAAATTTCTGGGTACACATATAACACGAATATGGTTTGTGTTCAGTGTGAGTAAGCAGATGTGAATTGAGAAACCTTCTTAAAGAAAAATTTTGGAAACATATATAACACGAGTATAGTTTGCGTTTAGTGTATTTCCGCGGATGTACATTGAGTTCTTTTTTTCGGAATTGTTCAGCATGAGTGAACAGATGCGTGTTGAGTTGTCCTCCAGTGAGAAATTTCTCGGTACATATATGACACGAGAAATTACTGCGCTTAGTGTGAGCGAGCAGATGCTTTTCAAAATGCGCTATTCGGGAAATTATTTTGGCACATATGGCACACGTGAATGGGATGTTCTTAGCAGAGGATGAGCTTGTACATGTAATAAAAGAGTCTGATTGAATTAGCTGATCTTCCTCTGCTTCATTATTTCTTTGAGAAAGAGAGGAAACTCCTGAAATGTGGTCCAAATTGTGAATGGTGCTGTTCAGTGAGAAATCGTCGTGGTCTGTATTCTCATTTTTAATTTGCTCTGTCTGTATTGTATCGAAAGTAATGGCTACAGCTTCACACTTCACTTGTGTTTCAGAAATCTCTTCCTTAATTTCAATTTTAATATATTCCGATTTAAGTATAGGCTCCATTGTCTACACAAACTACCCCCTTATATTCACCACATGGTATTCGCTGACCCGTATTAATTACTAGAGTTTCTTACCGCAATATTACGTTATCTAACTTGCATTTGAAATTCAGAAAGGAGGAAATGTCAGCAAAACTGGTATCTTTACTTGTGGCAATGAACAACTAGAACTGGCCAACTCCTGGCGAAACTTTCAACAAAGCACATGTTAGAATTTAAGAATCTTGAAAAACGTCGGGATAGTATACCACTCTACTGTCCGTGATTTTTCATTTTAACAGCACGGAAAACGACCAATTTATTTATTAGCATCCTATATTATTTTGTACTAACGTTCTGAATGTAAATAAAATCGTGAAGAAATAGATACAAAATTAGGTAATGACGCTGCGAACTCCTTTCAAGGTATGATCTCCATGCACTGGTCGACGTTCAATTGTAGGCAGTCAATCCCAAATATGAGATTTTTGAAAATCCAATGTTTTGTGCCATTTACAAAGGCAAGATGTCAATTTATGGTGAATCAGTTTGAGAACTACCCCCCCTCCCCAGAAACTAATGTTCTGTGTAACTTAAAGGGAAAACTACTTTTCATGATGATTATGATTAAAAATTTCAACATTGTGACAGTCTGCCTAAATTGAAAATAAAAATATTTTAAACCCTATTTATATAATGAAACTGGGGGCATGTTGTCAGCATGCCGACACCCACGGCCGTTAACGGTGGTTTCCATGACCGGAGCCGCAACTTCTCTATAAAGTAGGTCCTCAATTTGAATCACGAAGCTGAGTGCACCCCGTTCCAGACCTCCCTACCTCAGAAAAATCCGAGAAGGCAGCGAAGATCGAATCCAGGCCGACGGATCGGTAGTCAGTGACGCTAACCACAAGACCACGCCACCATATTTATATAATGAAAAATGTATTGATTGGAATCTTTGGTAAAACCCATTTAAGATTTTACTAAAGCTGTTGCTATGATCAACTTTTTTAGTTCAAATTTTAATTCACTTACTGTGGCAAGTGCCAATAGGCAAATATTCAAATCTGAATTTCAACAAAGCAATTTATACAAATAGGCATGAAACTGGTTTTAAATATATTTATATAAAAATGATTATATATAAAACAATTTTGATTCCCATATGTAAAATTACTCTATATATAGGCCTCTTCATATGATTATATATATAAAACTATTTTGATTCCTATATGTAAAATTGCTTTATATATATAAGCCCCCAAAATTATAAATACATATATAAGCATGGGCGTCGGCATGGGGGGGGCAAGGGGGGCAACTGCCCCCCTCTGGATTGCCTTATGGATTCATTTATTTGAGGTACTCTTTGTCAACCTACAGTTGTAGCATGGAGAATAAAAAAAATAGAATTACTTTATAATGAGTTTAGCCAGTATTAACTAATTATAACTATAATATGTATTTATAATAATATCTCACCAAGGCCATTGCTCAAAAGAGCGTATTCTGTTAACTTAAAAACTTTGTAGTCTCATCGATTTCAGCTTGGGTTCAAAATAACGATCCGGTTAAATAAGTCAATATTAATGTGTTTAGCATAATCATTTGAAATTGAGGTCCGAAATTGATTTTGCCCCCCTTAGTAAAATTCCTGGCAACGCTGCTGTATATATAAGTATAATATATGTCAATCTGAAGTGGTCGAGTATTGACAAATGTTTTACAATGGATGGGAAAGTGGTAATGTTTTAAGTGTGTAACAAAACTTAGTGTTCCAAGAAGTCACAGCTTGATCAACATTTACATAGTGCATTGCACACAAATAACAAATATCATGTCTTCTAAAATTATACTCTTAACTCAAATGGGACAATCCAGTTTAAAAAGGGAGTTTTTGGGGCACGAGGACAACAGGTTTTACTGCAATCCATGTTTCTCCACGAACTTAAGTGCATTACATTTAAAAAATATATATATCTGAAGCAGTTTTACTTTTTACTGGTTAAATCATATAAGTTTCACTCATTGTCAAAATTACAGATAGCTTGTAGAAGCTTGTGTAAACATTTGCGTATATTTATTTATCGTATTAAAAATATTACATTTAAGCTACACATTTTGTGATTATTACATATTGTATTATATATTTCCACGATTTTTACATTTTTCGCACTTTGATATTTTATAAAAATCCGGGTCCTACTCATCACATTTTTCATTTACGATGGGTTTGAAGGCTTAAAATAACCCAAACGAGTCATAGGTCTATGTAGAAATTTTAGTGTGTGTGAGCTGATGTGATTTGAGATCCCTGTTTAGATAAAATTTCTGGGTACATATCACACGAGTATAGTTTGCGTCTATTGTGTTGAGGCAGCTGTACATCGAGTTCTTCTTTTTAAGTGTCCAACATGAGTGAACAGATGTGCATTAAGCTTTTCTACAGTTAGAAATTTCTTGGTACATATAGAACACGAGAATTGACAATGTCTTGCGTGAGCAAGCAGATGTGATTTGAGATCCTTTTTTCGAGAAAATCTCTCGGTACACATATGACACGAAAATGGTTTCTGTCCAGCATGAGCGAACAGATGCGCGTTGAGTTGTCCTCCAGTGAGAAATTTCTCGGTACATATATGACACGAGAATTGGGTATGTCCAGTGTGAGCGAGCAGATGCTTTTCCAAATGCACTATTCGGGAAATCTTTTTGCCACATATGGCACACGTGAATGGGATGTTCTTAGCAGAGGATGTGCTTGTAGATGGAACAAGTGAGTCTGATTGCATTAGCTCATCTTCCTCTGCTTCATTATTTCTGTGAGAAACTCCTGAAATCTGGTCCAAATTGTGAATGGTGCTGTTCAGTGAGAAATCGTCGTGGTCTGTATTCTCATTTTTAATTTGCTCTGTCTGTATAGTATCGAAAGTAATGGCTACAGCTTCACACTTCACTTGTGCTTCAGAAATCTCTTCCTTAATTTCAATCTTAGTATCTTCCGATTTAAGTATAGGCTCCATTGTCTACAAAAACTACATCCACCTTATATTCACCAGATGGTGTTCGATGAGCCGTATTAATTATTACAGTTCTTACCGCAATACTACGTTGTCTAACTTGCACTTGAAATTTAGAAAGGAGGAAATGCCACCAAAACGGATATCTTTACTTGTGGCAACGAACAACTGAAACTTGTCAACTCCTAAATGTAGGCCTACGTGGGAATAAACCTTCAACAAAGCACATGTAAAACTTAAAGAATCTGGAAAAATGTCGGGACAATATAGCACTCTACTGTCCGTGGTTTTTCATTTTAATAGCATGGAAAACGATCGAATATTTATTTATAAGCATCCTATTGTACTAATGTTCTGAATGAAAATAAAATCCTGAAGAAGTAGACACAAAATTATCCTAAAATGACGCTGTGGAACTGCTTTCAAGGCATGATCTCCGTGCATTGGTCGACGTCCTAGTGCAACATTATCTTACCTTTAACTGCAAATATTATTATTATTATTATTATTATTATTATTATTATTATTATTATTGTTTTATTATTTTTATTATTATTAATGCTAATGGTTTTACCCGTGACTCCTGTTTTCATATATGTAGGTCTCATTCAATGGCGTACCAAGGGCGGGGCGAACGGGGCGGGGACGGGGCGGCCGCACCGGGCGCCGTAAGGGGGGGCGCCAAAATTGAAAAACATTTTTTTTTTTAAATTAAGAAAAAATAATTCTTTCCAGGCAAAATATAAAGTTTTATTGGTCAAATTTTCTTCAATACTTTGTTAAATACTGCAGTAATATTATTTAGAAATGAAATAAACGTTTCGTTTTAAACTATTTATAGACAATACGAAATAGGTCGTGGGAGCCAAGCCCACAAGAGAAGTGAATGGTGTAATTTAGTAATTTTATCAATTGAACGTGATGTGGCTGCTACTATAGACTTCAACTCTATTATAAATAAGTTTGCATCCATCAAGGCTAGGAAGGTACATTTTTAAATTTTCGTAGTGACTCTGAAACTTCTTTCCTCTTTATTTAAAAAAAAAAAAAACAAACTAACCTTATAATACTTACAGTTTTATTTCATTCATATTTTTCTCTTTATAATGTGTTAAAAAAATAATTGTGAACATTAAACTCATTGAACCTTGAACCATTTACTGTTCGGGGGCGACTACCAACTAGTTAGCCCCGGGCGCCAAGTAGCCTTGGTACGCCACTGGTCTCGTGTATCGCATGTATTCAATACATCGTCTTATTACTAGGGCCCGGATTAGAAGGTTTTAACCTATTTTTTCCCCAGCTTCCTAATTAGAATATTTAAACTTACTTTTCCGTTTCATGCCCCGTTTCCGAAATACGAATCTTACAGATCGTAAAAAGAGCTAAATAGGACTGAAGGGCTTAAAAGGGGCTAAGGAGAATTTATGGCTGAGAAACTAGGGGCTAAAGACGACTTTTGCTGAAAAACCGGGGTTAAAGAGGACTTTTGCAAAAAATGCTATTTTTAAATAGATTTTCCAATTAATGCAAAAGAAAATAAATATGTGGATTTGTGAATTTTAAGAAAAGACTTAATAAAAATAAATTTATACAACACACTGAAATTACAATGTATTTGTTAACGATCTTATAAAATAAAATAAAATGAAAAATAAATTTAAAATGTTATACTAATGCCATAACCGAAGTGACCCAGGACCTTTGGCTATTTGTGCCAATGCTCTACCAACTGAGCTAAGCCGGAGTTCAATTCACAGCGCCAGATGGAACCTCTCTCCTATGACTGATTGACCTTAATGGTCTACCTCATTGACAGACAAGTTATGTCATATGTAGTACTGTGAGGCACACTAATTAGTGATTTTTGTGACCGGGCTCCCACTGTTATTGTACAGTTGACATTCAAGATGGATATATATAAGTATTCATGAACTACAGATTATTGTCTCTGTTGGACATTACATGAGAATATTATAGGAGAAAAATTCCTCTAACACTGGGACTTGAACTCCGGCTTAGCTCAGTTGGTAGAGCATTGGCGCAAATAACCAAAGGTCCTGGGTTCAAGTCCCAGTGTCGGAGGAATTTTTCTCCTATAATATCATTATACTGGACACTGGAAACCTAACGGTAAATAACTGTAGTCTTGGTGGCTTATTCTCTATCTAGGTCAAACTATTCTAATGGGTAAAAAATCTTCATATTTGCTCTGGATTAATTAATTTCATTTAATACTTTAATACTTATTAGCCCCTGTCCTGGATTCCTATCAGATGCTTCTATATGCACTTTGCAACTCCCTATTTGTAATCACATAGGTTATCTAAAGTGTTTATAACTTGATCTGAAGAATATATCCGAAGAGTTTCTGTTCAAAACGCGTTAAGTCCACATCCGATCGTAATGTAGTTTTTTGCGGATTTGCATTCTCTGAGGTGTTATGCATGATACTACATAGCGTTTTTGTCTCAAATCGCAACCTTTCCCCCAGTCCAGAACTTGGTTCGGTGCAAATTACGTTGAGTCCACATTTTAGATGCAATCATGTATGAAATAGGTGATGCGTTGAACTTTTACATCTATTGTTACAGGTGTTCTAATGAAAGCGGCAGTCACCCGACACTGAAAGAGATGTCATTAGCGGTCAATAATAAAAGAAGAGGAGCACGGATTTTCCATGATTTAACATGCTTAAAAAACAGAAATTGTTTAAATTTTGGCAATTTGGTACTTCTGCAATAGTTCACTTTGTATTAGTGCGATCAGATGTGATTGTAATTCTCAAATAAAATACTAACATTCATCTTTTTAAATTATTATTATTATTATTATTATTATTATTATTATTATTATTATTATTATTATTATTATTATTATTATTATAGTGTTGGGTCAAAATGCATTAATATTAAAATATACTGTACAAGACAGACTAAAATTTTTCACAACGGTGGATACCTCGATAACTAACAAGCCGCACAACGTTTCAACTAGTTCCTCCCAGTTTTCATCAGGTACTGGTTGGTAGACCAGCTGGGTTGAGTGGTGTAACCCCCTCTACGTCACCATCATCATCGGTGAGGGGTGGGTGGGTAGATTCACAAAGTGGACGCTCAGATGCTGGAGGATTTATATCGTGAAGAAACATGGTGTTACGTTGAAATCTTTTAATCCATTCAGTAGGGCTTGCAAAGTCAGATTCGGGGCATTTTTTAATCTGCCAACTAATTTTAGGGGGAACATTGTCTTGAACCATTCTACGAATGACATTAATCCATTCGTCTCCCAGGTCACCCTCGTAATTATTAACACATTTGTCCTGATTACTGGCAATATGCACAGCTTCACATATCTTTCTCTTAATTAAGTCCCTTTCAACTTTCACCACTTCCAAATCTTTAATGCTGTGCTTTAAGGAGACCATATGTTGGCTTAATCCTGCACAGCATTAAAGATTTGGAAGTGGTGAAAGTTGAAAGGGACTTAATTAAGAGAAAGATATGTGAAGCTGTGCATATTGCCAGTAATCAGGACAAATGTGTTAATAATTACGAGGGTGACCTGGGAGACAAATGGATTAATGTCATCCGTAGAATGGTTCAAGACAATGTTCCCCCTAAATTTAGTTGGCAGATTAAAAAATGCCCCGAATCTGACTTTGCAAGCCCTACTGAATGGATTAAAAGATTTCAACGTAACACCATGTTTCTTCACGATATAAATCCTCCAGCATCTGAGCGTCCACTTTGTGAAACTACCCACCCACCCCTCACCGATGATGATGGTGACGTAGAGGGGGTTACACCACTCAACCCAGCTGGTCTACCAACCAGTACCTGATGAAAACTGGGAGGAACTAGTTGAAACGTTGTGCGGCTTGTTAGTTATCGAGGTATCCACCGTTGTGAAAAATTTTAGTCTGTCTTGTACAGTATATTTTAATATTCTGACACGTGTGGAAAGCTTAAGGACTTCAATTGTTAAATAAAATGCATTAAGTCCATTACTTTCAAAACTTTAACTATCAATAAAAGATGTAAATGAAAAGAATGATTTGACACACCCAATACATTTAACTATATAATAATTACTGATTCTGATCAGAAAAAAAAAAAAAAAAGAAATTGCAAATTTGTTTCACAGTTTGGCCACAAACAGTTTTTCCAAATTCCTGAAAAATCGTTATTTGTGGACTAAACGCATTTTGAATCGACGCTCCTCATATATTCTTCCTGAATATCTGTATTTGGAGCTCAGCCTGCCCCATTTGATTTTGGAGTTTTTTTCTCCTAGATGGTCTTTCTAGACTTACAAACATCATCTGTACGGGTTTGATTTTGGGATTTTCCTTTCCCTAGACAAGCTGCTTTCCTTAGTTATAGAGCCTTGTCCACCCTCCTATATATATTTTGGGTGTTAGGAACCCTAGACGAGTAGTCTTCGCTTCGACTTTGAGCCCTGTCTGCTGGTTGTGGATTGTGAAATGAAGGTGTCAAGAACAATCCAGGGGAAAACTTTATTAGATAAGATACACAATACAGAAATTAGGGACAAATTCAGGACATAACTAACTAAATTCAGGGCATAACTAAATTTACCAATGACAGAAGACAATTTTGGAAAGAAGATGTTGATAGAATGGAAAACAATCGCCTAGCAAAAAAGGCACAAGAAAGCAGACCAGACGGAAAAAAGATTAAGAGGAAGACCTGCTACAGAAAGACAGGCGAAAGCAAAATACAAGGTGCACTTTAAGCTCCGCCCACTCGAAATTCACATGCAGGGTACCAACTATCCTTGTATATTGTCGATGACACTCCCGACCGTACCAAATATTAAAAATGTGAGTGTGCTCCTTGTACGGTTGTACCAAATATTAAAAATGCGAGAGTAAGTGCCTTGTACCCACAGGTTTGCTTTGTAGGCCTACCCAACAGTTTGTCAGCCTGTTCATCTATGAAGAATTCGCTAGATCGTGGTATAAAAGGAAATGCTTCACTGAGGGGGGGAAGGGCTGGGTGGGATATATCTCATGCGAAAAGTGCACATTATGTTTGTTTTTTACCGAAAGACAGTACATACAACTCCTCTGAGGAATAAAGGGGAAATAAACAGGATGTAGCCCTACATTACAAGAACAAGAGATATATCACAAGAAAATAGGCCTTGTTCAGTGTTTGTAAGCAATGTGTGATTCGAGATACTCTTTTTGAGAAAACTTTTGGTTGCATACATCACATGTGTATGGTTTCGGATCAGTATGAATAGTAACATGTGATTTGAGTTCCTGTTTTCGAGAAAATTTCTGGCTACATACACCACACGAGTACATACCCAGTTTGCGTCTAGTGTGTGTGAGCTGATGTGTTTTGAGATTCTCTTCTCGAGAAAATATCTGAGTACATTTATCACACGAGTATACTTCACGTCTAGTGTGTGTGAGCCGATGTGATTTGAGATGCTCTTCTCGAGAAAATTTTTCGGTACATACATTACACGTGTATGGTTTGGAATCAGTGTGAATGGTAAGATGTGATTTGAGAAACTCTTCTTTATAAAATTTCTGGGTACATACATTACACGAGTACATTTGGCGCTTACTGTGTGTGTGCTGATGTGATTTGAGATGCTCTTCTTGAGAAAATGTCTGGGTACACATATCACACGAGAATAGGCGTTTAGTGTGTATGAACTGATGCGATTTCAGATGCTCTGGGTGAGAAAATTCCTGGGTACATTTATCACAGGAGTATATTTTGCGCCTAGTGTATTTGGGCAGACGTACATCCAGTTGTTCTTTTTCCAAGAGCCCAACATGAGTGCACAGATGTTCATTGAGTTCTCCTCCAGTCGGAAATTTCTTGGTACATATATCACACGAAAATGGTTTGTGTTCGGTGTGTGTCAACAGATGTGACTTGAGATCCTTTTTTAGAGAAAATTTCTGGGCACATATATAACACGAGTATCGTTCACGTCTAGTGCGATTGGACGGATATACATTTAGTTCTTTTCCGAATTGTCCAGCATGAGTGAACAGATGCGCGTTGAGTTGTCCTCCAGTGAGAAATTTCTCGGTACATATATGACACGAGAAATGACTGCGTCCAGTGTGAGCGAGCAGATGCTTTTCCAAATGCACTATTCGGGAAATTTTTTTCGCGCATATAGCACAGATGAATGGGATGTCAGAGGATGTGCTTGTGCATGGACCAAGCGGGTCTGATTGCATTAGGTGATCTTCCTCTGCTTCATTGTTTCTTTGAGAAACTCCTGAAATCTGGTCCAAATTGGGAATGGTACTGTTCACTGAGAAATCGTCGTGGTCTGTATTCTCATTTTTAATTTGCTCTGTCTGTATTGTATCGAAAGCAATGGCTACAGCTTCACACTTCACTTGTGTTCCAGAAATCTCTTCCTTAATTTCAATTTTAGTATCTTCCGATTTAAGTATATACTCCATTGTCTACAAAAACTACACCCACCTTATATTCACCAGATGGTATTTGATGAGTTGTATTAATTATTACAGTTTCTTACCGCAATATTAAGTTATCTAACTTGCATTTGAAATTCAGGAAATGTCAGTAAAACGGATATCTTTACTTGTGGCAATGAACAACTGAAACTTTTTAACTCCTAAATGTACTTGGGAATAAACCTTCAACAAAGCACATGTAAAAATTAAAGAATCTGGAAAAATGTCGGGACAGTATAGCACTCTACTGTCCCTGATTTTTCATCTTAACAGCATGGAAAACTGCATCCTATATTTTGTACTAATGTTTTGAATGCAAATAAAATCGTGAAGAAGTAAACACAAAATTAACCTGAAATGACTCTGCGAATTGCTTTCAAAGCATGATCTTCGTGCATTGGTCGACGTTCTATTGTAGCCAGTTGTTCCGGAAGTACTCAGAAACCATGAGCACATCGTTCGAGCATGCGCTCAGTGTTGCCATACGTACGACTATAGTCGTACACATACGACTATTTCATAGATTTGTACGACGTACGACGCAACCATGTGTCGTATGCCTATCAGACGACTATTTTAATATAATTTTATACTATCATTTGCTGTATGTTTTTCAGCAATCTACTGCAGAACTTTCAATTTGGATAAACATTAAGTTGTTTTTTCGTAGTTGCCTACATGTTGCTAAATCAGGGGTGCCCATCCCCCCCAAACGTCATGACTCACCCCCCCCCCCAACTTCATTGCTCACCCCCCAAACTTTATTGCTCACCCCCCAACTTCATTGCTCACCCCCAACCCAATTGGCTGTCGACAAGGGCGCCCATATGATATTTTCTAGGGGGGACAATTTTTTTAATTTATTTATTTTTTGTCGCTTTAACTTCTTGGGCCACTTTGTAACATTATATTAATAATATAATAAGTGCAACAATGACGTAGCCATAAACTAATTGCGGGGAGGGTCGGAAGTGCCGGGGGGGTTTGGAATACCCCCCCCCAAAAGGGGGTCGGGGGCCATCCCCAGAAAATTTTTAAATATTGTACTAATGAAAATCACATTTTATGTTATTTTAGCACAGAAAAACTAGTCAGGAAATTTGTTTACCATACTCGAAGACATGCCAATGTAAATAAGAAATCATTATCTAAGTGGGGGTCTACCCCCGGAAAATTTTTAAGTACTGAACTAATGAAAATCACATTTTACGCTATTTTAGAACTCAAAAACTAGTTAGGAAATTTGTTTACCATACTCTAAGACATGTCAATGTAAACAGGAAAATGTTACCCAAGTCGGATGTCCACCCCCGGGAAATTTTTAAATATTGAACTAATGAAAATCACATTTTACGTTATTTTAGCACTGAAAAACAAGTTATGAAATTTGTTTACCGGGTTCCTGCGGCGCGGCGGGCACAGCTCCAACTCCAACTCCCGAGCGATCGGGTGAAATATCTACGCTAATAATGCTGCGGTCAGTGTAATGATTCAGGTTCTCACATTTACTGTTAAAATTACAATGAAAATAACCACATACCTCATCACAAGAGATGTTAGAAATGTTCTCCTCTTGCATCCAGACAATACTGGCACCGTTTTAGGAAATTTTCTTTCACGTGCATAAGTTCAGCTTCCGAGACAGAGTTCATTTCTCTTGTGATAGGCCTATGTGATATTGTCTATTGTCTTTGCCAGATAAATCACATGAGGTTTTCTTTGTGAGAACCTTAATCATTACCATCAGGGGGCTTTATTAGCATAGATATTTCACCCGTTTCCTTTGTAATGTACGGGAAGTTGACCTATACACTTTATTTTTCAAGTTTCCCTATGAATAATATTCACATACTGTTAGAAGAACTTAAAGACAATATCACATAGGCCTATCACAACAGAAATTAACTCTGTCTCGGAAGCTGAACTTATGCGCGTGAAAGAAAATTTCTTAAAAAGGTTCGAGGGGTTTGAGGATGCAAGAGGAGGACATTTCCAACATCTCTTATGATGAGGTATGTGGTTTTTTTCATTGTATTTCCAACTGTAAATGTGAGAACCTGAATCATAACGCCATTAGCGGCTTTATTAGCGTAGATATTTCACCCGCTCGCTCGGGAGTTAGAGCTGTAGTCGGCGCGACGCAGAAACCCGCATGATTGGCCAACTCTTGCGTGGGACACACTCTATATACTCCACTGTGAGAGTGAGGACTTTTAATTTTTCAGATAGCAGTTTACAAGATTCTCTTATTTCTTTCCACATAAGGTATTATTCTTATTGCACATTTTTGTAATCTAAATATTTTCTCCCTATGGAAAGAGTTGCCCTAGAATATGATTCCATATCTCATTACAGAGTGAAAATATGAAAAATACACCACGAGTAATACATCCTGTTGTGATATATCATTTAAAATTCTTAAAGCGAAACATGCTGAACTCATGAGAATATTATAGGAGAAAAATTCCTCCGACACTGGGACTTAAACCCAGGACCTCTGGCTATTCGTGCCAATGCGTGAATAGCCAGAGGTCCTGGGTTTAAGTCCCAGTGTCAGAGGAATATTTCTCCTATAATATTCTCATGTAATGTCCAACCAAGACAATAATCTGTGGTTCATGAATGCTTATATATCTATGCTGAACTCAGTTTTGGACTTATCATTTCAGTCTGTGTCCTCCAGTCAAGATTTTGGTCAATTTGTAGACCTAAGAATTTTATGTTGCTAATTTCTCCTATGATTTGTGCTTGGTAATTAATTATAAGGTTTGAGATACATCTATGTTTTGTTCTAAATTGAATAAAGTCACATTCTTCATAAACATGATCAGCTCCTGGCTTGTGGTGGAACTCTGGTATGCTGAAGCATTGTGTGTTTCAAAATCCTCTTTTTGGGAACTTTTCTTGGCGCAGACATCACACAAAAATGGTCTGTGTCCAGTGTGATTGAGGAAATGTCGTTTAATAAAGATGAATAGCGCACAAATGTGCATATTAGAATTTTCACTAGTCTTTGGTGTAATCCATCAGCAATCTTGCTCGTTTGGGACATATACTAAAGTGGCACTACTGCACAGAGTACATATGCATTGTGGCAATGGTTCATGAAAGCTCTGTCTTGTGCCCAGTTTATGGTGAAAGCCGTGTACCGAGAGTCTGGTTAAGGCACTGCGCATGTCATTATTCGGTCCCGTCCATCTCCAGTCAATCATTGAGTCTGTTGTGTAAAATTCTGACCAGATGTCTGCACTCTTTTGGCGTCTAGTTTGAAGTAATTCCCCTTCTTGTTGAGTAGGTGGTAGCTGCAGTCATAAGTCCTCTACCAGGAAGCTTTCTTTTGTTAGCTCATAGGCTAGTCTTGATGGGGCAGTCGTCAATATTCCTAGGATTCTCTTCAGATATCTGGCTTTTACACTCTCCAGGGTCTTTTGAGATACCTATTATGGGAGATTTTCTTGACACATACAACACAGGAAAAGTCTGGCAAAGTCGCAATGTAGGGGGGCCCACCTCGCAATTTCCACAGGTGTCCACGGACGGGTGATGATTCTTGTTTTCCAGCATAGCACATTGACCAACATGACGCTTCTTGTACATTGCTGAATTCTCCCGAAATTCTAGTTTAGTGGCAGTTAGGTTAGGAACGGTGTTACTAATTAGTGACAGGTTCTGTTAGGTTGTGAACAGTGATATTAATTTAATAGGGCATTTTGAATTCTCCCGAAATTAGTAATTAGTGACAGGTTCTGTTAGGTTGGTGAACATATTACCCAGAATTCTACATGGTCTGCTGGAGAGATGTCACACCTGTAACGGCCTATCTCGAGTTTCTATATAAAAATATGGCGGCATTCACGGCACTTTTCGCTAGTTCGTGTTATAAAAGAAAGTGTAACGTTTAGGGCGGGCGGGTTGGACACAAACACTCATCGATGCAACATCATCTCTCCAGAGAACAATCTATAACATAATACGTGTGATATTAGGTGTTTTATGACAAGAAAATTGGTTTTGAAAGTGGGCCCCCTTACATTGCGACAACACCAATAGTTTTTGTTCAGTGTCTGTAAGCAATGTGTGATTGGAGATACTCTTTCCGAGAAAATTTTTCGTTACATACATCACACGTGTATGGTTTGGGATCAGTGTGAATAGAAAGATGTGATTTGAGATACTCTTCTCGAGAAAATTTCTGGCTACATACATCACAAGAAAATGGTCCGTATTCAGTGTGAGTTAGCAAATGTGATTTGAGAAACTCTTCTCTAGAAAATATCTGGGAACATATAGGACACTTGTCTAGGCGTCTGGTGTGTGCGAGCTGATGTGATTTGAGATGCTCTTCTCGAGAAAATTTCGAAGGACACACATCACACGAATATAGTTGGATTCTAGTGTGTGCGCGCATATGTACATTGAGATATTCTTTTGCCATAAATTTTTTGGAACATAGATGACAGGAGTATCTTTTGGAAATAGTGTGAATAGAAAGATGTGCTTTGAGATGCTGTTTTCGAGAAAATTTCTGGTCACATACAACACACGAAAATGATCTGTATTCAGTGTGAGTTAGCAGATGTGATTTGAGATGCTCTTTTTGAGAAAATGTCCGGGTACACAAATCACAATAGTATAGCTCGCTTCCAGTGTGTGCGAGAAAGTGTACATTGAGATCTCCTTTTCCGATAAATTTTTGGGAACATATATGACAGGAGTATGTACCATGAGTGAACAGATGTTCATTGAGTTCTCCTCCAGTCGGAAATTTCTCGGTACATATATGACACGAGAAATTACTCCGTCCCGTGTGAGCGAGCAGATGCTTTTCAAAATGCGCTATTCGAGAAAATATTTTGGCACATATGGCACACTTGAATGGGATGTTCTTAGCAGATGAGGTGCTTGTACATGGAACAAGTGAGTCTGATTGCATTAGCTCATCTTCCTCTGCTTCATTATTTCTGTGAGAAACTCCTGAAATCTGGCCCAAATTGTGAATGGTGCTGTTCAGTGAGAAATCGTCGTGGTCTGTATTCTCATTTTTAATTTTCTCGGTCTGTATTGTATCGAAAATAATGTCTACAACTTCACATTTCACTAGTGTTTCGGAAATCTCTTCCTTAATTTCAATCTTAGGATACTCCGATTTAATTATAGACTCCATTCTGTATCACAAATACCTTACTTTCACCACACGTATTCTCTTATTCAGTTACTTGAAACAGCTATGTCCGTATTATCCGAGAGACAATGATGAACAACAGTTCTGGAGTAGAGGTGGGATAACGCGTTACTTCACGGTAACGGTTACTGGGTTCGCCGTTACATATGACGGTTACAAGTATAGTTTATGAAACTGAAGCAGTTTTATTTATTTATAATAATTTAGCAGATGCAATAAATGCAAAACAAACCTAATAAATGTAGAGTAGTATTAGAAGATGGTACCATCCATACACAGATCAATAATAACGCAAAGATTTCATTTTAATACAAAATTTAAATTATATTTTTAGTACACGCACTCTAAAACAGATGCTAGTCGCACTGGTAATAGGCCGGAAAATTGCAATTTAGCGACCTAGGCTGCTAAAATTGGCCCGGGCGGCTTGGGTCGCTTAAATCCTAAAAGGGAGAGGTGAAACTACGATAAAGAAAGAAAGAAAGGCTGCTAAAATTGCAAATGATAATACTACTTTAAGAATGTAATGTTATTAATATATAATTATAAGATTTCTGAGCAAAACAGGGCAATTTACCTTATTCATCAACATTAGACAAATACTCCAATAAGAATGGTCTTTATTTTAGCTCTTGTCCCATGCACCAACATTTAATTGCAATAATTCTCATAGTCTACTGCTGCCGAGATTTTACTGGCAGCAGCTCCAAGTCTATGTTTCTGGCTTGGATTTAAATTTCCTCCGGATTGTTCATATTTTCACAAGCTATTCATAAATACTAATACATAATGCATTATTGTTTAGAAACAAGCGACTCAGAGGCCTATATTATGCACCTATACCGCATTTCGTATTATACTCGGCTTACGCCTCGTGCGCTATGTTGGATTCGTCCGCTAAAGCGTTATTTTAAATAATTAAGGAATCGCGCACAATGTGCATTATCTTAACCTAAGACCCCTACTGACAAACACCCAGTCCTGAACCCGGGGAGAAGATCTTTCACTACTGAAAAATCCCCGATCCGGCCGGGAATCGAACCCGGGCCGCCGGAGTGGAAGGCAGGCGTGCTACCGACTCACCCACGGCGGCGTTATTTTCCGACGGTATAAGGTCATGAAGACACCAACGCCGTCGTAAAATAAGAACAACAAAGCGTTATTTTGCGTAACTTACTTGATAGATAAATAGCTTTTTTGCACTCCTTAGCTAGTAAGTGTTTCTTACGACAGTTGTTTGCATGGCTCGTAACTTGACATTACCACACGCAATCTTGTTGCTAGGGGCGACGGGCGGAAAGTGAATTGTTGCTAGGGGCGACGGGCGGAAAGTTACTTTACCGCCCGCAAATGCTTATTTGCGAGCAGAAATGACCAAGGCCTCCCCGCTTTATAAATATTAGGTTGCCATAAACAATAACAAATGCGAATCCCTTTCTGAAATAAGCACCATTCTTCAAGTCTGTATTTGCATAATATTTTCAGGTAATATCACAATTAATATAAAATCAGGTAAACTGATGTAACAAAGTGCCAGTATGTTTTTGTTTAAACAGTTATGACTGCAATTATGATATGCAGAATATTTTTTTTTTTAAATTGATTTCCAAGTTAAGCTCCAGATTTATTCATTAAGCAGGGCTTACGGAAGAACAAAGGTCTAGTTTTTTTTTAACGAGATTAAAATCTTCCAGCATCACGTGAACTGTACAGATATGTGATATCATGACAATCCCACACTCACATAAAAATGTCAAAAAAAAATTCAAATTGGCCGGTTTCGGGTTTTGAACCATGGACTCCAGAATGTGAGGCTGTCACGTAGCGAATGGCTGCGTGCATAATAGACGATAAGAAACCATTTCTAAACAAAGGAAGGGTTGGGGAGACTTCGATTAATCGATATTGAACCCTGTTATGACTATCGATACTGCCCTGAATTTATTTTGAATTACAGAAAAAAGAGAAGTGCGCATGCGCCGACGGTGAGTCGACGGGAGAAGAGCTGATCCGAAAAAGACAGTAGGGAGTACGTGCCTGACTACGAGTGAGAGAAGTTGAAAAGGCAGAAGGGAGAAGACGAGATTGGGATGTGTGACAGCGGTAGCGACGTTCTGGCATGATGATGTGTCAGACTTCCATCTAAGGAAATTCTGGTTGTGAACTTCCTTGACCCGACTATATGGAGATAGTCATTAATCAGAAGAACACACCAAGTCGGCCAGTACGAGACACCGCTACAGCGAACATCAGCTGTGAGAGTGAGTCGTGACTGCTCGCTCTGAATAAGAGCAGATATGGACATCAGGAAGTAATGGGAGACAACTCAGGATCGGAGGATAAGTTGGACATCACTGGTTGAGTATAATAGTCTAGACTTTTCTTATTGTTTGGGGAGTGAGAAAACTGAGATATTCCTTTTTTAAGGATGGTTTCTAAGTCATGTATGGCAATCAGACGCCGTAGGGTATGATAGAAGAATAGAATAGAAATATAGAAGTGAGAATTCTAGAAGTAAAGTGATGAAATCCAGTAATCCAACTACTTTCTATTTCTGGTCTAAGTTAATTATAAAAGAGCAGTCAAGAGCCTAACCGCTGAAGGCTACAGATAGATCTCTTCACTTTAGGGTTTCATGGGTGATTGTTCCACGAATGAATACATAGCTAGGGGCAATTGGTGATGCTCATAGAAACTTTGTTATTTTTGAGACAGGACGCGAGGGGAGTAAGGAAGAAAAGTAATTAAGGGGCATGCTTAGTACTTCTTACGAGGGCCCCTCCCACTTGGGTTTCTTTCAGGTGACGGGTGACTATCTATAAATAGATTTCATGCTGGCCTGTAATGTTAAGTTATGTTTTTTTTATAGAGATTTATCTACAAGCGAAGGTGTATGGAATAGGGTAGAGGGGGATAAGCAGTGGAAAGATTGAAGGGCAAAAGAAGGCCTACGAGTGGTAGTGCATTAGGTGTGTACCATTGGAAAATTTACATGTTAGGGTAGAAGTAGAAGTCACTAAAGGGGTTATAGAGAAGCTTACTAATCTGGGCGTGAATTAGTTTCAGTTAGAATTCTAGGGAATTTAGAGACAAAAGAAGATTGGGTGCCCATGCTAAAGAGTAGTAACGTAAGAAGTAGGAAAACTAGAATAACCACCGAGTGAATTAAATCAATGGTATAAGCTGAAGGGAACTCTACTTAAAGAAAGAAAGGGGTTAAAAGATAATAGCTGATGACTGGTCAGGTTAGAAAGAGGAGAGTGAGTTGAAAGATAACAACACATGATTGGTTAGGTTAGAAAGAGGAGAATAGGTAATTGCGAGTAGTGTACTGATGATAAGTAGCAAGTACTAGAGATTGTAAGGGTGAGGTGAGGGAACGCCGGAAGTATCCCGAATCAAACAAATAAAATCTGGTAGTAGACAAGGCCTATACCAGTAACATATAAAGAAAAGAAATTTATGAGAGATTGTGAAAGCCATCGATGTTGGAGGCGAACAACGGCCCCACGTGCCTCTAGGAGAGAGTGTCAGGGACCTCTGACGTCGATTTACAAAATTTTATTTTTGTTTGCGGCCCATTAATATTTTCCCGGTTGCAGGAGAGGAGTCAGATTGTTTGTAACTCAAGATCTAGACGTCGCTCCTGTATCGGTGGTCTATCGCCACAGTCACTCTGTGGGTATAGGCCTAAACTTCGATTTCTTTCTTCGTGAGACTGTCTTTTCTATCTATCTTTAAATACAATTCTTCATGGACTAAGCTGACAAATAGACTAATATAGGAGACATAGGTGGGATTATTGAGTGTAATCTGTAGAGTAAGGACTGGATTATGAATTGAAAACCTTTATTTATTCAAGAAAAAAAAAACCCAGTATAATATATATATTGAACTATCCTGAAGTTGCAAATGTAAATGACTACACAAGTCAGTAGTAAATTAGAAGAATAATACAAGACGTTCTAGTAGATACCTGAAAAACAAAGAAAGAAAATTAAAGTAATTAATTAAGGATTTGTTATTGTTGAACAGAGAACGTACTTATATAGTTAAAATTGGGTATACTAACCTTGAATAATCAAATATTATCCTACCAATAAAAGTGTTGAATGGTTAATGTAGTGTAAATGTAATTTATTGTATATAAGATTGTTATTGTTGAAAAAAGGAAAAAAAAAATAATATATTAAATAAATTATGGTTATTGTTATGCAAAGTAAATTAACGTGAAGTTCAGATTTTTGACCCTTATCCTTGTAATGGTTTGAGAGTAGCTGGTTTTTGTGCTAAGTTACATACTTTGGTAGTGAGTATTGAAAAAAGGAGAAAAAGAAGAAGCAGAATAAAAAAAAAACGAAAGGTAAATCCGAACCCAACTCCCGTCTCCACTGTTAATTTAAAAGCTAGTCGAGGGGCATGTAGGTACATAGCCTGTGTATCTGTAATTTAATTTGTGTCTGGGCTGATACATAACAAAAAGAAAAGAGGAAGCGTATTGATGATGGCGCCCGTTAATATAAATTTTCATCAATATTATCAAGACTGGGTAAATTGTTAAAAGAGAGAGAAAGTAGACTGAGAGTAGGAAGTTTGCAATCACCCGGTGTCAAAGGTAGTTGTACTGAACGTTGGAATGTGGACTATGCAGGCAGTGTTGTGATGACACGACAGGTGTATGAGTGACCTTGTTTTGTAGGAGTTCAGTAAACTTATATACTACGATTGAGAATAATCACATATTAGTCGTCACAGATTTTGGCGAAGAATTTTGGCGAAGATTTAATCCAAGAAGTTAAGGAACTTTATAGCATAAAGTAAGAAAAGCCCGTCACAAAGTTTGGCGCCCATATCGTGGGGCTGAGTAGTGTTAAAACAAAACAGTATTGCTAATTGTTGCAACTTAATTTAGTTAAAATTGTTAAAAAAAAAAAAAAAAAAAAAAAAAAAGAAACCTTTATTCAGTTGAAGTTCCATATTATGATAGCCCATAGCGTGGGGTGAGTTGTGTTGAAATCACAAAGTTTGATGTCCTAACGTGAGGCGAGATAGTGTTAAAAGAATTTTGGGAGTTAGGTTAGTATAACTGAAATTTATTCTCAAAAAAAAAAAAAAATAATAATAATAATAATAATAATAATAATAACATATTTTTGGGAAAAGAATAATGACTATTGACAAGTAAGGACTTCTATAGATGACTAAGACAGACGACTGAACTATTGTGTGTTCTAATCTTTTTTTCCAGTGGTATTGTTAATATATAAATATGGCTACTTATGTTGATCCGTATGCACAAATAAGAGCAGCTGAGCTAACCCAAGCTATTAGGAAGTTGAGGAAGGCGGATTTAGAGGCAGAATGTGATAGAGTAAAGTTACCGACCACAGGTACAAGGGATGAGTTAAGACAACGCTTGTTAGATTATGCCCGTAAGAACCCTCAGTCATTTCAAGTGTTAATTACGGCTTTTGCTCTGAGTCAGGAAGTTTTGGAAGAAGATTTAGTTGAACATAATATAACGGTACCACAAGATTCATATGGAGATGTAGTGTATACATGGGTTAAGTTAATGCGTAGGAAGGCCATGGCGGTAGCTGATTCAGAAGAAGTTGTACCAGTAGTACCATCGTTTACAATTCAGTTAGAGCCACATAAACCAAATACTTTGGATCTGGTTCGTAAATGGAACATTAAATTCAAACCTGGGGATAGTATTTACTTATTTTTGGAGAGATTGGAAGATTTAAAACAAAGTTCTAAGTTACAGGGTGTAGAGTTATTGTCAGTATTACCCGAAATTTTACAAGATTCAGCTTTACTTTGGTACAGGAACAGATTAACAGATTGGCCTACATGGGAAGCTTTTTTGAAAGAATTTAGAGAATATTATTTGCCTATTGATGAGGAAGACTCGCTTTTGGATGAGATTAGACAGAGAACGCAAGGTCCCAAAGAATCGATTTTTGATTATGTTAATGCTATTCAAACGTTAATGAGGAGGCTGAGTACTCCAATGAGTCCTCAACAAATGATGAAGACTGTTATCAAAAATTTGCGTCCTGATGTAAAATTGTACCTTAGACCTGCAGAGATTCAAACTATAACAGATTTAATACGTGTAGGTAGACAGTATGAACAAATATTGTTAGATTCTGAGAGATATATTCCTCCTCCAACGCAGGTTAGAGCTACAATTAAAGAAACGGCTTATAAACCTCAGAGACAAGTTGTTATACCTTCAGTTCATACAGCGCTAGGAATTCAGGGAAAACAGGAACTTCCATCGTCCGAGTTACAAAAGAAACCCAATGTTAGTTTTTCTGCAAAGACGTGGGATAAGGAACGGAATTCAAGTCCTGTAAATGATTCCAGAATAGTTAAAGTAATAGAAAATAAAGAGAGACAGGATGAGTCGAGGGATAATGGTAAAAACACCACTTTGCGTTTTTCAAATAATCAGCGATGTTGGAATTGTGATAAAACAGGACATAGGCAGTTCGAGTGTAAGGCACCTCGTAGAGTTACTCCACGCACTACGATTAAATGTTATAATTGTAATAAGCTTGGACATAGGTCTATTGATTGTAGGATGCCCCAAGAAAGAAAAGTTAGGCCTACAAATTCTTTACGACAATTAACTAAAAATCAGGCTTGTGTGATGTTAAATATAAATCCTACAGATTTAGTTAATGGAGATAGATGTTTTGTTGAAATTTTGCTAGAGGATATTACGTTTATTTCTTTAATAGATTCCGGTTCAGATAAAACTTATGTGGGAGAGAAGGGTGATTTTTTATGTAAAATGTTAGATTTAGCAGTAGAAGAATCTGAAGTTAGGGTGGTGCAATTAGCAGATAAAACTTATAGTTCTATAACAGGAGAGAGAACTTTTGAGATGAAATTGCAGGACAGGATCTTTCAGATAAAATGTAAAATTATGCCAAATTTAGCAGTAGATATGATTCTGGGCATGGACGTTTTGAAACAAATTGGGCTAGTAGTAGATTTGCAAGATGGGACTTGGTATTTCAAAGATGAACCAGCAAAAATTTTTCAATTTGTTAAGGCTATAGATTTAAAAGAAGAAGATCAACTACATAATATTCTTACTTTACCTACACCTCAGGAAAGGGACAGATTGAATATGTTTTTGGAAAATCAGTTACAGAAATTTGATCAGTGTACTGGACTTACCGATCTGATTTCTCATGTTATTGATACAGGCGATGCAAAACCTATAAAACAAAGATATTATCCAGTATCACCCATTTTGGAAAAAGTTATACACGCGGAAATAGATAAAATGTTATTGGAAAAAGTTATAGAGCCTTCAAATTCACCTTGGTCGTCTCCGGTAGTTATGGTAAAGAAACCAGATAGAACATGGAGGTTCTGCGTAGATTTCAGAAAAGTAAACAATTGTACTAAAAGAGATAGTTATCCTTTGCCATACATTGAACATGTTTTGAGTAAATTACGACATGCTAGGTATATCAGTACAATAGATTTGAAAAATGGGTATTGGCAAGTTCCATTAGATGAAGCAAGTAAAGAAAAAACAGCATTTACCGTACCTGGTAGAGGATTGTATCAGTTTCGAGTTATGCCTTTTGGAATCCATAACGCACCAGCCTCGTTTCAAAGATTAGTTGATACTATATTAAGAGAAGAGATAGGAGAGAAATGCTTTTGTTATTTGGATGATATAGTACTTATTAGCGAGACATTTGAAGAACATTTGTCCTTGTTAGAAAAAGTCTTAGAGAAATTAAGAAAAGCTAACCTGAAAATTAATAGGGAAAAATCAAAATTTTGTAGAAGTGAATTAAAATATTTGGGTCATATCATTACTCCATTAGGAATTGCTGTAGATTCAGATAAAATCTCGTGTATCCTTGAGTATCCAGCCCCTACAAAAGTCAAGGAAGTACGAGCATTTTTAGGATTGGCTTCTTGGTACCGACGATTCATTCCATTTTTTTCTGAAGTTGTAAAGCCCCTCACTGCACTTCTGAAAAAGAATCAGAAATGGCGTTGGACTAAGGAATGTCAGGAATCTTTTGATGAATTAAAATCGAAATTATCTAGTAGTCCTATATTAACTTGTCCAGATTATACTAAACCCCTAGTGTTACAGACCGACGCTAGTTTTTCAGGACTAGGAGCAGCATTAATTCAGACAGGAGAGGAAGGAGAGGAAAAAGTAATAGCTTATGCTAGTAGAACTTTAACGGTAGGTGAGCAAAAGTGGGCAATAGTTGAGAAGGAATTGTTAGCTATATTGTGGGCAGTTCAAAAGTTTCGTCCTTATTTGGAAGGTTATCATTTTAAAGTATATACTGATCATTTTGCTCTGAAATGGTTAAATACATTACAGAATCCGACCGGACGATTAGCTAGGTGGAGTTTATTGCTCCAGGAGTATGATTTTGAAGTAATACATAGGCCTGGTAGATTACAAAAAGTTCCGGATGCTTTATCTAGAATACACGAAGGGAAAGTTCAAGAGAAAACGGTAGAGGAAGAATTTTGCCTCTTGTTGACTGATAACTCTGAAGTAGTGGAATGGGAAAATATACAAGATGCTTGGTATATTAAGCGGAAGGAGCAAGTACAAAGTAAACCTAAATTTTGGCCAGATTGGAAGGTCGTAGATGAGAAGTTGTACCATTTAAGATTAGATCAGTTAGAACAAACTTTAGAGGGAACAGTGAATAGGTGGAAATTAGTTATTCCGCAAGATTTTAGGATTAAAGTATTGCAGGAATGTCATGATGCACCTACTGCAGGACATATGGGGATAGCTAAAACTTTCTTTAGAATAGCAAACAAGTATTATTGGCCGGGAATGTTTAGAGATGTTGCTAAGTATGTTACTGCTTGTGAAATATGTCAGAGACAGAAGGTGTTACAAACGGCTCAAGCAGGACCAATGCATTTTTACCAGAAAGAGAAACCTTGGATGACTGTAGCTACAGATTTGTTGGGACCTTACCCACGTTCCAAAAAAGGGAACCGATATGTGATTGTATTTCAGGACACCTTTACCAAGTATGTAGAATGTAAAGCGTTAAGGAAAGCAACCAGTAGAGCAGTTACGGAAGCATTTTATGAATTGATTATCCTTAAATGGGGAATTCCGGGATATTTGCTGATGGATAATGGACCGCAATATACTAGTAAATTAATGCGAGAGATAGCTAAAGCTTTTAATATAACTCCTTGTTATTTACCTGTATATTCGCCACAAGGAAATCCAGTAGAAAGAGTCAATAGAGTATTGAAAACAATGATTTCTAGTTACATTCAAAAGGATCAAACAGTTTGGGACGTGTATTTGAGAGAATTTAATTTTGCTATAAATACGGCTAAGCATAGTTCCACTGGATGCACTCCTTATATGCTAAATTATGGGAAGGAGCCTGAAATTATCAGTAGGATTGAAAGGGTGGAAAACCAACCGATTCATAAAGAAATCCCAAAACTTTGGGTGGAAAAACTCAATAAATTGAAAACGGTACGTTTGATGGTTAGACATAACTTAGAAACCGCCTATAAGAATTCGAGTCATTATTATAATCTTCGGAGGAGAGAGGTGAAATTTCGTCCAGGAGATCTAGTGTTAAGAAGAAACTTTAAATTAAGTGATGCCTCACAAGCTTATACAGCAGGTTTAAGTGCAAAGTTTGTCGGGCCCTATATTATAAAGAAAAAGTTCAGTGAAAATAGCTACGAACTGACAAACCGTTTTGGTAAAAAGTTGGGGAAGTGGCACGTCAAAGACTTGAAACCCTTTGTTCCTGGATAAACATTCTTTAAGGCTGGTAAACTAAACAAAAAAAAAAAAAAAAAAAATGTGAACAGTGTTAACATTATTTTTTTTATGGTGAGTGGGGGAAGAATGTCACGTAGCGAATGGCTGCGTGCATAATAGACGATAAGAAACCATTTCTAAACAAAGGAAGGGTTGGGGAGACTTCGATTAATCGATATTGAACCCTGTTATGACTATCGATACTGCCCTGAATTTATTTTGAATTACAGAAAAAAGAGAAGTGCGCATGCGCCGACGGTGAGTCGACGGGAGAAGAGCTGATCCGAAAAAGACAGTAGGGAGTACGTGCCTGACTACGAGTGAGAGAAGTTGAAAAGGCAGAAGGGAGAAGACGAGATTGGGATGTGTGACAGCGGTAGCGACGTTCTGGCATGATGATGTGTCAGACTTCCATCTAAGGAAATTCTGGTTGTGAACTTCCTTGACCCGACTATATGGAGATAGTCATTAATCAGAAGAACACACCAAGTCGGCCAGTACGAGACACCGCTACAGCGAACATCAGCTGTGAGAGTGAGTCGTGACTGCTCGCTCTGAATAAGAGCAGATATGGACATCAGGAAGTAATGGGAGACAACTCAGGATCGGAGGATAAGTTGGACATCACTGGTTGAGTATAATAGTCTAGACTTTTCTTATTGTTTGGGGAGTGAGAAAACTGAGATATTCCTTTTTTAAGGATGGTTTCTAAGTCATGTATGGCAATCAGACGCCGTAGGGTATGATAGAAGAATAGAATAGAAATATAGAAGTGAGAATTCTAGAAGTAAAGTGATGAAATCCAGTAATCCAACTACTTTCTATTTCTGGTCTAAGTTAATTATAAAAGAGCAGTCAAGAGCCTAACCGCTGAAGGCTACAGATAGATCTCTTCACTTTAGGGTTTCATGGGTGATTGTTCCACGAATGAATACATAGCTAGGGGCAATTGGTGATGCTCATAGAAACTTTGTTATTTTTGAGACAGGACGCGAGGGGAGTAAGGAAGAAAAGTAATTAAGGGGCATGCTTAGTACTTCTTACGAGGGCCCCTCCCACTTGGGTTTCTTTCAGGTGACGGGTGACTATCTATAAATAGATTTCATGCTGGCCTGTAATGTTAAGTTATGTTTTTTTTATAGAGATTTATCTACAAGCGAAGGTGTATGGAATAGGGTAGAGGGGGATAAGCAGTGGAAAGATTGAAGGGCAAAAGAAGGCCTACGAGTGGTAGTGCATTAGGTGTGTACCATTGGAAAATTTACATGTTAGGGTAGAAGTAGAAGTCACTAAAGGGGTTATAGAGAAGCTTACTAATCTGGGCGTGAATTAGTTTCAGTTAGAATTCTAGGGAATTTAGAGACAAAAGAAGATTGGGTGCCCATGCTAAAGAGTAGTAACGTAAGAAGTAGGAAAACTAGAATAACCACCGAGTGAATTAAATCAATGGTATAAGCTGAAGGGAACTCTACTTAAAGAAAGAAAGGGGTTAAAAGATAATAGCTGATGACTGGTCAGGTTAGAAAGAGGAGAGTGAGTTGAAAGATAACAACACATGATTGGTTAGGTTAGAAAGAGGAGAATAGGTAATTGCGAGTAGTGTACTGATGATAAGTAGTTTATTAGCAAGTACTAGAGATTGTAAGGGTGAGGTGAGGGAACGCCGGAAGTATCCCGAATCAAACAAATAAAATCTGGTAGTAGACAAGGCCTATACCAGTAACATATAAAGAAAAGAAATTTATGAGAGATTGTGAAAGCCATCGATGTTGGAGGCGAACAACGGCCCCACGTGCCTCTAGGAGAGAGTGTCAGGGACCTCTGACGTCGATTTACAAAATTTTATTTTTGTTTGCGGCCCATTAATATTTTCCCGGTTGCAGGAGAGGAGTCAGATTGTTTGTAACTCAAGATCTAGACGTCGCTCCTGTATCGGTGGTCTATCGCCACAGTCACTCTGTGGGTATAGGCCTAAACTTCGATTTCTTTCTTCGTGAGACTGTCTTTTCTATCTATCTTTAAATACAATTCTTCATGGACTAAGCTGACAAATAGACTAATATAGGAGACATAGGTGGGATTATTGAGTGTAATCTGTAGAGTAAGGACTGGATTATGAATTGAAAACCTTTATTTATTCAAGAAAAAAAAACCCAGTATAATATATATATTGAACTATCCTGAAGTTGCAAATGTAAATGACTACACAAGTCAGTAGTAAATTAGAAGAATAATACAAGACGTTCTAGTAGATACCTGAAAAACAAAGAAAGAAAATTAAAGTAATTAATTAAGGATTTGTTATTGTTGAACAGAGAACGTACTTATATAGTTAAAATTGGGTATACTAACCTTGAATAATCAAATATTATCCTACCAATAAAAGTGTTGAATGGTTAATGTAGTGTAAATGTAATTTATTGTATATAAGATTGTTATTGTTGAAAAAAGGAAAAAAAAAATAATATATTAAATAAATTATGGTTATTGTTATGCAAAGTAAATTAACGTGAAGTTCAGATTTTTGACCCTTATCCTTGTAATGGTTTGAGAGTAGCTGGTTTTTGTGCTAAGTTACATACTTTGGTAGTGAGTATTGAAAAAAGGAGAAAAAGAAGAAGCAGAATAAAAAAAAAACGAAAGGTAAATCCGAACCCAACTCCCGTCTCCACTGTTAATTTAAAAGCTAGTCGAGGGGCATGTAGGTACATAGCCTGTGTATCTGTAATTTAATTTGTGTCTGGGCTGATACATAACAAAAAGAAAAGAGGAAGCGTATTGATGATGGCGCCCGTTAATATAAATTTTCATCAATATTATCAAGACTGGGTAAATTGTTAAAAGAGAGAGAAAGTAGACTGAGAGTAGGAAGTTTGCAATCACCCGGTGTCAAAGGTAGTTGTACTGAACGTTGGAATGTGGACTATGCAGGCAGTGTTGTGATGACACGACAGGTGTATGAGTGACCTTGTTTTGTAGGAGTTCAGTAAACTTATATACTACGATTGAGAATAATCACATATTAGTCGTCACAGATTTTGGCGAAGAATTTTGGCGAAGATTTAATCCAAGAAGTTAAGGAACTTTATAGCATAAAGTAAGAAAAGCCCGTCACAAGGCCAAAACGTTACCATCTCGGCCACCGGGGTCATTTTAACGGTCTAGTTGGGTAAGCGCTTGTAAATCGATAGTGTTTTTTGTCATAGCTACCTGTATTTTAATTTCCAAGGCCTTATAAGATAACAGTAAAACAATAGGCAGTGTTGTCAAGATAATTGATATTCATTTTTTTTTATAAATTCTTTCGAATACGTATATTACCATAAAATAGGCACTAAATTGAGCATTACTCCGAAACAGGTCAACCGATTTTATCTATTATAAATAGACGTCTTCCCATGGACATTATAAATGCGTATACGAAGTTTCATAAATATACGATAAAGCGTATTTGAGTTATTGCGCCTTTAAAGTAGACATTAAATTGGGGTTTACTCCGGTACCGGTCAACAGATTAGGTTCAAATTCAATAGGGCACTTCTCATGAACGTCATAAATGGGTAGGTACCAAGTTTCATGGAAATCCGATACAGCGTATTTGAGTTATGGCGCCTTTCTATTAGAAAGGCGCCATAATCTATTAAAATAGGCACTAAATTGGGCATTACACCGGTACCGGTGAACCGATTTGGTTCAATATCAATAGGGTTCTTCCCATGGACATTATAAACGTGTATACCAAATTTCATTAAAATTCGACAAAGCGTATTTGAGTTATCGCGCGTACAGACACACGGACGGACGGACGGACGGACAGACAGACGGACAGACATTTTTCGTCCCCACACACAATCTCATAAAGTACCATACTGGCACTTAATAATTAAATTGATATAAGTAACCGTCGTGCAAAAAATAGCATGCAACACACGGACCGTAAAGGCATTTACGGGTCTCGAAAACTTAAAAACCCTCGGCTGCGCCTCGGGTTTTCAATCTGTTTCCTCGACCCGTAAACGTGCCTTTCCGCCCTTGTATCGCAATATACTATTACTGATCAACTGATGTCATTAAATTATGAGATTTATCCAAGAATAGATGGTTAGAGAAAAGAAATAATAACTATAGATATATGATATGTTCATTTTGGAAATATATCGTACAGCCTGCATAAAATCACTGATTCATCACCGCTGAAGATAATATAAATACATTTGCTCAGTAGTTCTATTGCTTAATGTAGACTCGCTAGGAAGGGATTTTTCAAAATCCAAGTGCTAAGGGGGTTAGAAATTTATAAGTTTGAATGGCTTATTAAACTATGTCCTTATTCCATTGACGATATAAGAGAACTATATCAATTATACTAAACTAAA
Organism: Ectobius pallidus; assembly: GCA_964059195.1. Lineage (NCBI taxonomy): Eukaryota > Metazoa > Arthropoda > Insecta > Blattodea > Ectobiidae > Ectobius > Ectobius pallidus. The sequence goes on along the minus strand of CAXKWD010000008.1, from coordinate 167,340,479 downwards.
CTCCGTGGCGCGACATCCCCGAAGGGACAAGGCCTACCACCCGACCGCTGGGTCATCTACCTATAGGCAGACGGCAGGATTGGGGGGCATGTGGTCAGCACGCCGACACCCACGGTCGTTAATGGTGGTTTTCTTGACCGGAACCGCTACTTCTCTATCAAGTAGCTCCTCAATTTGAATCACGAGGCTGAGTGCACCCCTACCAGACCTCCCTACCTCAGAAAAATCCGAGGAGGTACCGGGGATCGAACCCGGACCGACGGATCCGTAGTCAGCGACGCTAACCACAAGACCACGCCGGCGGTCATATCAATTATAAGTACACTGATAGAAATGATCTTATTCTGTAAGACTCACAATATGTTGCTTTTAGTTCTTTATTTATTGTATAACTTTTGTTATTATTATTATTGTCATCCTATGCCAGTACTGCTGGTCTACAGGATTGTTAAATAAAAAAGTTAATAAAAAATTGTCGCCAAGCTTCGGGTCACGTCTTCAGAAGGTAGGCCTACCTGACCCAAATACGAAATGTTGTTTTCATAGGATTTTCCGTTTTGGAGCTAGAGTGTTCACAGACAGACAGACACACAGACATGTTTCCAAAAATAGTATTTTTGGATTCAGGGGGCCTTGAAACGTGTATAGGCCTATATGCTAAAAACTCAACTTCGAATTTTTGGGTCGAAAACAATACTTCTCTACATAATTATAGTACCTATGGTACGGGCAGAGGAAGTAAAAAATAAAAAAAAATACAGTCGACTTAAAAATTGGTAAAAGTACTCAAAACATAAATAATTAAGCAAGAAGTCTATTTCTTTAATATTTGTTTTTAAATCAATCCCTAAGGGGATGAAAATGAGAAAGGGGATGTAAAAGTTTAAATTAGAAACAATACATTCTTTAGCCGGACTTTCTTGAAACTTAGCATAAATATTTTAAAACTCAAATCATGAAATAGTATATTGCGATACAAGTGCCGTAAGCGGTGCATACGGATCGCGGAAAGAGTTTGAAAAAACGAGGCGCTTGCGCTTACGGCACGAGTATTGCATGCTATTTTTTGCACGATGATTATTTATATCAATTTATTTATATTAATTGAGATATTAGCTGAAAATATTATGTATGTACACTATTGAAGATGGATGTCATATTTCAGAAAGTGATTCGCATGTGTTTGTTGTTATGGGAACCGAATATTTGTCCTGTTAAAGTCGCCAAAAACTGGGGCCTTGGTTCCTGTCTTCCATAAAGGCTTGTATTATGATGGTTTTACTTACGACACTTGTGCTTTTTGTAATTTTTACCCCACGGAGATTTCTTTTGTTTTCATAGGAACCAGATTTAATGCGGGAATGTCAAGTTACGATCCACGGCAACAATATTCGTAAGTAGGCCTACCACTAATTAGTTACGTCGTGCAAAAACTTAATAAGAGGTTCACATCATATTTTATAACAAACAGTGTGAGCCATGATTTCCGTCAGCAGATGGGTGCCTTGGTGATAACCAGAGCTATGGACTTTGGATGCAAATTTGTGATAAAGTAAATGGTGCAAAAATGTAGAATTTCTGTCTGATCAAGTCTTTTCATTTTACATTAGCATCACTGCATGTCAGTTCACTGTTATCCTAATAAACCAAAGCTGCAGCTTAACTGTGGGGTGAGAAATGTTTTATTGCTTAAAAGAGAAAGTTAGGTAATGCCAACCACTCCAACTGGTCATCAATGTGACAACACAATACCGTTGAGTTAGAAACGAAACACTTAAAAAAGAAATTTTGAATGACGTGCAGTACTTGGAAATAAAGACGCAAAAATGAAAATGTGATAACTACAGATCTGTCAGCCTGGGTTCAATCCCTGGTACCTCCTCGGAATTTTTGAGGCAGGAATGTCTGGAACAGGGTGCACTCAGCCTCGTGATTCAAATTGAGCTACTTGATAGAGAAGTCGCGACTCCAGTCATGGAAACTACCATTTAACGGCCATGGGTGTCGGCATGCTGACCACATGCTCCCCAATCCTGCCATCAGCCTATGGTAGATGTCGCAGCGGTCGGGTGGTAGGCCTTGTCCCTTCAGGAATGTATTACCACAGAGATTAGTTTAGGGGTTCTTTTACATGTAAAATGTACTGACATGGGCTGTCATATTTATGCACACATAAATGCCATCAACCTGAGCTGGAATCGAAGCCGCAACCTTGGGCACAGGAAGCCAGCGCACCACTCAGGCTGACACCATATTTGTTTTAAATGAATATGCTCAGAGAAATGGTCAGAGTTCGCCTCTCAGGTACTCTGAGGATTGGATTCTGATAAACAGATTATTATCGAGAATCTCTCGCACTCTCAGTTCTCACATGTCCGAGATGATGGAATATTGTATTCATATTTATTTGAAAAAGGTTGTCACTCCTTATAACCTCAATATGAATAAATAAGGAAACTAGTTACTAGGGGGCGGATTTCTATGACCTAAAAAATAGGATATATACATGCATTTATGACCTAAAAACATTAAAATACGACCAATAAAATTTAAAATATGACTTTACCACTTACACATTGTGTATATTTTTTACGTTTCATTACAATACATTTTATTCAAATATAGTGTTAATTATTTTAAATATCTGTAAATTCTCAAAAAGTATCAGTATAATGCAAAATTTCCGAAATATGATATGAAACTTCAAAATTTCTTTAATATGCACATAAATATGCAAAAATATGACCTAAATATGCTACAATAGTTAAAAATTTCCGAAATATGTTGTTATATGTACAATAAAAGCTGTTCCATTTTCACCTGGATGCTTGGAATCTGGTTGAAATTAGTCGGAAACCTGAAATAATGCAAAGGGGAAAAATATGACATGTCTCAGAAATCCGCCCCGTACTAATAACTAATCTTAAAAAAACACCCTGGTAAACTTTGTGGAAACAATTAGAGTTTATTATATTATTAGCATAGGCATATAGTTAACAATATATTCAAACTTTAAAATGTCAACAAAAACTGTGCGGCATAGACTAGAAATGACGAGAGTTCACTCTATGAAAACTTGCCTTGTCATCAATAACACACTAACAACAATTTTATTCATATTAAAAAGTGTTAAAACTGTTTGTGATCCAATGAAGTTCACTAATTGCTGGTCTTATTTAAAAACTTGTCTAAGCCAAAGATAAAATGGGCTAAATCCGAATACAGGGCCCCTTATGCTCCGCCCACTCTCGATATTCCATTGCCATGGTGATACCAGCTGACGGCCGGCAACAGCTCACTAGGCACTCCCGACCGTGCCAAATACGAGAATACCCCTTGTACCAATTATTAAACATACATAAAAATGTGATAATAACCTTTGTACCACACAATATGCCAACATAACAATTCACAATTATATAAAAAACTATACTTCTAACAAACAAAACTGCTATTTATCATGTATTAACAATCTCTGAACTCAAATACAAGAATTCTTGATTCTTACTGCAACGATCACTAATGGCGTAGTGGTTAAAGTGATAGGCTATAACGCTAGCGGTCCCGAGATCGAATCCCCGTAGGTGTGAAAATTTCTATGATAGAAATAAGTCAGTAGGGTGAAGGAGAGACAGGAGGTAATAGGGAAAAGAGGATAAAAGGGAGAAAAAAATAATTTTCCGATTTTCAGTGCTGCTACTAACTACTTCCGCCAGATGTCTCTATGCTGCTAGTAGTTCCACCGTTACCTCATAGATGTCTACTCCCCATCCTAAACCCCTCCTTCCCAGGCGGGTCCCGATAGTGAGTAGGAGGAGCTTAAGTGGCCTGTATTTGGATTTTCCCATAAAATGAATAAACGAGATAAAAATATCAAAACGTTGCTGGAATATGTGATATTTTTGTTGTTAAAATTGCTGGGCCTATGTTGACTTTGTGAGAGCTGAGCTTGTTGGTTAGGACTATTCCAGCAGTTCGTAAGATGTATACTTGTCGTCTTGCATAGTAGCTTTGTTTCCATAACCTCTGCATATAGTCTAAATAATGCATAACACTAACCACAGAATTAAGTGCGCGAAGCAGAGGCGGTAGCCGTAGCGAAGCACCCTTGCATTTTTTAATAATGTATGATACACTGTTTAAATTTTGAAAATGTGGCATATTATTTCTCCCAAAGGTTTGTCAGCCTGTCTCCTTTTGTTTAGTAGTATGACGTCACACCACCAATGTCCAATCACGAGTTTCTTCGTAATATGAGGACAGAAGAATTCACTAGATCATGGTATAAAAGAAAGTACATCGCGAGGGTGCAGCGGGTGGGAACATTCATCCTAAGGTGCGACTTAAATTTGTTTTTTTCCCAAGTTTTGTAAACAAAAGTCAAAGAGTGCAAAATGTTCATTGAAATAATAATAGATAGATATGGGCTCCCTATAAGAAGAATTCTTCACTACTGTATTTGCAAACTACGGCATGGTATTGATCACAAGGTTGATCACATTGTTCACAAACACAATCAGCTCCTGGTTTGTGGTATTTCTTAGTCCTGCAGAGTTTGTGGTGGAACTCGAGTGTGGATATCCTCGTCAATGTATGAAGAAGCATATGTGATTCAAGTTGCGCTTTCATGGAAAATTTCTTGGGACATACATCACAGGAAAATGGTTTGTGTCCAGTGGAAGTGGCATGATCTCGAAGAGAACGTTTCAGGGGAAATTCCTTAGTACATACATCACACGAAAATGATTTGGGTTGAGAACACCGATGTCTTTTGAAAAGCCCTAATTGAAAAAAATTTTTGGAGCATATATTACACGAAAAAGGTTTGCGTTCAGTGTGAATACGCAGATGTCTTTTGATATACCCTTTTTGGGAAAATGTTTTGGAACATATATCACATGCGAATTGTTGGTGTCCAGCGTGTCTACCCAGATGTGCACGGAGGTCTTTTTTTCTGAAAAATTTCTTGGAACATATAGCACACGAGAATGGGGTGTTCTTAGCAGAGGATTTTCTTTTATGCGCAACAACTGAATGTGACTGCATTAGCTGATCTGCCTCTGCTTCATTATTTCTTTGAGAAACTCCTAAAATCTGGCCCAAATTGTGAATGGTGCTGCTTTCTGAGAAATTGTCGTGGTCTGTATTCTCATTTTTAATTTGCTCTGTCTGTATTGTATCAAAGGTAAGGGCTACAGCTTCACACTTCACTTGTGTTTCGGAAATCTCTTCCTTAATTTCAATTTTAATATCTTCCGATTTAAGTATAGGCTCCATTCTGTATCACAAATCTCTTCATTACATGGTATTCTTTTATTCAGCTGCAATACTGCATTATCTAACTTGCACTATGTCCGTATTATCCGAGAGACAATGAGGACTAACAGATGTGGAGGGATTTCTATGTCACAACCGTAGATATATTTTCCCCAACAGAAACACACTATCATTTTTTGTTCAGACTATTAAATAACATTTATTTTGTTAATGATATATTGAACGAATATTAATATTATTGTTGTTAATGTTATTATTAATATTGAACGAATATTATTATTATTATTATTATTATTATTATTATTATTATTATTATTATTATTATCATTATCAGGGCAAGGCATTAGAAGCACATAAAATAGTGAAAAAATGCATTTATGGTCCAAAGAAAGTGAAAAATGACTTTTTTATGACCAATAAATTTACCACCATTAGGCCTACTTATAAAATTAGTTTTTTTAAGTAATGGATGGCAGTGCATTATATATGAATTTACATTAACTTATAAAACGCACTTACTTTGTTACTTAAGAAGAAGTTAAATTTATACTACTTGGACACCCTTAGCGAAAAAGAAATTCTTTCTGAACTGGCATGCCCATCAAATTGCCCCTAGCAAAAACGTGCCATTTAAAAAGAATGAAATAAAATTATTGCTACAAGACAAACTGCTGTGGTGTTTACAAGAAACTTGAATTAAAATGAACTATGAACCCTTGGCGGAGGTTCTCAAATAAAAACGATTGTCTATTGTCTGGAAGTAACGATCTCTACAAGAAAAAGCTCCTATCTCCACCGAAACATGACCTAAAATGACGAAAATGGCCTAAAAATTGACAAAAATGACCTATCTCTTGAAAATTACCAAAAATGCTAAAGCAAGCAAAAAAAACGCACGGATTTAATCTATTATTTCATGATACACATTTATATATTCGAGCTATTTTTAGCCTTGATATAAAAAAGATGCAAACTCATCAAATGCTTTGCCCTAATTATTATTATTATTATTATTATTATTATTATTATTATTATTATTAATATTAATATATAACTCCGACCAAATATGACATCGTTAAAACTAACTTATTCGATACATATAATTTTATAACTTCTCTCTTTGAGGGAAAAATTCCCATATTTTATGAAATAGCTGTATGTTCTATTTTGAAAAAGAAAATATAACTGTATTTGCTTTTACAGATGTGAAAAAGGTTATAACTTATAGAATTTTATTATAAGTTTAGCCCATGCATTTGGGTTGCATTTAATGGCTGTAAAAGGAAAGAACGCGTGTTAGATCAAATCTAATGCACGAGTGGTGCAAATTAAAAAGTCATCTACCTGGGTCGGATCGAACCCGCAACCTTGGGCACAGCTCCCTAAGACTCTCAATTGACCAACCTAGTAGAAATTTCAACATCTAGTTGTAGCCTGCAGATGATTTCACCGTGAAAATTAGAGCCTGGATTTGAAGGTTTTAACCAATTTTTTCTCCAGCTTCCTAATTAGAACATATCAAAGTATTTTTCTGTTTCGTGACCTTTGCTTCCGAATATACGAATCTTATACAACCTAAAAAGGGCTAAATCGGACTGAAGAACCTAAAAGGGGCTAAAGAGGACATCTGCTGAAAAACTAGGGGCTAAAGAGGGCTTTTGCAGAAGAGCACGATTTTTAGGTAGGTTTCGAAGAAAAATCTACCTATTGCAATCGATACCATGCCATGATTTTCGAAAAATTCTTTCATATCTTTACGTTTCATGCCTCCCTAAGTACAAAACCACCGCCCGTTCAAAAAAAAAAAATTATATATATATATATATATCTTTAGACGCTAGCGGCCGTAATTTTGAAGATATTTAAAACAAATTTTATTATGCTATTTCTAGGCCCAATAGTTCGGACAAGTTCGTTAATGAGCAAAATTGGCCCAATGGGGGGAGGGGGTTGAAATTTTGAAAAATTTATAACTCGGCCCCTATGAAGTATAGAGGGAAACTTTGTTGGAATAAATTAGAGTACTCCCTATGGAGTTCACAGTGACACCAACGATTCGGGGGTTCGAGTGAGGGTGGGGGTGGGGGATGAAAATTCGAAACTTTTGAAACCACGTCATGTGGGGTATCGTTGGAAAGCTCTTGATGAGTACTCTACAAATCAATAACAAGTTTCTCGATAGTTCTCATATAAGGAGAGATCTGAATGTTTGAAAAAGTGCTCTTTCCTCTTTCTTTGCAGTTATTATTGCGGGTTTGTCATGCCAAGACTAAAGAAGAAGAGTGCTGCGCAGCGACAACAAATTAAACCAAAAGCACTTCGAAAACTACCTCAGCCTGTAGGCCTGCCTAAAGCGATATTTAAATAGATTTTCCAATTAATGCAAAAGGAAAATAAAAATGTGAATTTGTGCATTTTAAGAAAAGACATAATAAAAATAAATTTACAGAACGCACTGAAATTAACAATGTATATGTCGCTTTGTCCCTTGTCCTTTTAACTCGAAAATGTGCAGCCTCACCGTCGCAGGAATTGAAACTTGAGCCGTCTGCAATACTTTGAAATCTGGAACTAATCCATTGTCGTTTCAACTTTAAAATAAGTTGCAGGCCAACGACAGAGAAGTGTATTAAAGGAACGATTTCGTGACACTCGAGTCTACTTATTTTTGTAGATCGAAAGTGAATTGAGTGGTGAATTGAATAACTGTATAATTCAATAGTAAATATCTCAATTATTGTTGATGCTATTTTTCCAGTGCCGATATAAGAAATAGTTACTTGTTTATTTTGAAAAAAAAATACTAGAATAACTGTGTCAAAATTATAGGCTAATACAATTTTCGGCGTTGATATTAGTGTTCTTTACTATGTTTTATTAATGGCCGGTTTCTATAAACTCGCGAATTACCTATGGGTAAATTATCCAATGGACAGAATTTACACAAGAATAACTTTTACAAACTCAAATAATTTAAAGGTAACAATCACATACACTTGTGGCGAGTTTCTAGATAAATGTCCTCTGGGTAAATATGAAAATGACAAAAAAAATGTTCCTACAAACTCGGGCTAGATCTTTCCAAGGGTAAATCTTCGGGTTAATTTATCCTTTCATGAATGGCTGGATAAAATTTAACCTCTCATAGGATCAAAAATAATTTAAACAATGAGAATCAAAGCCTTCTGAATTAAATTGACTGTACAACTCCAAGGCCTTGCTCATTATATCATTGTGGGTGAAATGGAACCAGGGGCGTATCCAAGATTTCTTTTCGGGAGGGGCTGTGATAAGCCTAACACTATTTATCAGAAGTTGATGATCTAAAAACGACTAAAAAAATCAGATGTGAAAGTCACATAACTTCCTCTGCCCCCCAAAAAAGTTAGCAGTATTCACATATCCTTTTACAGAATCGCAAGACACAATTTTACGCTATTATTATCCTATAAATACCTCTTCTTTCAATGATGCGACTAAAAGCGCAGGCTAGCCTATATAAAAAACTTAAAAAAAATAACAAGTGACTGCAGACGTTTATTGAACTTTCCGCCGTAAAGAATAATTTCCGAAATTATCGAATATTTCCCTCAGATACTTCTTTACTCTATACCTGGCCAACAATACATCTTTCTCACTTCACATTCTTATATAGAATAAGAGGCCGTGAAAGAGCGCGTATTCAGTTGTTCATCACGCAAGACAAACTTTCTACAAACAGTGGGTGAACAGTGGGTGGCCTTTAACTACCCTCAGAGAATTTTTTCGAAAAAAAGTTTAAAATAAAAGTTTTAGCTCTCAGTAAAAGGAACACATGTGCAAATTTTAAAGAAAATCGTTAGAGCCGTTTTCGAGAAAATCGCGAAAAACGAAAATTTCTTCATGTAAAGTCCCCTTAAAAATAAGAGAAATTTGTCGCCAATCTTCGAATCGCATCTTCAGAAGGTACCTGACCCAAATACGAAATTTTGTTTTCATACGATTCTCCGTTTCGGAGCTAGCCTGTTCACAAACTTCCACACAGACAGACACACACACACACACACAGACATGTTTCCAAAAATAGTATTTTTGGATTCAGGGGGCCTTGAAACGTGTATATATGTCAAAAACTCAACTTCGAATTTGGGGGTCGAAAACAATACTTCCTCTACCTATAGTACCTATGGTACGGGCAGAGGAAGTAAAAATACATATAAATGACCTTAAATTTATGAAAATATGACATGAAAAATTGAAAACATGACTTAATAATGAAATTTACTTATTTCTCACCTATGAATTTTACCCAAAGCTGTATGTCCCCCCATAGGGGGACTATTCAATCTTGCAATTTTAAATACTCTTTATTGACTACTTCTACAATTGCACACTATTTTCAAAATTAATCCAACTGTTACAGTTATGGGTAATTATTATTACAAAATGGCAGCCACGCATCATCCACCGAAATGCCGTTTCCTTGATACCTTCAGGCCCGACGAGAGGGAGAGGCAGGGGACTGTAGACCCGGGGCCCGGGTCCCAAAAAGGGGCCCGGCCGACCAGGTTTTATCTTTTACTTTCTAGATTTACTCTAAAATGAAATTGGTTATAAGTCAATAAACAGCTTAAGTTATGTTTTATGTGTTGATTTTATCTGTCGTATAGGCTACAGTGACAGGGAATTATCAGTTAATCTGAAACGGATTATTCTTGAAGAAAAATGGCTATTTTTGCAAAGAAGAAGCAGAAATCCTTTTGGACTCAACAGCAGGCCTTACTATAACGTTCGGCATTTAAAATCGTAATTTTCAAAAGATTAAACTGGTACATACAGACAAAATTGTTCCTAATTAGAACATTTTAATGTATTTTACCGTTTCGTGCCCGGCATCAGTTAACCGATTTGGTCCAAAATCTTCCCATGGGCATTATAAATGGTATATCAAGTTGATGAAAATCCGCACACAGATAGACGGACAGACAGACAGACAGACAGACAGACACACGTCATTCCAAAAATACCTTTTTTGTTTCTAAGCATCGTGAAACATGATTTTCCGGTATTGTCTCGATTTTGATTCTTTATCACGATCACAATACTTTCTCTGCCCTATGTAGGCCTATATGAGAGACAGTAAAATGGTCCTCTTGGCCAGTCCTATCAGTCCAAAAAGTTTGTTGCAGAGATCCTGAATCACCCTGTATAACTAATAACGACACATACTCAAATAGCAAACAAATGCTATCAACTTCTATAGCACTGACAGGTGGCCGTGATTGGAGGAAATGTATTGGTTTTCAATACTTTATTGGGAGCTGAATTTAGTCAGGTATCTGGAATGTGAAAATTAACATGGGGCCCAGATTTCACCCACATTAATACTATACTTGATCCAAGATGTATACGGAGCAAAAGTAAACAACCTAATGTGAAAGTAGAAAGCACGGTTCACAAGAGTTCGTTTTTGAGACTATTTAGTTTGACTATTTAGTTTGATTTAGTGCTTTCTTTTTAGATTAAGCGCCAAGGGTCCAGGGTTCGATTCCCAATGTTATGTATACATCTACAATCTGTAAGCTTGTATTCTCGCCGCTGGACGTCATATCGTGGCCATCATTATACAACTGCATGAAATATTCTATAAAATTATAATGAAGAGTCTGACTACGATAAAATGCTATTTATAAAAGTTGAGTTATTACACTGTTATCTAGTTATCTGTAAAATTACTTTTATACCGGCCTAACACACGAATCTACAGACAACAGACGAAACGCAGAACGGTGAAGAGTAAACCTTGCGTCCAAAGAACATTTAACAGCTGCTATTCGTCTTGAAGTGTAATAAAAAAAATTAAAACCCCTACACATACGTAGTTTTTAAATGACTTGAAGACATTTCATGCCAGACAACAAGGCTACTTGTTAAGCTGAATGACTGTAACAGTAGGCCGGAAGAAAAGATGAAATACACAATCGATTACTTTTATTTCTTCACCATGTTACAAATTCCACCAGTTATGTCAGGTAATACATTATTTGTAGTACATTCAGACGTCGTCGAACCTTCGTGGAGCGACACAGGCACAGGAAGAATGTCATCTTCACTTGGGCTGGATATCCATTAACCAGTATCTTCACTTGAAGGCTTGCGTCCTCTATACACGTCTGTACATGAACTAAGGCCGTCTTCTTCGGTGTCTGGATATTCCTTATTCACTCTTCATTTTACTGTTTACCTCCTCGGTAAAATTCTGCTTCTAACAGAAATTCTGTTTAGAGTACATTTTGCCATCACGACATAGCTGAGTCCATAGTCTCGAACACTGGCTTTCTTGAAGGACCACCATCTTGTGTCGCAGATACCAACGGTATCTTCTTTCTTGTACCTGTTTATCCGCAGGTACTCTCAGTTTCACCATGAATACTTCCATGAATAGTTTAGTTGCTGTGCACATTTTTAGAGAGACCACTTGTCTCGATCCTCGAACTTCTGTCTTTCGTATAACACAATATTAACTAGCATATAAGCTAAAAAAACTCAGAAAACAATATAAAAAATGCATAAAAGCTCTCAAAAGAAGTAAATAAAAGGCAATATTAATACGCATAAATGCTATCAAAATACTTGTATAAAAATAGAAAAGTAAAGACATAAAATATCCATGGATACGTTCCTATTGTTCCAATCTGTTACCGTGGATTGCTCAAGTGTATTTATCGATCCTCGATCATTTCTAAATATTCCAAATCGGGGGTTGAAATTTTGAAAAAACTGTATCTCGGCTCCTATGAAGTATTTATGTATGTTGATAACCACATTTTCATGTGGTTAAAAAACAAAACAAATCAAAATCAAATCAAAAAATAGAGGGAAACTTTGTTTGAATAAATTAAATGTGTTGTAACAACTACAATTTGTAATTATAATTTTAATATTGTACATGATTTATCTGTTAATTATTAGTATTGACTATGTGTAACACTTATACAAATCAATACTGTACCTAGCCTAAATTTTTTTAATTCTTTCATAATTTTATAAACTGCTCTTTTAGAATTACACTAAAAATTATACAATTAATTTTCTAGAGCATTTTTGATTCCTTATCAACCTTTTTTCTATTCTTTTCATCTCATACTAGTGCTTAGGTGGAAATATAACCTGATATAAATATCTCATAAGCACTAGCTGAAAAAATGAAATATATTAATAACTTACATGATATTCAACTTAATGTATTGTCATAATTCACGTTCCTTTGTGTCATCGCGCCACATAGGCCTACAAATGCTAGCTTCAAAGAAAGTGTGGTTAGGGCGGTAATTGCCCTGCATTTTTCGGCCTCTGAACCAGCGGGAAAGTTCCACCAGCTCAGAGGTGGGTATTTACTTCACTATAATGCAACCGGAAGTTTTCATAGGAAACGTGGATCTGGCCGGCCGCGTGTTTCGATGCTAGATTGGTTGCAGAAGTTGAACGTAAGTTATTGATTTTGCACTACAAGTACCGGTATTATATAATAAAATCTTTAAAAAAATGCTCCATTTCCCTTGTGAATTTGTTCAATATTATTTTAAGAACTTCCATGCAAGAATATGGCGGCTGTGTAGCATATAGCCACAGCCTTCTATATATCTTTGTTTTGGAACAAAACTGACTAAATAAACAAGAAAATACATGGGCAGACAATAGGCAGGTGTGAACCTAACCTTAAGTCTTCCTGTACATGCGCGCATATGCTCGTTCGTGATACTTTATCAAATACCGCCCAACGTTTTTTATTTGACCGACTGTACTTGCATGTAAATGTAAGGTGTCCCTGAAACTGAAAATTTCATCCTATAATAACATCATCCTTCTATCCTTGAATGTTAATCAATACTTGTACCAAAGTCCGTAACGAAGAAGAAATTCGCTGCAATGGGGAAAAGCTAGCAAGAAGAAGACATTACAAATACTTAGGAATCACTCTTCAGACTACAGCCAGATACTTCTCCATGCACCTAAATGAGAAAATGGAGGCAGCAGTAAGAAGAATGAGTTATTGATAAAAATGTTCTCTACATCTGTGTTAAGTCCAGTAAGTCATATTCAAAATTGTACGGTACAGTTATGGATGTGTGCCTCATAGGTTTATCCATCTCTAAAGCTATGTTGGGCTGGTATAGTGTGTTAAGTCACTCTAATTCTCAGTAACAAGAAAGGGGACTTAACTCTCTTTGCCTGCGCACCCCGGAAATGTGCACAAGGGGAAAGAGATCGCTCAAGGAGTATGCGACATAATATCATAACTCTAATATCATAATATGCTCATTTGAGTGTGATTTCCTAATTATTATTTATTAATGCATACAAACTGTACCAAAAAAAAAAAGTTGACATATTATGTCATACATTCCCTGTAAATATTGTCTCACCTGCAAAAGATGGTTACAGTTACAAACACGATATCAGCAACATGATCAGCACACATTATGCAAGCGATAATGCAATATGGTAATTGTTCTCACGATTAACACACTAGCTTGTGTCCATTGTGAGTGAGCAAATGTGTATTGTGAATCAACACTGAAGAGTAAAAAATGAACTCTACGAGCTGAACTCTGGCAATGCTTCAGTTCTATGTATGCAGCATAGGGGATGGAGTTCATTACATGTCTGGTCGCATCGGGCACAAACACAATCGGCTCCCGGCTCATGGTTACCCTTAGTCCTGCAGAATTTATAGTGGAACCCCTGCTCAGCCATCCTCGTCAATGTGTGCCGAAGCAAATGCTGACTGAGTTCGCTTTTTGATGAAAACTTCTTGGTACAGAAATCACACGAGAATTGTTTTTGTCCGTTGTGAGTAAGCAGATGTGTTCTGAGACTCCCACGATAGTAAAATTTCTTGGTACAGACATCACACGAAAATGGTTTTTGTCCGGTGTGAGTAAGCAGATGTATTCTGAGACTTCCTTTTGAGGTATATTTCTTGGTACACACATCACACGAGAATGGTTTTTGTCCAGTGTGATTAAGCAGATGTGCTCTGAGATTTCCTTTTGAGGTATATTGTTTGGTACACACATCACACGAGAATGGTTTTTGTCCGGTGTGAGTAAGCAGATGTGTTCTGAGACTTCCTTTTGAGGTATATTTCTTGGTACACACATCACACGAATATGATTTGGTAGGCCTATTTCGTCCTCTGTGAGTACGCATATGTGTTTTGAGATACGAGCTATAGGTAAATTTCTTGTTACAGATATCACACATGAATTGTTTGTCTCGAGTCTGAGACAGCTGTTTAATGTTTGCGCTTGTACAAGCAGCAGTTGAATGCGATGGCATTACCAGATTATCTCCATTATTTTCTTGAGAAACTCCTGAAGTGTGATCAAAGTCATGAATAGTGCTGCATGCTGTGGAATCGTTGAAGTATGTTTCCTCCCGTTTAATTTGATGTGTTTGTATTGTGTCAAAGGTAATTGGAATAGGCTCAATCTTAGGTTGTACTTGACAAATATCTTCCTTAATTTCAATCCGAGTATGCTCCGATTTAAATAAAGGCTCCATCCTGAGTCGTTTACTCCTTCCACACGGTGTTCGTTTACTGAACTCGAATCAAATGGCTCAGTACACCATTATTACATGTAGTGTATTATCTGGGAGGCAATATGTATTAATAATAATTAAGGAATCGCGCACAATGTGCATTATCTTAACCTAAGACTTAACCTACCCAGTCCTGAACCCGGGGAGGGGATTTTTCAGTAGTGAAAAATCCCCTCCCAGCCGGGAATCGAACCCGGGCCGCCGGAGTGGAAGGCAGGCGTGCTAGAGACTCACCCACGGCGGCGGACCAATATGTATTAATAATAATAACACAGTATATTATTTAATGGAAATTCGCACAATGTGCATTAACAAGAAAAGTTATTGTCATCTGCATAGAATTTAAGGGATCATATGGCCCATTCAGATAGAAAATTAACCGTAAACGTAAGAACGTAAACTTAAACGCACACTTTAGCACGGCACTGAGCATTCGCAATGAAAACTTAAACGTATGTAAGAACCAATCACAAACGAGAACGTGAACAGCTGATAAAAATGGCCGCAGCAGACGAAAATACTTTCATGTTTCTATTAAACATGCACTCATTCATTCATTTTTATTGTCATTAGATCAACATATACAGTTGTAATAGACATTTTCCAAAGAATATACAAAACTATTTATATAATAAAAATAATACTATAAAATTAGAGCCTTAAATCATTCATGTCAGACATTTCATACTCGTCGATACTGTAAAAACATTTAGTTTTAACCATTTTTTTATAACTATTTTAAAACGATTAAGTGTAGCAGTTCTAGCATTAAGTGGCAGCTTATTAAAAAGCTTAGCACTTAAATAATTAAAACTGTTTTGGGTTTTACTTAACCTAGCAAAATTTATATTTATATGATCCCTATATCATGGTCATGATCATGGAAATCCAGTGTGTAGGCCATAAAAAATTTACATCATACAACCGTATGCAGACATATAAAAATTAACAGAATATTATATGTGCTGTATTTACTACTGTAGTTAATTTCTTGGGGAACTATTGTTCATATATTTTCCTTCAATGCCGCATCTTTATATAATGGATGCCATTTATCATAATAACAGGCTTCTCCTTCATAGACGCCATCTCTTGGCTACTTCCACTTCCGTCTACTGTTCTGTTCTCTGATTGGTTGTATCGTTATTTTTCGCATAAACATAACGCAGAAGCTTGGTGTTTGCAAGCTTCTACGTTACGTTTAATTTTACGTTTAAGTTTCACGTTTACGTGATGCATTGTGAATGGTCACATTGAAAAACATGGCCGCAAGCTTCTATGTTTACGTTACGTTTACGGTTAATTTTCTATCTGAATGGGCCATAGCTATACAGTCAAGTATGTGATACTGTTCACATTTCTGGTTACACATCGTACACACGCACTGATCTGATGCCTGGTGAAACCCTCTTTGAATACATATTCTATACAGGGGCGTATACTCTATTGGTGCTATGCGTGCGCCGCACGCCCTAATTTTAGATGGAATATATTCATTCATAATATTTTATTTTTTCAGTAAATTTTGGAAAAATCAGTGTCATTTTCATTGCTGATATGAGAAAACAAGGGCCCCGCTGCGAGGCTGTCACCCGTGTGCTACGATTCCATAATGAGAATGAGTTTCTGAGCGGTACGTTAGGCGTGGACTTTCCTCGAGGCTAGAACTTGTGTGCTATGAGTTTTGAAGAAGGGCGATATCCTGACCACGGGGTGAAGAAGAGAATAGGTTACGCACGGTGGAGATTTGCCTGTATCTTGAGTGCCTTGCGTGCTACTGAAGTTCCGCACTCAGCTGTGTTGTAGCGAAGTATATTGCGATTTTAAGATGTTCCAAAGTAAATTATTGTAAATATTATTTTATTTAAAGTTATCAAAAGTGTTTAATTAATTTTTTGTCTTTTATTTTAAGAATTTCAATAGTAAATAATTGTAAATACGGTATTACTTTATTTACTGTTATTCTGAGCGCGGCGGGAGATTTGCCGGTAGTTTGCGTGCTACTGAAGTTTCGCACGCAATAGTGTTGTAGCTAAGTATATTACAATTTTAATAATTTCAAGGCAAATATTGTAAATATTATTTTATTTAGTGGTTAAAAAATCTGTTAAATTAATTTTTAGTTAATGTAGCCTATTTCATTCTGAAAACATTATGAAAGAGCACAGCTGTATTTTGGAAGATCTTCTGATAAATACATTTTTATCCAAAACTTTTCAAGATAAATTGCAAATTGTGACAAATGTACGGCCTTGCTCTGAGTTAACAAGTCTTTCTACAATACATAAAGGCAAGAATGTAGAATATACAGAACATTTTTCAGTCTCATATTCCTGAGGAAGGCCACAGAGTGAAAATTGCCGTAAGCTCGAGCCTAATAATTTTGAATCGGCTGATAACCTGAGAAAGCTTCAAATCTTATAAGTACAAATCCTTCATGTTTTAAAAGAAAGAATAAGTCTACTTTAATAAAGTAAGCTATTTTTAACTGTTCAGTTAAAGTTAATCTATATTCTCAATTAACTTAGGAATCAAGTACATTTTCTGTGTAGGACGATAGCATAGCACGCCCTTTATCAGAGATCAGGATACGCCACTGCTAACAGTGTGGCCGTGAATTCATGGAAAAAATATCTTCTAACAGGCGATATATTACACCGATTTCTTCAGGAGCCTGCAAAAGTGGGTGTGCCATTTAAATATCAAATGAGTGCAGTACTTTAATTAAGAATTAATTACATGAAAGCTAAGCGTCCAATTTTCATGAACTAAACGCTATTTTATGAAGCAAAGATAGCAGAACAGAATGGCGCTAAAATTCAAAATTAGATTTTTTGAGTCCATTCGCGACCGTCTCCCCTAATGAGACAGCCCGGCACGCCCACTTTTGTTTGGTAGGACAAAACATGGCGGATGCACATTCAATTTGCTTCAAATATGGCGGCGCAACAGCCACTCTATAATCTCTATTCTAGCTCGTTGGGCAATATGTATTAGGGATGAGTATCGATAGTTAAAACATCGATGTTTACCATCGATATTAAAATTAGAGGTAACCATCGACCGGAAAACCGAAGTATTTTGATGGAAAACATACATGTATGTTAAAAAAAGGAATCTAAGATCACTGAATGACTACGGCAAGGAGTGAACCTCATTAAGAAATGCCCTCTCGGCCGACCCTTCAAACTATTATTATTAAACAAAACAAAACAAAAAAGTCATGGTTCCAGAAAATTAAGGCAAAATTCTTAAATAAACCGAAATGAAAACTATCGATCAGGGCCGTAGCTAGGCGGTGGCGAGGTGGGCCCCTGCCAAGGGCGCAGGTATAAAGAGGGCGCAAAATTAACCATGAAAAATCCCGCCTTTTTTTAGACTGGTGCAATTTGTCAATCAATAAAAATTCCACGTTAATGGAAGAAATCTTTCAGGTTATTTTCCGTCCTTATATGTTTTATCAGTACTATTACATGTTCACTCAAATCTGGACAAATTTCAATTCAATAGTGATATTCATAACTACTTTACGAGAAACAATAATTCGATTAGAACAGAGTTTTTACATTACAGTAAATCACAAAAAAATAGGTTCCATAATTCTAGAAAACTTTACAATTCAGTTCCATCAGAAATTAGACTACTGCCGCTGTCAAAATTTAAATCTAAAATGAAAGGTATATTGAAAACTGAGTGCTTATATAAAGCCGATGATTTCTACAACATAGATTACAAAAAACATGATCCTTTAAAAACAATTGATGATTGAGTTTAGAAAAATTAGTGTATCACTTTTTAACCCATTATATTGCTTGTTTAATCATTGTAAAGCTAGTGTCTGTATGTCTGTATTATTTTTAAGTGGGTAATTTGTACTATTTTTTATTTTAACCTGTGTTTTTATGTATTTTAATGACTGTATGCAGGTAATGCCTGTCAAAATGTCAAATAAATATGAAATATGAAATATGAAATATTAAAAATTACTGCACGTGAACTATGCCGATTGTCTATAAATAAAAAGCAGTCATGCAACGTTCTTTAATTAACATGTTTTTTATTGACAGAGTATGATAACATATATCATTAACAGTATGGAATGATATAACAATAAAAATTAAAATGTACGTTATTGTTGAGATGAAAGTGGTTCAACTATTCGAAGAAATACTTTTACCTATATTAATGTGTTAAACATTTTAATAGGCCTCGGGCCTATTATGTAATTTACTAGATTTGATTATTTAATTCTTTTTTAAGTAGTTCATTCGTCTGAAAATAAGGTTTTAGTACCTTGAAAGTCCAACACATAGTTCATTTTCAAATTGAGGTTTAGGTTTTCTTTGACAATAACTGTGTATTAAAATAATAAACAATTTCACAGAAAAAAAAATTGTTCAGACCCCCCAAGTACTGGAGGGCGCAGATTTGTCAAACTCGCCAAGGGTGCAGAAGGACCTTGCTACAGCCCTGCTGAGAACTTCCGACATTGGCCTCTAAAGTTTCTGTATTATACAGGGTGTTAATGAATAACACCGAAATATTTTACCTGTGTATAGAGGGGACATAGAAAAGCAACTTTTATTAGGAGATTTTTGCTCTATGGATTCAATTCTTCCTGTTATAACATAAAATCTCCCAAGGACATGCACGCCACTGTCTTCTAATACTTGAAATGATGGGAAACAAAGGAATAGTGAATATTGTCTAGTGGTAGGGAAAATTGTAAAAAATGACAATCGATATCTTGCAACACTGAGGGAAAAAAAGATAAACGAAACATTTTTGTTAGGTCTGGAATTAGGAATAAAAACATAATGCAGTGGCGGGCAATCATGCGATTAGTCAGTAAATTTTGCAGATTATGAAAATTCTGAATTATGGTATAGCTGTTGATGAATGATTAGGAATCAGGTTTTTATCGGTCATTAAGAAGGCATGAAGTCAATTTAATGAACATTTTAACCCTATTTCGCTCAATTATTGAGTTATGAGCACCAAATATTAAGAACTTTAATGCCCTGTAGCATACACATTTTACGTCATAGAGCAAAAATGTCCTAATAAAAGTTGCTTGTCTATGTCCCCTCTATACACAGGTAAAATATTTCGGTGTTATTCATTAACACCCTGTATATATTATTAGTATCAGACATTGGCACTTTTATTATACGAGAGATATAGACTAGCCGAGCTCAATAATGTTGAGATCTCATTTTTCCAACAAACTGACACTGGTCCTTCTAGAACCAAGCCACAGATATATGCATAAGTAAATTAGTCTGCTTGCTTGCAGATTCAGCAAACACGCATCAGGCCGTAAGTGATGTAATAGAAACAATGACTTTCACCACAAAGTAATAAAGAGCATAATAACAAAAGAAATAGCATGTTGCTGTCAATCTTGAAATCACCTTACATTAAAGAAAATAAACATGATCCGATCCAGGTACTTACATGTAAATTATGTAAGGTGTCCCTGAGATTTTTTGCCATTTTTGGGAATCTATTCTTTTTATTTATTTCAAACTGAAAAGTTCATGCTATAATAACATCATCCCTCTATCATTGAATGTTAATAAATACTTGTACCTTTATTAATGCATACAAACTGTACAACAAAAAAGTTGACATAATATGTCATAGATTCCCTGTAAATATTGTCTCACCTGCAAAAGATGATAACAGTTACAAACACGATACCAGCAACACGATCAGCACACATTATGCAAGTGATAATGCAATACGGTAATTGTTCTCACGATTAACATACTAGTTTGTGCCAAATGTGAGTGAGCAAATGTGTTTTGTGAATCAACACTGAAGAGTCAACGGCAAAAGATAGATTTATGTCGTGCATAGAAGTGTACAAATCTTGATTTTAGCTTGTCCATACCCACTTGCATGCCAGGCAAGCAAGTTGCCAGTGTTGCAGCTAGCAAGCACGTAGGTTTCTTTAGACTTGGATGGGTCGGGCTGAACTTAACCCATGCAAGTCTGAATAAGCTTGCGACATTCCTATGAGCTAACCAACTGTAGTTGCTAAGTGTAGGTAACACTTTCTTGCTTTTCTACATGCTGGTAGAAGAAATTCATCATGCAGATAAATAAAAGGTGGATAAAGTATTAAAAATCGTTTTAGCGTCTTAACACATTTATTATTTGTATTACTGTTATTTTTATTATTGATTCTTTTGAGGTTTTCTCAAGAATGTTTGAAAATTTTCCCATGCCGGACTAGTACCTTTGTTCACTGATAATTCAAACTCTCCACATTTTAGTTTCTCCTCGGCTTCCTTCAGGGTAAAATTCTCCATTCTCCTTTTACTTGCACTCTAAACACATCTGCAGTTCCTCAACTACGTAACTGCACGACTTACCAGTGCACTGATATACCCAGTTTCATATTCTTTCCGCCAGGCCTTCCAGTTTCTTTAGGCCCCATGAAACCCACCAGGTTATGAAGAGCTTGTAACTCATAGCAACAGTTTTTCTTTTCATCGTTACAATGAAGCTTGCTCTCTTGTCAAAAAGCTGTGGCGGGTTGCAGAGTTACAAAGGGGCAAGCAAGCTAAAATCAGAATATGTACACCTCTGGTCGTGCACCAACCAAGCTCTGCCAACTGGCTGCTTCCCCACGCTTCCAAGCCTTGCGTGCGCACCTCACTATTGTAAGGAAACCATGATTGTACCCTTCAACATATACGCATAAAAATATACAAATTCACAATGTTACGAAAAGGGCCCTTGCACCATATCAAAAGTACACAAAATAAAATATTCTGAAAATGACCCTTGCACCAAAACGGTTATTTCTCATGTACTATAATGCTCTCTAAACTTAAATAGATTAATTCTCCCTTCACCACTCAGCAATCATTTGTGGTGTAGTGGTTAAAGGCAGCTGGTTACGGTGCTAGTGGTCACGAGTTCGAATCCTGGCCGATCCAAAATTTACTGTTAGGAACAGGTCCCAAATAAGCAGGTAGGGCCAGGAGTAGGTAAGAGAAACGGAGGAAGAGAGAGGAAAAGGTCAAGAGAAAAAGGGAATAAAGGAAAAATAAATTTTCCCACTTTCACCTTTAGCATTACTAAGAGGAGACATAATATTATGTGGGAATGAACCCAATGGGTATTGAATCTAAGAAGAAACATTCGAACCCATAAACCATGCCTTCCTAGGGGCGTCAGATTAGAGAGTTGGTGGGAGGAGCCTAGTGCATAGCATAAAACTATTATTTTTCTGATCAAAAATGAACTCTCTACAAGCTGAACTCTGGCAATGCTTCAGTTCTATGTATGCAGCCTAGGGGATGGAATTCATTACATGCCTGGTCGCATCGGGCACAAACACAATCTGCTCCCGGCTCATGGTAATCCTTAGTCCTGCAGAATTTATAGTGGAATCCCTGCTCAGCCATCCTCGTCAGTGTGTGCCGAAGCAAATGCTGACTGAGAGAACCTTTTGCGGAAAACTTCTTGGCACAAATATAACACGGGAATGCTTTGGGCTTGTGACCAGTGTGTACAAGCAGATGTGTTTTGAGACTCCCACGATAGTAAAATTTCTTGGTACAGACATCACACGAAAATGGTTTTTGTCCGGTGTGAGTAACCAGATGTGTTCTGAGACTTCCTTTTGAGGTATATTTCTTGGTACACACATCACACGAGAATGGTTTTTGTGCAGTGTGTGTACGTAGATGTGCTCTGAGACTTGCTTTTAAGGTATATTGTTTGGTACACACATCACACGAGAATGGTCCGGTGTGAGTAATCAGATGTGTTCTGAGATTTCCTTTTGAGGTAAATTTCTTGTTACAGACATCACACATGAATTGTTTGGCTCGCGTCTGAGACAGCTGCTTAATGTTTGCGCTTGTACATACAGCAGTTGAATGCGATGACATTACCAGATTCTCTCCATTATTTTCTTGAGAAACTCCTGAAGTGTGATCAAAGTCGTGAATAGTGTTGTTTGCTGTGGAATCGTTGTAGTCTGTTTTCTCCCGTTTAATTTCATGTGTTTGTATTGTGTCAAAGGTAATTGGAATAGGCTCAATCTTAGGTTGTACTTGACAAATATATTCCTTAATTTCAATCCGAGTATGCTCCGATTTAAATAAAGGCTTCATTCTGTGTCGTTTACTCCTTACATTCGCCATACTGTGTTCGCTTACTGAACTCAAATTAAATTGCTCAATACACCATTATAACATGTAGCGTATTATCTGGGAGGCAATATGTATTAGAAATGAAAAACATCGATGTTCACCATCGATATTGAAACTAGCGATAACCATCGAAGTGACGATAGTATCGACCTGATAACATCTATGTATTTTGATCATTGACCTCCATGATTTTGATGGAAAATATCGATGTATATATTTTTTTTTAAGTTTTCGTTTCAGAAAATTAGGCAAAATTCAAACGGAAATAGGTAAAATCGCATTGTAGGGAGGCCCACTTTGAAAACCAACTTTCTTCTCATACAACACCTAATATCCATAGGCCCCGACTTAGGGGGGGCAAGGTACTTTCTGCCCCCCCCCCCCCCAAGACTTAAGATTTTATCACGTAAGGCTACTGAAAATCCAGTTCTTGCCCCCCCCCCCCAGAAATACTTTCAAGTTGACGCCTCTGCTAATATCACATTGTTTCGTTATAGTTCTCTGGAGAAGAGATGTTGCATCGATAAACGATTTGGTCCAACCCACCCGCCCTAAACGTTACACCTTCTTTTATAACACCATCTAACGAAAAGTACCGTGAATTCCACCATATTTTTATCTCTGCATGATGAAGAAACTCGTGATTGGACGTTAAGAGGTGTGACGTTACAACAGGAGAACACGTAGAATTCTTGGAAACGGAATAATATTAACAATTGACAAACAATAGTTCCAGGATAGATATAGGAAGCATTCATGAACCACAGATTATTGTCTCTGTTGGACAGATATTATGATAATATTATAGGAGAAAAATTCCTCCGACACTGGGACTTGAACCCAGGACCTTTGGCTATTCGCATATGACATAACTTGTCTGTCTGTGAGGTAGACCATTAGGGCAATCAGTCATAGGAGAGAGGTTCCATCTGGATCTGTGAATTGAACTCCGGCTTAGCTCAGTTGGTAGAGCATTGGCGGAGGAATTTTTCTCCTATAATATTCTCAATAGTTCCATGGCCTACTCTAATGTATGGACACAGATCCCGAACTCCTGATATAGCCTCGAAGCTAAAAGGAGTATAAACACAGCTGGAACAAACAAACAAAAAAGAGGCGCCAGTTTAAGAAATATAACAATTACCCTTAATGGTTTCTTTCTTCAGTTAATTGTCCAGTATCCCCATTTCAGCACAATTTTTTTTTACAGATAAATTAACTTTTTTACAAATGATTCGACGAAGTTTCTAATAAGGATGTATGTTAATACTTTAATACGGTGTTACTAAAAATGTTCGGTCACAAGTAGGCATATTGCAGGGGAAATATTTTGGATGCCACATAACCAGCTATTACGTAAACGAAATGTTTCCGTCTACCGTCTTCTTCCAGATGACAAGTTTTTTTTGCTCAGCAGCTTTTCTTAACTTTTGCATTTCAGAGTAAGTCATCTTTAGACTTATAATGTTCGTTTGCAATTTGTATTACCGAAATAACTCTTTCGTTCTCTTGAGAACCTTCACTTTCTTTAGAGATTTCAGTTTCTTTTGAAACTTCGGTATCTTTGGCATACTCTCTGTTCACATCGGGACATACAAGATCATTATTTTGAAGCTTGGAAAAAATGTCGAGCAACTCTGAGATTATTGTTTTGTTTTCTGCGTCGCATTTACTCAGACAAGTTTTCACCTTCTCAGAGTTTTCTTTGCAACAATCTGCCACATTCGACGAGGCTTCTAAATTCGAACGGAAGTCGAACGCTTCACCATCTTCTCTCCCGTGCCGAATGTTGGATAACTCGTCAATGTTGGCAATACGAACAGGCTTTGGAATCCACAGAGGGTGATTGTTGTCGTTATTCTTCTTCCATGCCAGCGAAGACGAAACAGTTGAATACACAGGAGAATGACAAATTCTAGCCTCACATGATTTGTAAGCTTCCACATTCACCTCTGGTCTCGAACTGGTACTTCTTGCAGAGGTCTTGCTTTTGACAGAAATGTCGCTGGATTCCCATTTTTCGGTAAGTTTGGACACTTTCGAATCCTTGCTGGGTGGTGATATACAAGTGTGATATGAAGAAGACGCGTGTGCAGTGATAGAAAGTCCGCTCCTAGGCTTTATGTGAATCGTGTCTTTGCGTCCGCATTTGTCACAGATCGTGTGGATAGAGATCTTGGGGTAATCTATCAAGGAAATCTCAATTTCACTCACATTTTTAATCTCCTGTGGCGAGTCCAACATCGTAAATCATGCATTCTTTGCTGCGAATAAAATACCTCAGTCAACTCAAAAATAGCTTCAATAAGGAATATATGAACGTTTATTATTTCATAATCATTTTCGCCTCTTCCGAATATCATTAATGCTCACCACACAATAATTTTACAGCAAAAACGAAGAATGTTGACATCGCAAATGTCGATACGGTGATAGCGTCAAATATAACAAATGAATTATATCTCGAATGCAATCGAAACAAGTTCAGAAATACAGTAATTTCTGGAAAAACTGACACGGTTATTTTGTATTAATAACAATTAATATACCACGACTTCAACAGCAATAAAAACTATTCCCTCCCTTAGTGATCATCATAGCGAGAAGACAAACACAACCGTAGAAATATTTTTATAAGAATCTCTTTGAATGTGAAATGTTGTGACTTATTTTGCGGAATTGGCTACAGTCTAGAATTGAATTAGGTAAAGTGAATAAACTATAAAGAAGTTATTAACTACGTCCTAGAACACTAACGCCAACGGAAAACAGCTTCATGGTATACTGTATATTCTAATTTATTTGGCATAACGAAAAACGAACTTTATTCGTCACAATTCTATTCATTGTAAAGCTTCGCATCGCATCGCATCCCCGAAGGATGCACAATCCAAATATAATTTTTGCGTAATTATCTCACATAATTTTCTTCAGTCTAAGCATGGGCAAAACATCTTTCTCACTTCATGTTATAATACTGTATACCAGCGGTTCCCAAACTTTTTAGTCCTGGGACCCACCTTCACGTAGGATTTTTTTCGCGACCCACTACTTATAACGATAACCAATATAGGTTATATAAAATACAGCACATGTTTTTCATATGCCTTTTAATAGTTTTATCGTGTTCAAACACCTTATATTCTTTATATTGAAAACAAGTTTAATTTTTCCCGCCCTTTCCGCGACCCACCAGTGGGTCGCGACCCATAGTTTAGGAACCGCTGCTGTATACAAAAAGAAGCCGTATTGCTAAGAGCGCGTATTCAGTTGCTTCAAGCTGATGCAAGCTTTAATCTTTATCAGGCAAGAATGAGCTTCTACAAACTGTGGTTGGCTTATAACTACCCTTCAGAAAATTAATACAAGAAAATGTTTGAAATAAAAGTTTTAGCTCTTAATATAAGCACCCCAAGTACAAAATTTAAACAAAATTGTTGTAATCGTTTTCGAGAAAATTGCCAAAAAACGAAATTTTCGTCATGTAAAGTGGCACTAAAAGTAAGAGAAAATCGTTGTCAATCTTCTTGTCACATCCCCAAAAGGTGCCGAACCCAAATACAAAATTTTGTTTACATACGATTTTTCGTTCCGGAGCTAGGCTGTTCACAGACAGTGTGTCATTATTAGGCCTATATTATGGGAATAATATTAAACACGGTAACGTTACAAGATTCTGTCTAAATTTTTTTTTTTTTATTTATTTATTTATTTGACAAAAAAGATCCCAAAGAGCCAATGGCTCGTAGCAGGGACAATACAAAAAAATTGAATTAATACAGAGAAAATGGCAACAGCAGCTTAAGTATGATACATAATAAACATCATAAATACAGTAATACACAAAAAAACTACCATATTAATACACATAAAAGATAAGTTTAAATAATAATCCCAACTAATTTAAGTAGCATAATATAAAGGTAATTTATCACAATTTACATAATAAATAACTATATATAGTACAATTTGACACACTAAAATGAAAAATTAATTATTAAAAAAGTCATCAAGGAGGTGTTTTTTGGACATTTTTTTAAACGTAGTTAGAGAAACGCTTTCTTTTATCTTATTTGGTAAGTTATTGTATTCTGTAACAATCATTTTAAGAATTCCCTTCAAACCATATTTGGTGGTATTGGTTGAATAAGTTAAAATGAGTTTGTTTCTTGTCAGGTGATCATGCAAATTTAGCATTATGTTCTGTGGTTCGGGGGGGGGGGGGTCACGCGATAGTTGAGGGGGCCCCAGACACAAGAATTTAGGAACCTGTGAACTAAAAAAATGTTGTGAAAAGGAATTTCCCTAGTATTGATCAGTTTCTGCCACTGAAAAGGAAGTAACACTATCTGCTGAGCTTTAGAAGCTGGAGCTCAAGACGACAAAGATGGCGTTTCGAGTGCCATGTAGTTAATGCTGTTCCCCACCAGATGGGAGGGTGGTAGGTTTTTAAAATTAACCTAATTTTATCGGTTTTTCATTCGTTTTTATCATGGAACAGACGGTAGAAAAGCACAAAGCATTCGTAATATTGTTCACAACACAACTATATGAGCAGATGTGAAAATATATAATTGAAAAGTTATTTAGATGTTTAAATGTTTTATTTCTATGAACACTTTTTGAATGCTGTTGTGGTATTACGTATTGGATACGTTTAATCGTCGGTCAAAGAACAAAAGACAAATAAAACCAATTTTTGGAGTTGATCTACTGGTTTTACCATGGATCAACACTATAATTCTTTTCAGTGGTATTCACATCTCCATGACGGAGTAGTGTTGGGGACACTCCAAATTTCGGGAGTCTGTGCTTAGACAATTTCTAGTTTCATAGGTGTGATTGAGAGATTGTTTATAAAAATTATGTTCATGTAATTTAAATAGAGTCAAGCAATTAAAAACGTATATACATGGAAATGGTAAAATATTGCACCTAATGAAATATTGTTTTTAAGAAACTCTACTACTAAGATTAAAAATAGTTCTCAAAACTCTTTTCTGAGGAATAAAAATCCTATTAAAATTAACTGCTCCACAAAAACACAACATAATTTTAATAAGAGAAAACTAATGCATAATACACATCAATCAGAGATTTAATATGAAATACGTCTCTTAATTGAATAACAGCAAAATTAGCATTGTTAATATTTATTTTAAGAAAATCAGAATAATCATTAAAATCTTAAGTCATTTTTGCAGAAATACTGATATAGCCATTTTATTAGTCATAGATAAGGGTTTCCAATTTTAAATTTTTATTAAAATCGTTAGAGCCATTTTTTCACAAATCAAAATTTTTAAAAAAGTTTTCATGAAAAGTCCCCTTAATATTTCAGTTGTAAAACTAAATTTCTGGGCGGCTCGACAAAATTTCGAAAAAGTCCTTGATTAAAAAAATTAAGTAAATACAATGAACCGTTTACCCGCTGTGCTTGTCCACAGACGGACGGACAGACAGACAGACAGACGTCAAACCAAAAACACGTTTTTCGGTTTCTAGCAGTGCTTTAGTTGGAAAATATTTTTTGGGGGTACTCATCTTACTTCAAAATTTTCCATATCGCCTCATACTGAATGTAATCCTTCGGTTGACATTTTCTGCATGCAGTTTCTTCTGCTGACCTATTGCCTCCTTGTAGTCATGACCTGACGTATGGAGCAGGATCAAAAACGTCTAGTGGTGGTCCCACACATTTTATGAAAACAAGGTGGCTAGCCAACATGTGATCTAAGGAGAAAGTAACTGTAGAAATGCGCACGAAGGTGAAGATTAGAACGCATATCTGTGGAGAATTTAATAGTGCTTGTCATTTTTGGTATTGAATTAGACATTTAATAAGTATTTTAGGACAATCTCGTTCCTGTACTGCCAGTACGACGTACCGGAGCACATATTTTTCCCGGTATGGTAGAAGGAAAATAATTTTATACCGGTGCGTACCGGCCCAACTAAAGCACTGGTTTCTAGGCATCGTGAAACATGCTTTCTCGGTGTTAACTCGATTTCGATTTTTTGTCACGATCACAATACTTTCTCTATACTACGTATAAGCGAGAAAGTAAAATTCCGGTTACAAAAGATTGTATTGTCTTGATGGAATATATTATTTCTCACTCACATGTTACCATACAACCATTTCGGGGCTGAAATAAAAAAGAAATCCTATATCACTTTCATACTTTTCTCCCCAAAAACCTGGGACGTAATATACTACTGGCATAGGACTGAAAATTTTCCATCCTATTTCGTCTTCTTTTAGATTCTTAGGGCCTCTGATAAACATCCCTAGCCCTATTTCTCAACTAATACAAAGCCTACAGCTATGAGTGACGTATCAGTGGATAGGATTTTTTACAGACAACTGATATAGCATACTCGTTGGCACACGCTTAAGCTGTCCCTGCAATACGACCTCTTATTCTACATGAAAATGTGAAGTGAGAAAATTATATTTTCCATGTCAAGGGTAGAGAAAGTTATGTGACTGCTTCACATTGTGCTTTATTTTCATGGATTTCATTCTTCATTAATTATTTTCACCAATGTATTACATTGATAGCATCAAAATTTGTTAAAGCCCAGTATTATATAGTTCCCAAAGCCCTATGTGAACACTGTAAACAATACACTGTTGTCATGTGAACTGAACTGCATTTCATTTTTTCAGTATATTTTCAGAAATTATATAAATTTTCAAGGGAAGGAGTGGCTTGTTTGAATTTTAATGTTGACCGCGTTACTTCCCGGGCTTAACTGGGTATGTGTTCAAAATTTCGTGCAAATTGGTCAAGAAATGTAGATTTGTATAGGGAACATACCTACTCACATACATACACACTTTCAATTTTATATATTAAACTCACTTCGATGACTGGGGGCTCTGCTCTCAAACCCCCGCTAAGATCCTTTTTTTTTTTTTTTTTATTTATTTTTTTTTTTTAAAGGATCTATGGGAGATAGAGTGCGTATATTTAGTCTGCTGTATTGGCTATTACCTTTCAGAGCCCTATGTGAACACTGTTTGATAATACCGTTGCCATGGAAACCAAGCTCTTTTTCGGGGGTTTTTAGGGCTAAAAATTAAAGAAAGAAATTTTTTGAATTTTCCTGTGGTTTACAACCTAAAAGCTGTATGTGTACCAAATTTCAAGTTTCTAGCTCATCTGTAAGGGGGGAAACATTAATGTCAGTGAGTGAGCCCTTTTTCGGAGGGTTTTAGGGCTAAAAGTTTAAAAAATTACTTTTTGTAATTTCCCT
This sequence comes from Ectobius pallidus, assembly GCA_964059195.1. Lineage (NCBI taxonomy): Eukaryota > Metazoa > Arthropoda > Insecta > Blattodea > Ectobiidae > Ectobius > Ectobius pallidus. The sequence goes on along the minus strand of CAXKWD010000008.1, from coordinate 167,310,180 downwards.
GTGGTTTTCAGCTTAAAACCTATATGTGTAACAAATTTACAGTTTCCTGCTCATCTGGAAGTGGGCAAACATTAATGTCAGTGAGCGAGCCCTTTTTCGGGGATTTTTAGGGCTACAAATTACAAAAAATACTTTTTGGAATTTTCCTGTGATTTACAGCCTAAAACCTATTATGTGTACCAAATTTCCAGTTTCTAGCTCATCTGGAAGTGGGCAAACAATGTCAGTGAGTGAGCCCTTTTTCGGGGGTTTTTAGAGCTAACAATAAAAAAACTTTTTGGAATTTTCCTGTGATTTACAGCCTAAAAGCTATTTGTGTACCAAATTTCAAGTTTCTAGCTCATCTGTAAGGGGGGAAACATTAATGTCAGTGAGTGAGCCCTTTTTCGGAGGGTTTTAGGGCTAAAAGTTTAAAAAATTACTTTTTGTAATTTCCCTGTGGTTTTCAGCTTAAAACCTATATGTGTAACAAATTTACAGTTTCCTGCTCATCTGGAAGTGGGCAAACATTAATGTCAGTGAGCGAGCCCTTTTTCGGGGATTTTTAGGGCTACAAATTACAAAAAATACTTTTTGGAATTTTCCTGTGATTTACAGCCTAAAACCTATTATGTGTACCAAATTTCCAGTTTCTAGCTCATCTGGAAGTGGGCAAACAATGTCAGTGAGTGAGTCAGCCATGTGGATTTATAGGGTTTACAAACAAAAACATCGTATCTTTTCTTACCAAATTCTATTTTTATCCTAATAATTGTACAAGTCCATTTCATGAATGAAATAAGGGTGTGGGAGTGTGAAAATTTGAGCCCACCCAATGTTTTTTTCAAAAGTTGGCGCCAATGGATACCGGTAATGATTGATGCAGGGGCGTATTCAGAAGGCTTACAGCCCCCCCCCCCCCAAACATTAAGTAATGCACATGTCGGCTGCGGTGGTCTGGAGGTAGCGTGCCCGCCTCTAGATCCGAAGGTCGCGGGATCACACCCGGCCCCACGTAAAAATCCTGGGCACGGAGTCCTCCGGGAGGGACTTTAAGCTGGGGGGGGGGGCCCATGTCGTAGATTTACGGCACGTAAAAGAACTCCAAGCTTAAATTAGAGCCTCTGGACAAAATTTCTCGGCCTTTTCACTTCCAAGTAATACCTTAGTTTCCGGAGAGGGGTTAAGGGGCGATGGGCTTACCACCTGTCCTTCTGCCCTCTCTAGGAAAATAAGCGTAACAAAATTCACATAGGTAACAGAAACCTCCGCTTGGAGGCCCTACGCCCCAACAAGGGGGGCACAGGATTCGAGAGAGAATATGTTGCACATAAGGACATTTTAATTTGACAAAATATTAGACAGTTTAATTGCACATCCTGATTCATGAAATGCCGTTACTGCTTTGTCTAAGTATTTACAAAATTCAGCTTGACATCGAATTTTCACCTGAAATTTTCTCTGGATAAATGAGGTATGCTCTATCGTTAAAGTAAATTTAATACTGCAGTATATAGACAAATAGCATACATTTCAAATCAAGTATACGTACAGAAGCAGAAGGCATAAGTTATAAGCAGGGCCCGGATTCTAATGACATGTCATCTTTTTATTGATACTGCATAGACATTGTCAACTTGTGGATAAATCCTAATTATGGCCTCTAGATTATTGAAATGCATTTTTATTAGGTCATTTTTTGTCATTTTATGCGATTTTATATTTTTAGGGCATTTATTTCAATTTTAGGTCATTATTTTGTCATTTTCGTGTCATTTGCTTCCTTATTTAGTCTTTTTCATGTATTTACATTGAGTGTATTAACTTTTTTTCGTCGCTAGCGGGGCTGTCTTTGAAGTGTTGTTTGTTTAATGCAAGAAGGAAAAATTCGGCGTTAAAGTGTTGACATGTCTCAGTCGAAAGTGAGAATCAAAGAAACGCCAAAATTTTGTATTATATCACTGTTGTTATTAGATTGACTTGACACCCTAGTCTGTCACCTGCTGGATTGAGAGTGCAAACTACTGTTTACTCTCAATAAACAACAAAATAATCCAGCAGACCACAAAAGGAAGTGCCGAATTTTGACTCACCAGTGCCTCAGAGCCAGTATAAATTTCCGTGAGAAAAGAACATTCACAACATTACAGTTATTTACAGTTTTTACAATTATGTACAAAGTAGTCTATAACTTTGTGTGTACAATAATATTTTTTTATAAATAAAACATCAGTTTTTAGGTCATTCTTTATAATTATTAAGTCATTTTCTTTCAAATTTAAAGTCACTTTATAGGTCATTTTTCAAACAATAGGCCTATTAGGTCATCAGCAGGCTTTAAAACTTAGTGCCCAATCGAATATGTTAACAGCAACCGTACTATACAGACTTTGCTCGGCGTATGCCCTAGCTACCATATGCTAGTTCACGTGATAGTAAACAAACCGCAATACAGATATAGGAAGACCACAAAATAACTTCTCATTATCTAAACTCACATTACAAGCACGCAAAACAATGCTTTCTCCTGTTTGTCCCTCCCAAATGTTTCAATATATGTTTGCGTTTTAGAACACTTTACTTTCGGCATGCCGAACACGTATTATAAATTTAAACACGCACAATGACAAGGTACACTGTTGACCAATTTGAGAGGCACCGTACTACGAGAGCATTCACTTCTCGGTACTACTATCAATGACTGTCTTATCAGCCTACGCAATCACACTCCACCCCCTATACTCAGGTTGTTGGTAACTGGAATCAACTCCCTCTGTGGGTTCGGGCACTAAGTTTTAAAGCCTGGTCATCAGAATCCGGGCCCTGGTTATAAGCAAGCTGAATGAGACAAACCTCTGTTTAGAGGAAATTTCCCATTAAATAAAATAAAAATTGACAACACAGAGGTCGCCCCCGAATCCCCCACTTCTACTCCTATAATTGTGAAATATTATGTCTGGTGCAAGGGTCTTTTATTATTCAATGGAAGGGGAGCTTGCGGGCGACTTATATTACCCTTAGGCCCAGAGCTTAAATAACTTGAGTAGAATTGAGGGGGTCAGCGCAACAGTGGTCTAACCCCTCCGACATGGAAAATTAGTTAGTGATGCTATTTGCATGGCTTGGAGATAAACTTGATTCTTATCAGTGGCGTAGGAAGGGGGGTGCGGGCCGCCCCGGGTGATGACAAAATAAAAATGTTTGTCTTTGTAAGTAAAAAATCGCTCAAGGGAATTTAAAAATAATTAAATAAGCTTAATAACTTTCTACAAGTCAACATGCCCATTGAAACTTCTTTTAGTTTTAAATTCTGTCAACAAAGGTAATAAAACGCGGCTGAACTGGCCGCTGTGTTGATACGAACAATAATATTATGCTTAGGGGAGGGGTATTTATTTCTGTCGATGCTTGTCTCTGCAGTTTTATTAATTTAAATGAGACTTCAACAATCGGTTATATTTTATATCACTCAAGCCGCAACCAATTCTACCCGCTGCGGCAGTCATGACTTTGATTAAAATAAACTTCGAATGTGAGTTGACTCCGAAGTCTCCTTCAATCTAGATTTTGAACTGGGATGTGCGCTTATTTAAGAATAGATTATTAATAATACAGCTACGTAAAATAGTTACATTACTTGTTTATGAAATTTATTAGGATCAACCTATAAACAAAATGATGTATAATTCATATAACTTCCTCTGCTCAAATAAAAGTTAGCCTCCCCTTAAAAATAAGAGAAAGTTGTCGCCAATCTTCGTGTCACATCCCCAAAAGGTACCTAAGCCAAATACTAAATTTTGTTTTCGTACGATTTTCCGTTACAAGAGGCCGGATTGCAAAGAGCGAGTATTCAGAGTGGGTGACTTATAACTACCCTTCAGAGAATTATTTCGAAAAAGTGTTTCAAATAAAAGTTTCAGCTCTTTAAGCAACCCACGTGCAAAATTTAAAGAAAATCGATAGAGCCGTTTTCGAGAAAACTTTCTTTATGTAAAAATAATGAAAACTTGTCTCCAATCTTAGGTTCACATCTTGAAAGGTATGTGACATAAATACAAAATTTTGTGCTTTTATCAAAATTCATCTTTCCAAAATCGAGATCTCGCTTAGAAAACAAAACATCTATATTAATAAAAATGAATTTCCAAAATGTATGTTGCCGCATCACTTGAGAACGGCTCGACCGGTTTGGCTGATTTCTTTTTTGTTGTGTTCGTAAGTGTCACGACAAGGTTTGTATGAAAGAAAAGTTTTGGAAAATCCACGGGAAAAGTCGGAAATGTGAAATGAGGCATAGTTAGAGAGTCTGCTGTCAATTGTTTACAAAACAAAAAAGATTAAAAAAATTGAAGTGTGACAAAAGAAGTGTGACATATTCACAGTTTGAGAGTTCCGCTTTCACATCTATCTATATTAATAAAAGGAAGTGTCTGTCTGTCTGTCTGTCTGTCCGCGATGCCCAGCGAAATCTACTGAACGCAGAGATCTGAAATTTTATACATAGGCGGACTAAAGGGTCGGAATGTGCACCTCGAAGCCGGAATTTTAATTTTCGCTTTAGTTCGTGAGTTATGAGTGAAAAACGGGCAGAAAACTTGTATTTATTCCGTTTTCGAAGCATGAGTTTTCAGTAATACAAATCAATTACACTAGGCTTTGGCTATTTTTGTCAAACCTTCGACATAAAAGCATCGCGATCTCTTGAATGTTGTAGCTCACGCTGGTCGATTCATTTGTTTTTAATGTCAAGGCACGCAAACATAATGTGAAATTTTCAACCTACACCGAAGAGGATTATTATTATTATTATTATTATTATTATTATTATTATTATTATTATTATTACTACTATTATTATAGGGATAATCAATATTAGCCTAAATATGGTCAAACATTGTTCCATTTGGACGAAACTCACTATACAGGGGTTTTCCGGGCCAAGGAACTCGAATCTGAGGTCGCTTTTACCAGGTGACGCTATCTAATCGTGATATGTAGTCCACATGATTTAGGTGTTAATATAATGATTTAACTATTATGCTCTTAATTTTTAATTTTTCAAATAATTATCGCGGGCGAAGCCGCGGGCACATGCTATCTTAAAATAATAAAAGGACGTGTTTGTCTGTCTGTCCACGATGCCCAGCGAAATCTACTGAACGCAGAGATCTGAAATTTTAAACATAGATGGGGTGAAAGGTGGGCGCATGCGCATCGAAGCCGGATTTTTTTATTTTAGCTTTCGTACGCGAGTTGTGAGTGAAAAACTGGCAGAAAACGTGATTTTAGCGCTGTCGAAGAATCAGATTTCAGTAATACATTTCAATGTCAAATCAATTGCAGTTGGCTTTGGCTATTTTTGTCATACCGTGGTAATAAAAGCATCGCGATCGCTAGAATGTTGTAAGCCCACGCTGGTCGATTCATTTGTTTAGAATGTCAAGGCCCGTAGACATATGAAATTTTCAACCTACACGGAAGAGGGGTAATCAACATAGACCTAAATATGGTTAAACATCGTTCGATTTGGACGAAACTCACTATACAGGGATTTTCTGGGCCAAGGAACTCGAATCTGAGATCGTTTTTACCAGGCGACGCTATCTAATCGTGACATGTAGTCCACGTGATTTAGGTGTTAATAAATATAATGATTTAACTATTATGCTCTTAATTTTTAATTCTTGAAATAATTATCGCGGGCGATCGCTTGATTTTGTAAGTCCATCCTGGACGATTCATTTATTTAGAATATCAAGGCCCGAAGACATGAAATTTTCAACCTACACGGAAGAGGGATAATCAATATAGGCCTAAATATGGTCAAACATTGTTCGATTTGGACGAAACTGACTGTACAGGGGTATTCTGGGCCATTGAACTCGAATCTGAGGTCGCTTTTACCAGGGGACGCTACCTAATCGTGGAATGCACTCCACGTGATTTAGGTGTTAATAATTATAATGATTTAACTATGCTCTTAATTTTTAGTTTTTAATTTTTGAAATAATTATCGCGGGGGAAGCCGCGGGCACATGCGGGCACATGCTGTTTGTCTGTCTGTCCACGATGCCCATCGAAATCTACTGAACGCAGAGATCTGAAATTTTAAAGATAGATGGACTGAAAGGTGGGCGAATGCACCTCGAAGCCGAATTTTTAATTTTAGCTTTCGTTCGCGAGTTATGAGTGAAAAACTGGCAGAAAACGTGATTCGCGCTGTCGAAGCATCAGATTTCAGTAATACATTTCAATGTCAAATCAATTGCAGTTGTTTTTGGCTATTTTTGTCATACCGTGGAAATAAAAGCATCGCGATCGCTTGAATGTTGTAAGCCCACGCTGGTCGATTCATTTGTTTAGAATGTTAAGGTCCGTAGACATATTAAATTTTCAACCAACACGGAAGAGGGATATTCAATATAGGCCTAAATACTGTATGGTGAAACATTGTTTGATTTGAAGGAAACTATACAAGGGTTTTCTGGGCCAAGCAACTCGAATCTGAGGTCGCTTTTACCAGGCGACGCTATCTAATCGTGGTAAGTAGTCCACGTGATTTAGGTGTTAATAATTATAATGATTTAACTATTATGCTCTTAATTTTTAATTTTTGAAATAATTATCGCGGGCGAAGCCGCGGGCACATCCTAGTGTTTTCATAAAATAAAGTGAGTCTTGCAACCACTCCAAATCGAAAGTGGGTATGTATGTTCCCTATACAAATCTACATTTCTTGACCAATTTGCACGAAATTTTGCACACATACCCAGTTAAGCCTGGGAAGTAACGTGGTGAACACTAAAATTCAAACAAACCACTCCTTCCCTTGAAAATTTATATAATTTCTAAAAATATTATATTGAAAAATGACAACAGTGTATTGTTTACAGTGTTCACATAGGGCTTTGGGAACTACATAATACTGGGCTTTAACAAATTCTGATGCTATCGATGTAATTAATACATTTGTAAAAATAATTCTTGAAGAATGAAATCCAAGAAAATAAAGCACAATGTGAAGCACGTCACATAACTTTCACTACCCTCGACATGGAAAATATCATTTTCTCTCTTCACATTTTGATGTAGAATAAGCGATCGTATTTTAGGGCTTAAATGTGTGCCATTGAGTATGCTATATCAGAAGTCTGTAAAAAATCCTATCCACTGATTCGTCACTCATAGCTGTAGGATGTTTATCATAGGCCCTAAACATCTGCAAGAAGACAAAATAGGGTGGAAGATTTTCAGTCCTATGCCCGCAGTACCGTATATTATGTCCCAGGTTTTTGGGGAGGAAATTATGAAAGTGATGTCGATTTGTTTTTAATCTCAGCTCCGAAACGGTTGTATGGTAACATGAGAGTGAGAAATAAAATTTTCCGTAAAGACAATACAATCTTATGTAATCGGAATTTATGTTTCTTCTTATTTCAACCCCTCCCAGGCATGGTGTGTAGAAGCAACGGAATGCAACATTCGACATCCTCTGTGAGCCATAAATAGCTATAACTACCGTTTTCTGAGGTAATAGTTTGAGTGTGATAAGTCGTTCTTCCTCATTTCAAGTTCTATGTAGGCCTACATATTATACAAGGCCCTAGAGTCCGAAAGTCCTTCATAAGTTAATTTCAATTACAAAACAAAAACCCGGGCTACGCCGGGCCTTTTAAGCTAGTAAAAATATTTTAAAAAATCACTCAAAAAATAAAAGTTTGCACAATTTCGGAGTGTATTTTGGCCTAGATGTTCGCTTTATTAACGGTAACGCTCACGAAAACAATATATATCTGTTTGTCTATAACGTACTTTAGATTAATAATAATAATAATAATAATAATAATAATAATAGCATTTATTGTCGTTTAACAGTACAATGTACAAAATAATATGCTTGATATGTATGTCTTTCCTTAATCCTAACAAAATTGGCTGAATTAGGTTAACTGTGTCTTATATGCACCATTGGTAGCACTGGTCACAACATGGTAACTCGAATCGATTCATAGATGGTTGGTTCATAGTATACCATGAATTCGGAGCTTAGTTTTGTTTTTATATAACAAAGTAATTATTACTATTTTTGCATAATCCGTTGAGTTTACGAGTTAATCAGATAAATTCGTTGCAGCTGCATCTATCGATAAACTCTTAAACTCTCGTGGGATTACCTTTGACTATTCAAAAAATAATACTTGGAACTGTTCCATCTTTTAATAATTAAAATGGGGGAAGGGGGTGACAAGAAATTTTCCGCACCGGGTACCACCTAAGCTTGCTACGCCACTGATTCTTATATAGAGGTTTGACAAATTCAGTTTGTTGTAGGTAGTTTTGAAGTCAATAATCTGTTCCCTGAAACAGAATTCCTCTTGTGTAAGGGCAACCAAAAATTTTGAAACCAAGATAAATAAATCCAAAGTAACTAGAGACTATTAACGGTCTTCAGAAATATGTACCGTTCATTTATAATTAATTTCATGGTAATCCGATTTCTGTAAATGAGGTAAGTGTAGAAGAAACTGAGGAGAATGGTAGTGAGCTTTTTCATTTATTTCATCGTGTGTAGAATTGAATAATCATCGGAATTTATAAATAAAATTAATACAACTCCTTTCCTCTTAAAATAATGTTTTAATGCATGTAAAAATCTAATATTTATTGAAATAAATGTCAGTGCAACAGTGGTCTAACCAAGAAAACAGTGTTGCAGCGTCTCATAAAATTGATAATATCTCTGAACACTCTGAACAGTAGACTATGTAACATTGCAGTTAAGTTGACCAAGCATCATACAACACTCCACTACCAATAAAACTGTATTTTTCAAATTGTACGAAAAACTACAATGTAGAACTTGAACTTGCTTTTTTTCTCTAAACTATAAATAGGTGGGATAGACCACTGTTGCGCTGATCCCCTCAATTTTAGGTTTTGATTTCGGGGGAGGTCTCTACGCCACTGGTGAAGGTTTGGTTCTAGTCATAGGCGTAGCCAGGCCGACCATATGGGGGGGGTTATAACATCCGCGGGGTCTGGCGAGTATGGAAGGAGAGGGGGGTCCGGGGGCCCTCCCCCGGAAAATTTTAAAAATTAAGATGCAAAATAACGAGTTTTAAGCTTCCGGGGGTTCTCCCACGGAAAATTTTAAAAATTAAGATGCAAAATAACAAGTTTTAAGCTTCCGGGGGTCCTTCCCCGGAAAGTTTTAAAAATTAAGACGCAAAATAACGAGTTTTAAGCTTCCCACGCTTTATACTTGTATTAAGCAATTTATGGGCAGACTTAAAAAAATTATACAATTTTCCTCTTTTTAATCAATGGGGGGGGGTTCAAACCCCCAAAACCCCCCCCTCGCTACGCCTATGGTTCTAGTTCTGTACGCCACTGCTTTGTTTTGATCTGCTATACGCCAAGAACGAAGCTCGATGTAGCCTCTTGGGTTAGGGGGGTGAGACGAAACCTGTGTAGTGACTAACACCGCCTGCCTGCCTGCCTAGATTACACCACCGGCCAACTGATAAAATTCTTCTCATGAACAGGGTCTCTAGTGTCCAGATTGAGTGTAAAAGTAACGTGTAACTAAGATAAACATATTAATAGTAGGCTACAAGTCTACACATGCCACTTATTCAATTTAGAACAAAACACAGATGTATCTCAAACCTTATAACTAATTACTAGACCTGGGATTTTAAGGCAAATGCCTATTTTGTTCCTTATGAAATAACATGACAATTTTTTAATATGTTGATGTTTCATGATAAATCACTTACTTTTATAGAGTTTTATAGTGCCCTAAAAGGCCTATTTTACTATTTTAGTGCCTAAAATTCCTATTTTGTACATTTAAAATGAAATTAAACTACTGTAAGTTTTACAATCATTTAATGGACATCCCTGAATGAAGAGCAGAACAGTAAAGGGTGGGTTTTTCACAGGAACTTGATTCTCCCAAACAATTGTTGCCAAAGGAATACCGATTGACGGGGAAGGATTAGCTCAAAAGAACAAGGAGCAAGCAGTAAGAAGGGACATACTGTGTCAAGTCGCCAGTTATTGAAATCCAAGGCCCTTCAAGGCCTGTAGTGATCTAATTCTTCTAATGACCTATAACTACTTTTGATAAATGTCTTTTTAATTCTGTCTTAATTTTGCAGTTATTTCTGTTAAGAATAGGATATACCACGTTTCTAACAGTAATAAAAAGACCATGCTACAGTTTAGGTTTATGTTGTAATATTATAAAGTCTATTTTCTGTCTATTTACACATTTTTGAAGCATATTTTAAGTGCCTATTTTCTAGTTTAAAAGCCTATTTTAGGTGCTTCAAACAAAGTTTTTTTAGAGCCTAAAATCCCAGGTCTACTAATTTTATTATTATTCCACTGAGTCGTGAACGACTCTTGGAGATCCATGTGGATATTCACAGCAAGAAAAGGGTCCTGCCATCCCTACTAATTACTAATTACCAAACACAAATCATAGAATATATTAGCAATATAACATTCTTAGACCTACAATTGACCAAAATCTTGATGGGAAGATACACATAGAAATGATAAGTCCAAAACTGAGTTCAGCATGTTTCGCTTTAAGAATAAATTCTGAATGATATATTACAACAGGATGCATTACTCATGGTATATTTTGCATATTTCAACTCTTCCCATAGGGAGAAAATATTTTGATTACAAAAACGTGCAATAACAAAAAAAAAAATCTTGTAAACCGCTAAATCCTCACTCTCACAGGAGAATATATATGCTCAGTAGATAATATTGAGAGATTTCAAACGAATTTCAGTGTACTTTTGGATGTACAACTAGAAACATGAACGATTTACATACACCAACTAATTCATTAAAACTCTTTCAGAAGGGTGCTTATTATTCTGCAATACAGATTTACAATAAGCTTCCAAGAAACATTAAATCATTGTGTATTAAAAGCAAATCTTTCGAAAGATGTCTCAATGAATTTTTAATAACTCACAGCTTCTACAATATGAACGAATATTTCCAGCTTGAATAAGTTTGGCAGCTTACAGTTTTGTATATTGTTGTTATAACATGCATGTTTATTCTGATCTGACGTGTTCTATATCCTTGAGTCTCGCTCAACATAGCATCTACAGAACAAGATATCTACAGCTACATCAACTGGCAATTTCTTGTACAACAGAATTACGTTTGTAGTTCCTGTAAGAATGATTTGATGTTTTGGCTCCCTACGATAAGACAGAAGCTTCAATCGCACTTTATTCCTTATCTACTAAATTCCCTGACAGAGAAATGAGACAAAGCCGTAGGCGAGTTGAAAGACAGACTACAAGGTGGCCATGACTGCATGCTTCCCTTACCTTTGAATTTGTTTCTGGGCAAAGCCTGCTGTGTATCTGCTGATCCACACACGCAAACAATATTATTAAAAACATCAAAATATACTATTTCACTAATAATATTCACTATTCGATGTACTAATAAACTTTAACTTCTCACATAGCCGTACTGCTTTGTATGAAGATGAATTACATCGCTGTGTCCCTCTTTAGGCTTCGTTCTGAATTAAACTCTGCTCTAAGGAGGTGGGGTGGGGGAATTAAGCATATGGAAAAGCATATTTCTAGTAACGAATACAGTAAAATTAGTCATTTTCTAGGATATAGCTCTCGTCAGATCAAAATACATCTGCATGAAATTAAACAGCGTGTGTTCGACCCCGGCTCAGATGAACGGAATTTACGTGTGCATAAAATGTGACGGGCTTCGTACACGGGGTGGGGAGGATTAGGTTTCTCTATAAGAAAACTTTCAACAGTAATGGAATAGAACTGTAATGGACCATGGGCTATAGGACATCCGCAATAATAATACTGTAATAATAATAACAGGGTGTCCACCAAGTAATGCTGAAGAAATTCCCGACTTAGGCTATTCCCTGATTATCATTGATCATTACAGAAATCCAAATATGATTACGAATCACTTTCTAATAACTGTGTAAGAAAAATCATATGATTATACATACTTTAAATAAGAAAAAGAAGATAAGAAGAAAGCAATTTTTGGCAGGAAAAGTTTATCTTCAAAAGCAGTTGAGGTTTTTTGGAAGCTGGCAGAAGGTAAAATTGTATTCACTTTCACCTGTTTTATGTGTGCCACAAATTTTTCGAATTTTCCCGATCATACGAAATTCCCGGCCTTTTCCCGACCAGTGGACACCCTGTAATAACCATTATAATATAAAGACTGCACGGAATATTCCATTATAATTCATCAAATAGCCTGCTCACAGTTGGCAACGGGAAGGGACAGCATCTATAACAGAAGTTTCATGCGATGTAATGTAAAATAACCAGACTTATTAGTAATACAAAGCATCTCGGCCAGAGAAATAGCCATCAATACTACGCAAATTCTATTGATAGGCCTACGTTCCTTATAAGCGGTGTTGACCCACTGCGCCGAGACAATAGTTGATAGAAGTACCTTGCATTTATTGCGTTTATACGGCGTGTTCAAACCATTTAGAATACACCGTGTTGCCATAGTAATTAGCCTACGCTACTTTATCTTGTAACCTATCCTAGTTACAAACGGAGAAATAGTCAAGACAAAGCCGTGGGAAAGTTGTAAGACAAATACAAGATGGCCATGATGCAAAATCTGTTGATAGGCCCACGGTCCGCGGGCTTGACCCATTGCACCGAGACAATGGTAGATAGCATTTATTACGTTTATACGGCGTGTTCAAATAGTTTAGAATGCACCGTGTTGCCATAGTGATTAGTCACGATACGTTATATTGTAATCTATCCTAGTTACCAACGCAGAAATACACAAGACAAAGCCGTGGGAAAGTTGTTAAGACACATTACAAGATGGCCATGATGGTTAGACTTACCTTTCGTTGGAAACTCCGAATCTCGCCAAGGCCTCCCCATCTGCTGATCCACACACACTCAAACACTATTAAACAAGTTATTAAAATCGCCAAGTTCACTAATATTTTAACTCTTAATCATTGGAATATATAATTATTCGCGAATCTGAGACAGAACCCCGCGCGCCTCTGCCTATCACGTCGTACGGTATCAGCAGACTGATTCGATACTATCGATGATTATTGTCGTGTCCCCCTGGAGGCAGAATTTAAAATTAGGGGTGGCGGCTGATTTAATTTAAATTAATAAGATCCTGCGCAAAATATTTGCTAAGGGCAAAGTGAATTAAATCAATTTATAATATATACAAACATCAGGGTTGGACGGAAAAATCAGCTGTTCCGTAAAGTAAAGTGATCCCTATACAGGCCATGGAGGCCCATAGGGTTCCAGGAGGTTGAGGCTACCAGATTTTGGACATTCGGCACACGAAGGTTATAAGGTTGTCAGCCATATGCACCGGCCGCCTTTACCCCCAGGATGCTCCTGGTACTCATTTCTGTTGGAGGCTGAGTCCACCACAGGGTCTCCACAAAATACATACAATCTATCACTACTGCTATCCTGCTTCACAAAATGTGTTTTTAAAACTTTTGTTTGTAACTGTATTAACAGATACTGCAATAAAAATATATGTGACGTATTCATATTACTTATTTCTCATGTGAGTAATTTTTTTAGCCTATACTCAACTTACTCGATAGCAATAGAGAATACCTAACCTAAGCTAAAGGAATATTATCTATTTTATGGAACTCGAAGGTTCATTGCCACGCTTACCTGAGCCGGCCATTCAACCCTATTCTGTGCTAACTCCATCCAACTATCTCCCGCAAATCCTACTTCCCTTAAATCTATCCTAATATTGTCCTCCCAGCTATGCCTAGGTCTTCCAAGCTTACCTGAGCCCACCATTCAACCCTATTCTCCATCCAACCATCCCTCTCAAATCCACTTCCCTTAACTCTATCCTAATATTGTCATCCCACCTACGTCTAGGTCTTCCAAGTGGTCTTTTCCCTTCGGGTCTCCCAGTCAATACTTTTGAGGTATGTCTTTCCTCCCCCATTTCACCGTCCGTGATTTAATTACCCTTACTATATCCGGTGAAGAGTACAGGTTATGAACCTCGTCATTATGCAGTTTTCTCCAGTCCCTGTTTACATCTCTCAGGTCCAAATATGTTCTTAAGCACCGTATAATACAACCAGCAGGACCGTGCTGAACAAAATTATAACTCGTGTAAGAGTTTTTATGCCAACACATGTATAGCCAAGCTATGTAGTGTAATGATCAAAATGCCAGGTTTATTATTTTAGAAATACAATAAAATATACATGCAGGTAGTGAATATTACCCAGGATATTTAGGAATGCCGCTGGGCAAAGAGCACTGCTGTCGATGTTTACGTCCACATATAGGTCATTGCAGGGATGAGAGGAGGAAAGGAGAAATAAGTACAATCTGTGACAGAATGTCATTCACAGTAGTGTGATGTATTTCAGAAATGCTTGCAGTTTTGGATTACCTTTTAATCCTGAAGAGGAGGTACTGAGCCCATACGTTATGTATACCAACACTTAATGATGCTGTCCGCAGCACGACACAATGACCGAGTCATAGGCGACTGATATTTTGTGCTGAGTGTACTGCACAGTGCATTAACACCACTGTGGAAGAAAACACTTATGGATCATCATCATCATCATCATCATCATCATCCTGACACATAGTAGTCCTGTAAGAACTGTTACGTCTACAAAAAATTTTCCGTCCATCTCTTTGGAGGGCGACCAAGTGATCTCTTCCCATGTGGTTGGTAGTTCAAGATTGCTCTGGGGATCCTGTCTCTGGCCATCCGTCTTACATGCCGCAGCCAGTCCTCCTGATATTTCTGGATGTAGTCTAGAATTGGATCCATGTGGAGTTCCTGTAGTATATCTTCATTTTTGATGTGATCATATTTGGTGTGGCCCGCTGTCCTACGCATGAACCTCATCTCACTGGCTGTAATTCTACTCCTGTCACATTGTCTTAGAGTCCACGCTTCACTGCCATAGCAGAGGACAGGTCTTGCAAGGGTTTTAAATAAACGGAGTCGAGTGTGTCTCTGGACTAGGGAAGGTTTCATAACTTTATTTATTTAATTTATTAAATTTGGTAATTTTCTCGGGTATGTCCATGTCCGAGTAAAATGATAATTTGTAGCCTAAATAATTGAAATCATTAACTCGTTCTAAAATTCTATTGTTGATACATATTTTGCTTTGTACTGGGTCTTTGCCACAGAAGGCCATGATTTTTGTTTTATGAGGTGATAATTCCACTTATGGATAAATACAGGAAAAGACAAGCGTCCACGGAACCTTCCATG
Organism: Ectobius pallidus; assembly: GCA_964059195.1. Taxonomy (NCBI): domain Eukaryota; kingdom Metazoa; phylum Arthropoda; class Insecta; order Blattodea; family Ectobiidae; genus Ectobius; species Ectobius pallidus. The sequence goes on along the minus strand of CAXKWD010000008.1, from coordinate 167,294,874 downwards.
CATGTGCGATAAGTCCAGCAGTCGACATGTGTGTTTTTTAAAACAGGTTAGGTGTCTAAAGTTCCTTACATACCGGTACTGAGGATAGGTTAGTGACAGGTTTTGTTAGGTTAGGAACGTTTATGTTAGTTTAGGAGCAAATAGTTTTAGGTTGCGCTATTCAGTATATTGCTCCAAAACTAACATAAATGTTCCTAACTTAACAAAACCTGTCACTGACCTAGAATTTACCTGGAGGCACCTGACGTATTATTAGGGAGGCAGTGACCGCTGCAATGGTAACTTACGCTAATGTTGAAGAATACCAATATTAATTTTTCTTTCGTTATTAATATAATTTTTTAAAACGTGACGACTGCTGGACTTATCGCGCATGCGTGGAAGGTTCCGTGGACGCTTATCTTTTCCTGTATGTATCCAGAAGTGAAGAAAACGACACCGGCAGAGATATTTGTCCTGAGTAATACTAAATTTAATATTTATATCAAATAACCAAAAGAGATTTCAACAGTGCACTCTTTTAAGATGTCTTCACCTCTCTGAGTATTTTTCATTTAAAAAAAAAAAAAAAAAAAGGATAATCCCTGGTCATCCAGTGGCCTTGATAAAAAATTAAGGTGGTGGGCTGGGCTTTTGCCAAATGGCCAGTCCGATCCTTACAAAATATATACCACGAGAACAGTAAATTTATCATAACCTTAAAGAAAACAGCATTCAACATTATACCGTATTTACCCGATTATAAGATGATCCTGAATATAAGACGACCCTGCTATTTTAAAGAGGCTTTTGTTTTTTTGTTTTTTTCCTGCCCTTTAACCCATAAAAATTGCACTATACCTCGCTGAAGAAATTCCTGGCCGGTAAACGCTTTGCATCAGATACAGAAGTGAAAACAGCAGTCCGCAGATGGCTATACTCCAACCGAACGGACTTCTATAAATAGGGTATTTTGAAACTGGTATTACGATGGGAGAAATGTGTTGAGAAACTTGGCGATTATATAGAAAAATAGAGAAAAGTTGTCCCTTCATGTGTGCATTTGTTTGTAATTGTACCTATTCAACTTTTTGTAAAACAAATAAATATTGCGTTATTTTTCGATCCACCCTTGTATTTTGCAGAGCACCTCTCCATCTACAGTGGTTTAACACTGACAGTATTGTACTAAATTCAAGGCTTGCAATGGCACCTGTTAATCTATGGTTTCCTACGGCTAATGAGGAACTGCCCTGGGCCCTATTTCATAAAACTCTACAGGTGTGACAAATACGACAATTATGTCAAGTCTGACAAATTTGTCAATATGTCACAACAATTGTATATTTCATAAATATTACAACTTTTCCTTACATTACAGGCAAATTAATGTAAATTGTCAGACTAAAAGAACCCATTTCATAACCGCGACAATTTTATGTCAAACCTAAAGATTACTTTAGTACACTGGCTCTCACATACGTGTCTCAACATTGAATATGATACCTAAGCAATCGATTATTACTATCGAAAATAATTGAATTATATTTCTCTTTTAATACAAAGTCACTGAAATTGAAAGTTAGGTTAATCCATTGCCTAAAAACACTGGGTGATTTCATGTCTATTTTTTCACCACTTTCACTACTACTAGTGTTCATTATTAACAAGACAATTTAGCAAGTTTGTTAACAAAGTTTAAATCACAAGAAAGTTTGCCAAGTTATGCCACACATTTACATAACCTACTCTGTTAGCCTACATATGAAAGATTGCCTGCCACTTCTGTAATGACAATTCTACATTTTTTGTAAATTTGTAAATATGTCAGCAAAAATTAATGTTTCATAAATGATAGGTATCCTAAGATTTGACATATTTGTCAGACTTTAACCTGTAAACTCAAAAGTTTTGAGAAACAACAATATGTAAAATTGTCATACAAATCTACAAAATTGTCATGACATTTATGTAAAGTTGTCAGCTTTTATGAAAAACACAATTGTCAAAATGTAAACCTGTAAGACAATTTTATGTCACCTGTCACCTGTAAAATTGTAACTTTTATGAAATAGGGCCCAGGTTGTCATGTGGAAACCTACCCTCAAATTGAGCATGTCAGCAGGTCTTCATAGCAGATAGGACACATGAAAAAAATTAGCTGCAAACTTTAAATGGGTTTAAATTAATTGCAAATCTTGTGAATTCAAAATATTGAATAGCCTCACACAGTTGTTGGTGGTAGGGGCTTGCGGGAATTCGCTACCTACTGAATGCCGTTGCATCGACTGTCAAAGTGTTAAAAAATAAGGTTCCCGCTTCCCCTACAAGTCTACGTGTAGGTTGTTTTATCTCTCCCTTTCCTTATGCCTATGGGAGCAAATACGAGGGCTGTCCAGAAATTAACAGATGTTTTGAAATGAAAAATAAAAAAAAGTGAAAAAACAAATTTTATTACATACATTTTTGAAGGTAGACTTTTAGGCTATTTTTCTACTTAATCACCATTAACCCATTGGCACACTACTTTTATTATGCACAGCGCACCCATAAACACTAATATTTTCAGGCAAAAATTGATTTCTTTACATTTATTATTACTTCATGCAAATTCAATTTTATGGACTAAACTGCATACCCCTTTTTATGCTGTGATGTTTTGTTGATCCCTGGAATGTTTGTTTACAGGTATTTTGTGGTGTGATACACCCTAAAACAGTCTGGAACGCAACACACAATTTCTTCCTCGAAGCCATTTTTCGAACTGAGCGCCTCGGAATCCCATGATCACGTGATCATTATATCGATTTATAACTTAAACTTGACTTATTGTGTTGAATACAATAAGGAAGATAACTTTTGTGGGTATAATACGCTAATAAGGCATGTCATGCCATCTACTAACGGAAAGCGGGAATAACCTCATATTCACGATCGATTTATACCTTGAAGATCGATATGAAGCATATCGTGTTGCATACCATTGCATAGAGAATTTATTCAGCTTTAAAATGGTATATGGAATGTTATGCCATCTACTCAGAGAAAGCTAGAACTAAAAGAAGAAGTGTCGGTTGCTCAGCCCATCTGGCAGCCGCCAAAGTGCATATCGACCACATATTCACGATCGATTTATACCTTGAAGATCGATACGAAGCATATCGTGTTGCATACCATTGCATAGAGAATTTATTCAGCTTTAAAATGGTATATGGAATGTTATGCCATCTACTCAGAGAAAGCTAGAATTACAAGAAAAAGTGTCGGTTGCTCAACCCGTCTGGCAGCCGGCAAAGTGCTTATCGACTTGGATTTATTGCCCGTCCCGCAGACGGGGAAGTGCGCTAATGGGTTAAAATTAAGGCATTTATCATACCGTAGCACAAGCTTTTCAATACCCTCTGTGCATAAATTTGCTGCCTGCGATTTCAAAAAAAGGTTTAGACTTTTGTAATATGCAATTCGTGCAGAAAATTCAAACAAAATCTTTAAAGCCGTTTTCGAGAAAATTTGCAAAAATAAAATTATCTTCAAGTAGAGTGATTGTCAAGATGAAGAGAAAGTTGTTGCTAAGATTTTGTTTGAATTTACTAAACTAAAAACTAAACTCCGCTGCATCATCTACCACAGGCAGACAGCAGGATTGGGGGGCATGTGGTCAGCATGCCGACACCCACGGCCGTTAATGGTGGTTTTCATGACCGGAGCCGCTACTTCTCTATCAAGTAGCTCCTCAATTTGAATCACGAGGCTGAGTGCACCCCTACCAGACCTCCCTCATCATCATCATCATTGGCTCGACAACCCATCACTGGGTCTTGGCCTCCCCAAGAAAAATTCTCCATCTGTCACGGTCAAGTGCAGCCATCTTCCAATTCCTCATTCCATAGCTTCTAGCATCATCATTCACCTCGTCTATCCACCGCGTTCTTGGTCTTCCCTTCTTCCTTCTGCCCTCCGGTTGTGTTATGAATGTCCTCTTTGGTATTTCAGCTTCCTCTTTTCTGATTACATGTCCTGCCCATCTTAATCTCTTAAGTTTTACATATTTACTAATTTCAGTATCCATAAAGAGTGCATAATATATTTCATGGTTGTACCGTCTTCTCCATACCCCATTGTCACACACTGCACCATATATTCTTCTCAATATTTTCCTTCCAGACCTCCCTACTTCATACAAATCCCAGGAGGTACCGGGGATAAAACCCGGGCCGACGGATCTGTAGTCAGCGATGCTAACCACAAGGCTACGACAGCGGTCATATTAATTTACAATATTTACAAATTATATTAATTTACAAAACATTAAAACATCCAAATAATAACAAAAATAACATTTTAACATTCCCTAATCAAGGATTAAGTTAGCACGATGACAATTGAAGCATTTACTTTTATAAGGGTCTAAGTGCCAAAACCATGATTTTTCAGCTGATAATTTTAAATGGATCTATGTACCCAGACCAATGCATTTCAGAAGGGTCCAAGGTCCATAGAAAGCCACGTTATTAACAATAAATATATAATGCTGGATCTACATGTATTTCTGTGGGTCTATATCTTGTTTTCTACACAATATTGATTTTGGCACTTACACTATTTTTCAAATGGGAAGCGTTTTGTTGTTCTCCTTGCCTAGATACGCGGTCCAATCAGAGACGGCGAGACGGAAGGAAGACCCTTCCTGGTAGCGGTGCAACATTAGCTCGTACACGTGATTGGCAGTGAAGGAAAACGCTTCCCATTTGAAAAATACTTTAGACCCTTATAAAAGTAAATGCATACTGCAGCAAAATTCATTAAAAAAAAGAAACTTTAGCTTTTCCCTTTAAATTCCCCAAAATTGCACCCAAACAATGAAAAATTCCCTATTTTGGAGAAAACTATAAAAATAGAGAACAAATTTTCTTCTGAGTTTTCATTACTCACGTTAACTAGAAATCTGCATTTGTGAACGCAGCCTTTAAAATAGTCCCCATGACAGGGATTTCTCATTAACTCTTTGAAAATTCCAGCAAGAATTCTGAAGACACGTGAAGGAATCGAACTAGGGATGGGATATCGGAAGCATAACATCGATATGAAGATCAGTTACTAATATCGATAACAGTATAATATCGGGAAGAAAATATCGATGCTTGATATATCGAAAGGTTTACTATGATAATAGGTTTGTTCCTATAGCACTCAGAAAATGTTAACACATAGTTCACGTACAAGCACATCGACAGTACCGCTGTGCGATGCATGAACTACGTGAAGGGTATAGGGGAAAAACCCCTCAGTCAGTTTTTCAAGGAAACGGAATAAAGATAATCGATAATACTGATATCGACATCCCATCCCTACTAGGGACAACAGGATTTGAGCAAACACTAACATTAAATAAACAATATTTATATAACAACTGGAATGTATACAATACTTTAAGCAGCTGCCGTTCGCATCACAAATACCTGGGCCAGGTCATCATAGTCGTACGTCCGCTTCAGAAACACGTCCGTCAGACGGATCCCAGATATGTTCTGCAACACAAACACAGACTGTGAAAGTAGGATTTGTAAACAGTAGAGAAAGAAAGAAACAAAAATAAATGGTGCAATGTATCCTGCATTTTGGCCTTTAAAATTGAGGAAACCATGCAAACCCCAAGTTGTTGTTGCTGTTGTCGTTGGTGTTGTTGTTATTATTATTATTATTATTATTATTATTTTTTTTTTTTTTTTTTTTTTTTTCACGGTAAAAGCACTGAACATAAAGAATGACCCTGGTGCTTTCCGTTCTAATAGCTTATTAGTACAATTTGCTTCACATAAAACAGAATTTTGAAGTTCATGTCGTAACTTCTTCTCTTGCCTTTATTTATGCATTGAGACAACGAAGATGCTTTCTTTTCCTCATGGTCCGCCATGACTGGTGGTCAAACAAAGCTTTACGCTTAGAAAATAGAGAAGTAATGGTGCAATACAAGCAGAAGAATGAATTCAAGAAATATAAAATTCGGTTAAAGTTTGGTGAATTTCCTCATGACTTTTATCTTGGGTCAAACACACATCATAGTGTGGGCATTGCCACGGCACTTAGATTAATGAGGGGTAGTATAAGCCCTTCGACTTCTCAACACTGCAACCTTAATAGATCTATTGTGAATACCCTATATCCCAATCAAGCAGTCACCACTTTAATTTAAGGCTTTTTAATGTAGCCTATAAATTTCCTGGGTGATGTCCAGTCCTGAACCCGGGGATTTTTCGTTACTGAAAAACCCACTACTCGGCCGGGAATCGAACCCGGACCACCAGGGTAGAAGGCAAGTATGATACCTATACACCCATGGCAGCGGAGTTGCCGCAGCACAGTTAAATTCATGAATGGAGAGTTGTCGAAAGTGTTAGGCTGCGCAAATAAGACGAGTATAGTTTTTATAAACACATTTTGCAGGAAAAAAAACATTGTTTTATATTCAGGCCAGTATGGTATTTGCAAGAAAGCAAAACTTTTAGTAAAAAATTGACAGTATGTCAGCAAAACAACTGACTCTGAACTATGTGTTTAAGATGTGACACTTTATGTAAGTACAGTACTGTATGTACCTGCAAGCCAGAAGCTAGTGGCACCATGCACAGAGGCAGGAATATGGACGCTCCAGGCTCCAACTTGCCCATCTGTCGCCCAGACACTCCACTCCACACCAGTCCAGACGAGGGGACATGCTCCAGCGACAACAGCAAGTCCATGGAGCGCTCACTGCAAAGACAAGCAAACCTATATAAGTAAGAAAGTCTAGATAGTTTGACATTCTCATAAATCCAAGCGAAAAATTGAATTAACAAAAAAATTAATACAGTAAAACTTCCTTTTTACACTTTTCAAGACTGATACAAAAAAGTGTAAATGGCAGGAAGTGTAAAAGCTGTAATGCTATATATTAGATAAGATAAGATAAGATAAGATAATGCTTTATTATCACGAAACGTTTACATATGTCATAAACTGGTGACTTGTCAAGTTTCCTTAAATCTAAACTTAATCTATTAATGGCAATATTTACAATTAATGTAAGTTTTCTTGATGATTCATGTATTCTTGTACTGAGTAGAAGGCACTGTCCATAAGTATTTGCGAGCAGTTACTTTAAATTTTCTAACTGAGTATGCATTTTTCACACTTTTTGGCAATTTGTTGTACAGTATGGGTCCATTATGTTTGAAGCTTTGTTTATAAAGTGAGAGAAATGAAGAGATTTGATTTGTTCCTGAAGATGGGCATTTGTTTTCATTTTGCTTAATGACTTCTTGATCTGGACTATGACCAGTGCTTTAGTTGGAAAATATTTTATGGGGGTACTCACCTTCCATAGAACGCATATCTATTGCGAATTTAATAGTGTTTGTCTTTATTAACAAATACACTCTCGTGAATTGGACATTTAATAAGTATTTTAGGACAATATCGTTCCTGTACTGCCAGTACGACGTACCGGAGCACATATTTTTCCCGGTATGGTAGAAGGAAAATAATTTTATACCGGTACGCAGTACCGGTGCGTACCGGCCCAACTAAAGCACTGACTATGACTTCATAATTTGCAAAATTTAATACATGAAAATAAATACAGGTAAAATATAGACTATAGGAGGCTCCGAACCATAACACGCACCTTCATTTTAGGATGGTATTTAAAGGAAAAGAAATTTAATACGATTCTATACAAAATATTTTAAAGGGAATAATATACTTCATTGGCTGCTGGCGTGGTCTAGTGGTTAGCGTCGCTGACTACAGATCCATCGGCCCAGCTTTGATACCCGGTACCTCCTCGGGTTTTTCTGAGATAGGAAGGTCTGGAACAGGGTGCACACAGCTTCGTGATTCAAATTGAGAAGCTACTTGATAGAGAAATAGCAGCTCCAGACATGGAAACCACCACCATGGGTGTTGGCATGCTGACCACATGCCCCCCAATCCTGCCGTCTGCCTATGGTAGATGACGCAGCGGTCGGGTGGTAGGCCTCATCCCTTCTGTGATGTTAGCGCCACGGAGTTAAGTTAAGTAATATACTTCATTACATAAGAAAATTATAACCTTGTACAATGGAATCAGTGTAAATCACTTCTAACTTAAAACCTGCGTTGTATGAAAATATTTTCTGTACAGGTGGCATCGTGTAAATTTTAACAAATGACCCGATTTCACATAAAGATTGAAAATACTTTTACATCCTCTAACCCTCAATTCAGTCTATGATAAGTACAACGGGACAAGGCTGTTTAGAGGTCATTGCCTTCATTTAAACCACCCGGAAGAGACAACTCTTTTCATATAAAAGAACTCAACATTCCTTTCTTTTCGCATTGTGGCTTCCAGCTATCATCATTTTACTATTGTGACAAGTGCACTGATGTACAGTCTGTGCCAAAATTTGTAACTATCTTATCGTTTACAACACCTTCTTTATACCTATGGTACTCCGGCAATATTTACCATGATTTAAATTTTCTTTATTGTACTTCGGACCATTAGACACACCCAACTTTCAAGGCTCTGTTTTCAACGTTAAAAAGTGTGTCTTATGGTCCTTAAAATATGGTACTTATGTCAGGGTGTCCACCAAGTAATGCTGAAAAAATTCCCGACTTAATCCCTGATTTTCATTGATTATTTCAGAAATTCCCGACCAAAATATGATTATGAAGCACTTTCTAATAACTGTATAAGAAAAATTATAGGATTATACATACTTTAAATAAGAAAAACTTTTAGTAACAAAAGTAATTGGAAACAATAATTACTTAGGGTATAACAGATACAAAAGTAAGGAACAGTAAAATAAATTAAATATACCTTCATATAGGCCTATTATTGTCTGGAAGTCTTTTTGATTCCATTTATTTTTTCTTGAGCAACTTAATTTGTTCACCTAGAGCAGCTGCAGCATTTTCGGACTCCTAAGAGTAGTTTTCTTTTCTTCTCTTCTAGTTCTTATCTTCAGCTTTGCAATTTTTGGAATTTTCCCGGATATCTTAACAAATTCATTGACTTTTCCCTGATTTTCCCGACCATACGAAATTCCTGGCCTTTTCCCGGATTCCCGGATTTTCCCGTCCAGTGGACACCCTGTTATGTACACTTACATTACCTATTCAAAATATGTTGCAAAAAAAGTTGCAGAAACTCTTTGACATATACGTATTGTTTTGTAATACTAAGGTTTCAAGATTAACAAAAGAAAGAAATATGTACCATTAAGAAATTAATCTACAACCTCCAGGTCAAATTGGATTTAGGGATTTTACCAAATTTTTCATATAATATTCTCCTTGTAGCATCACACGAATAAATAATTGCTCTGACTATTTAATAGATTTAGATGGTGTTCACAGTTGAGACAGAGAGCACAAGATCTTTTGCCAACTGAACACATTCCCAAATGTGAATCAATACGACGTAGATGTAAATGGCAGGAAATAAAATTGTTTGAAAGTTGTTAATGGCAGGAATGCTATGTATTGTCAGTACAGTAGAGCCTCGGTAATTCGAGCCCCGGTATTTCGAGGTTCCGTGTAATTCGAGCTGGTCTTAAGAAAATTAAAATTTTTCATAAAACTAGAGTAAAATCTCGTTTTTATACCGTGTCCGCATGTAAATTTTACGCACTTCCGAATGTGTTACATTTTGAGCTTTGTTTCATTTTTTCCATGTACAAAAATGCAAGTAAAACTGGATTTCCGTTCATAATACACAGAAATAACCTTGGCTTCAGACTGCTAATGCATTTCTATTACAGATTGACAGAAACCGTTAGGTTCGATCTTTCATTGTCGGGACCTCGTGTAAATCATATGGTGCATACAGTGCATACCATCCTTTCAGAAAAGAATACTTTATTGTTAAAGTAATCCATACTCAGGAACAATGGTAATTTCAGCAACAATAGTAATTAAAAGTGTTTTCCTAGTAGCGCCGCTTTCCCTCCAGTAAGAGTCAGACAATGACTTAATCCTTAAAGGATGCCGATGTAGCAAATTGGAAATGTTTGCCAATATACATACAGGCCTATTAAAGATATGTATGCTTACTATATTGTTTATTTATTTATTTATTTATGATTTACCCATTGATTTAGTGATGTTTCCGTATAATCCGAGTTTTTTGTAATTCGAGGTAGCCTCAGCCCCAATTAGCTCGAATTATCGGGGTTCTACTGTATAGGTTAAAAGACGGGACAAGCGGAAAATGATGTACAAGAATCATTTCAAAAGTTCTGCTCACTGCAAGATAGAATGGAAGAAAATAATTTATTTTGCAAAATACCTTTACAGGCCTTCAATATAATCTTCATTCTTGCTTATGACAGCTTCCCAACGTTTTGGCATTTTTTTTTTTAATTCTGGCTAGGGCACCTTCATTGTTGAGCTGTCTGATACTCACGTCACCTCACTGGAAGCTTCATCAATTGTAACAAAACGTTTTCCATGGAGTGGTTCCTTCAATTTGGGAAACAAATCAAAGTCTTGTGGGTTCAAATCAGGACTGTATGATAGGTGGGGGGACATCTTTTCGATCCATATTTGTCTAGCGTTTCTCTCACTGGTAGGGAAATATGCGGTCTTGCATTATCCCGCAAAATGAGGACACCAGCTGCAAGCCTTGTCAGGCCTTCTTTGACGAATTTTCGGACGCACATCTTGCCCAAACAGCTTGTAGTATGCGCCTGTTACAAGGGCCCTAGGGCACTCTATTTGTAGCTACAAATATGCACAGATCATCATCAGTTTCACATTTGATGGTTGGCGGCGGAATTTTTTCAGGCATGGAGAGTCGGAACTTTTCCACTGTGACGACTTAGACTTCAGTTCTGGCTTCTGAGAGAAATGCTCGACAAATATGGATGGGAAAGACTTCTCCACCCATCATACATTCCTGATTTGAGCCCACCAGTTTGAAGGAACCATTCCGTGGAAAACGTTTTGATGAAGCTTCCAGTGAGGTGACCTGAGTAATCAGTAGACCTGGGATTTTAAGGCAAATGCCTATTTTGTTCCTTATGAAATAACATGATAAATTTTAAATATGTGGACGTTTCATGATAAATCACCTACATTTATAGAGTTTTATAGTACCCTAAAATGCCTATTTGGACCTTTAGAGCCTATTTTACTACCGGTATTTTAGTGCCTATAAATGCCTATTTTGTACATTTAAAATAAAATTCAACTTCTATAATTTTTACAATCTCATAATGGACATCCCTAAATGAAAAGCAGAACAGCAGAGATGGGTTTTTCACAGAAACATGATTATTCCAAACAATTGTCACTAAAGGAATGCTGACTGACGGGGGGAGGGGGAGGATTAAGGGGGAGGACTACTGTGTCAAGTCACCAGTGAAAGAACATCTGTTTAAGTGAATATAGTTCGTGATGCCTAACTTTGCAGTTAATTCTGTTAAGAATTAGTAAAAATTAGTAAAAATAGACCATTTTACAGTTTAAGTGTATGTTGAAATATTTTAAAGTCTATTTTCTATCTATTTACACATTTTTAAAGCATATTTTAAGTGCCTATTTTCTCTTTTAAAAGCCTATTTACTTGTTTTAAACGCCTATTTTAGGTTCCTAAAACCAATTTTTTTAGAGCCTAGTAATCAGACAGCTCAACAATGAAGGTGCCCTATGCGGAATACACAATTTGCCAAAACGCTGGGAAGCTGCCATAAGCAAGAATGAAGATTATATTGAAGGCCTGTAAAGGTATTTTGCAAAATAAATTACTTTCTTCAATAGCTATCGTACAGTGTACAGAAATTTTGAAATGACACTCGTAAAGGCAAGAAAATGTAAAAGGCAGGAATGTAAAAAAAGGGGTTTTACTGTAGAGTGTGCTTAGGTTAAGTTTGACGTATCCTACATCATTGTACTGTGATGATATAATGGATAAATAAAGTATTACTATTACTACTATTACTATTACTACTATTACTATTACCTCTCTGCTCAACAAGCTAAGATCATTTTACAAAATTTTACTACAGTAGAGCCTCGGTAATTCGAGCCCCGGTATTTCGAGGTTCCGTGTAATTCGAGCTGGTCTTAAGAAAATTAAAATTATCCATAAAACTAGAGTAAAATCCCGTTTTTATACGGTGTCCGCAAGTAAGTTTTACGCTTTCTTTCAATTTTTCCATGTACAAAAATGCAGGTAAAACTGTCCCACTTAGGGTTTTTGTTCATAATACACAGAAATAAACTTGGCTTCAGACCGCTAACGCATTTCTATTACAGACTGACAGAAACCGTTAGGTTCGATTTTTCTTTTTTGGGACCTCGTGTCAATCAATTGTACAGTGCATATTTCCCCATCCTTTCAGAAAAGAATACTGTATTGTTACAGTAATCCCTACAATGGTAATTAAAAGTGTTTTCCTAGTAGCATCGCTTTCCCGTTCCACTCCATTAAGGGCCAGACAATGACTTAATCCTTAAAGGATGCCGATATAGCAAATTGGAAATGTTTGACAATATATACATACAGGCGTAACACAGGTATGTAGGCCTACTATATTGTTTATTTATTTATTATTTAAACCGTTATTTTGCTCATTAAACATTTATCTGCGATTTACCCATTGATTTAGTGAAATTTCCGTATAATCCGAGTTTTTTGTAATTCGAGGTAGCCTCAGCCCCAATTAGCTCGAATTAACGGGGTTCTACTGTACATCCTTCCCATTGGCAGTTCAGCGGTGGTATAATAAGACATTTTCCAGTTAAGCTATCTGGAGTCACGAATCAGGAGGAATTATCAGCAGGTGATAATACAGGTCCTATGTATTGTCGGTATAGGTTAAAAGACGGGACCAGCGGAAAATGATGTAAATGGCAAGAAAATGTAAAAAAAGGGGTTTTAGTGTAGATCATCAGTTGTGATGGACTCACCAAGTGTTTATGATGCGACACGTAAAGTTGAAGGCCTCTCCCAGGGCGACGATGTTCGGCAGCTCCTGTATCGACAATCTTATGTCTCCATAGTCAGGAGCCATCCTCTGCAACTGACTCGTCTGCAGTCGCCCTCGCTCTCCTAAGTTTGAGCGCCACACGATGTCCAACTTCCCGATGTTGGTAGCACCGCTGAGTAGCCTCAAGTCTGAAGTAAGACTGGGCTGAGGAGCGAGACAGTACAAGAACTGGCGACTAGCTTGTGGCTGCAACACGTTCACCCGCCCGAACACAGACTCCCCAGACGGCGTCGTGTTAAGTGAGGTAACTGCAACACACAAACAGTATTAATTTTAGAATCCTATAACAACACACAGAATCATGCAGTTTTTAGGTAGATTTCGAAGAAAAATCTACCTATTGCAATCGATACCATGTCATGACTTTCAAAAAATTCTTTCATATCTTTATGTTTCATGTCTCCCTAAGTACGAAACTACCGCCTGTTCAAAAAAAAAATTGTGATATACAGGTACTGTATGTATGTATATGTGTATATATATACATATATATATATATATATATATAGGCCTGCCTAAAGGGAATTTTTTTTTTTATCAAGTGGCTACCACATTTTACCTTATTTTCCACTGTAATTTACACTAACAACCCTAACTGCTTTCACCGCTCAACACTACAGAACCATCAGATGTTCCAGCATAACTCAATGTGATGGGAAGTAATTGAGTAAAAGTAATCGGATTACAGTAACAATTCCTTTTTTGGTCCCATTTACTAGTAATCATTAATTTTGAAAAATGTAATTTCTACTGAAATGTGCCAACCCTGGGAAGTATGACAGATGTGGGAGGCACTTGAAGCGTATGTCGAAGATGGTTTTCATGGTAGCATGAGCAGCATGAGGACGGGCGTTATCATGTTAACACAAAACACTTGCATTCAGCATTTCCCTCCGCTTTGGCATCATCAGATTTTCAAATCTTTGGTTCATTAAAGGAACACCTTGGAGAGCCAAAGTTCAAGTCAGTATCAACCAGAATAATTTTTCTCATGTGGTATCTGATGGCATATGTGCATTGAACTGGGAGGGGACTAAGTAGAAAAATAATGTACAAGCAAACATTCTTCCTGCAGTAAAATAGTGGAAAAAAATTAATTGCGGTTTTCATTTGATTCTCCCTCGTTCTATGTAAATGATTTTACAATATACAGGGTGTTTATGAATAACACCGAAATATTTTACCTGTGTATAGAGGGGACATAGACAAGCAACTTTTATTAGGACATTTTTGCTCTATGGATTCAATTCTTCCTGTTATAACATAAAATCTCCCAAGGATATGCACGCCACTGACTTCTAATACTTGAAATGATGGGAAACAAAGGAACAGTGAATATTGTGTAGTGTTCGGGAAAATTAAAAAAAATGATGATCGATATCTTAAACTCTGAGGGGAAAAAAAAGAGAAACGAAACATTTTTGTTAGGTCTGGAATTAGGAATAAAAACATAATGCAGTGGCGGGCAATCATCTGATTAGTCAGTAAATTTTGCAGATTATGAAAATTCTAAATTATGGTATAGCTGTTGATGAATTATTAAGAATCAGGTTTTTATCGATCACTAGGAAGGCATGAAGTCAATTTAATGAAAATTTTAACACTATTTCGCTCAATTATTGAGTAATGAGCACCAAATTTTAAGGACTTTAATGCCCTGTAGCATACACATTTTATGTCATAGAGCAAAAATGCCCTAATAAAAGTTGCTTGTCTATGTCCCCTCTATACACAGGTAAAATATTTCGGTGTTATTCATTAACACCCTGTATATTATAATTTGAATGCGGATATGGTACAGCTAAGGGTGAAGATGTAATGATGGGGAAAGAAACATTTTAAGACTCTGCACTTAAGAAGTGCTGCAAGAACTACAAGTAGACGATCCAAGAAATTGCGTTTTTTGTTTGTTTTTTTTTTTTAAAAGAATGGTTAAAGAGCCCTTCAAATTCTTATCCCAGAAGGCAAATGACCATTTACAAAACAAAATCTAGTTACCGGAGAGGCCAGCAATGTATTTATTTGTTTCCATTTTTACAATCACGGATGTCATATCGTGGCCATCATTACACAACTGAATGAAATATTCTATAAAATTATGATGAAGAGTCTGACTATGATAAAATGGCATTTATAAAAGTTGAGCTCTTAGACTGTTATCTAGTTATCTGTAAAATTACTTTTATGATGCCTTACCGGCCTAACACACAAATCTACAGACAACAAACGAAATGCAGAATGGTGATGACCAGTGCGATTGTAATGACATGTCATCTTTTTATTGATGCTGTATAGACATTGCCAACTTGTAGATAAATCCTACTCATGGCCTCTAGATTATAGAAATGCAATTTTATTAGGTCTTTTATTGTCATTTTATGCAATTTTATATTTTTAGGGCATTTATTTCAATTTTAGGTCATTATTTTGTCATTTTCTTGTTATTTGCTTCCTTATATAGTCATTTTCATGCATTTACATTGAGTATATTAACTTTTGTACCTTCAATAGTCTCCGTATGCTTACAGTAATTTACTGTAATCCTGCAAGCTTATTTTTTTTTTTAATACGGGTAATATTTAAATAAATTACTAGGTTCCTTACTATAATGCAACATTTTTGTAGGATCTTCTTTAAAAAAAATTCTTACTTTTCTTCTCAAATGCTCCAATCAAGAACAAAGAACAGACTTCTTAGACCTACAACATCCTTTCTGCATTTACAGTTTTTTCAATTATGTACAAATTAGTCTACATCTTCGTGTGTACAATAATTTTTTTTTATAAATAAAATAAACAGTTTTTAGGTCATTCTTTATAATTATTAAGTCATTTTCTTTAAAATTCAAGGTCATTTCATGGGTCAATTTTCAAACAATATTAGGTCATCAGAATCCGGGCCTTGGTGATCAGTAAACCTCGCGTCCAAAGAACATCTATCATCTGCTATTCATCTTGAAGTGGAACAAAAAAGTTAAAAGCCCTACACATACGTCGTTTTTAAATGAATTCAAGACATTTTATGCCAAACAACGATTACATTTATTTCTTCAACGTGTTACAATTTCAGTCAGTTATGTCAGGTAATACGTGCTTTGTAGTACCCTACATCAGACGATGTCGAACCATCGTGGAGCGACTTAGGAGCCGGAAGATCGTCATCCCCTTGACTTGGGCTGGATTTCCATTAACCAGTCAGTGTCTTCATATGAAGGCTTCAGTCTTCTGTACACGAACTGGAAGGCCGTTTTCTTCTTACTCCTTATCCACTCTTCTTTTGAATATATACCTCTTCGGTAAAATTCTGCTTCTAACAGATACAGCGATCTGTTTACAGACCTTTTTGCCATCACGGCATTGCTGAGTTCGTAGTCTCGAACCACGGCTTTCTTCAAGCTCCACCAAGATTGCTTTTGTGTTCCTGATACCATTGGTATCTTCTTTGTATTATACCTGTTGATCCACAGGTACATTCCGTTTCCAAGTTATGTAGTTTCCTCGCTCCTCCTGACTTCCTCTTCCTCTTCTTCTTCTTCTACTGATGTGCCTTATGGCACACAATTCGTTACATTTTCTAGATTATTTTTCATTTGAACGTTGGCTTCCCATCCCTTCCTGGAGTCTGAGTCATGCTGATGTCAGTGTTTCTTTTCCTTTACCAGAAGCATCAAATTTCTCCAGTGTAGAGCGAGGAGTCAGTTTGTTATACAATTCATCTGCATCCATCTTTTTTGATGATGCCGGATCTTCAACATACTTCTTAAAGGTGTCGAAGTCAATAGTTTTTTACCTGAGTTGGCGACCCAACAAGTGACTTTTTCATCATAAAAACAATAATAACAAGCATATAAGCTAAAAAAAACTCATAATACAATATAAAAAACACATATAAGCTCTCAAAAGAATAAATATAAAACAATAAAAATATGCTTAAAAGCTCTCAAATAAAGTATAAAAAATACGACAGAAAGTAAAGATATAAAATATCCATGGATACGTTCCTATTGTTCCAATCTGTTACCGTGGAATGCTCAAGTGTATTTATCGATTCTCAATCTTCCTCCTGTGTTAAACATTCATTTATTTGTTAAGACACTAATTACTTCTGATTCAATGCTAAACGAGAAACCTCTAGGACCATTAGAATAAAGAAAAGAAACTATCTCAAAGACGAAGTAAATGAATTAGAGGAAAATGTTAGTGATTTCCACAAGGGAATAAACGTGTTCAAAAAAGGTTTTCAACCTAGAATGAACATAATTAAGGACAATGATGGCACTATACTCGCAGCTCCAAATGATATCTTGAATAGGTGGATAAAAATTTCTTTAATCAATTATTAAAAGTACATGTAGAAAGTGAAATATACACAGCAGAGCCGTTGGTTGCTGAACCAACTCTATCAGAAGTAGAAACAGCCACAGGAAAACTAAAATCACACAAATCTCCAGGCGTTGACCAAATTCCAGCAGAATTAATTAAGGCAGGTGGGGATAGATTAAACTCAGAGATCCACAAACTCATTCTTGTGAATTGGAGAAAGGACGAAGGAATGGAAAGAATCTATTATTATACCGAATGTAATAAGTACTGAGAAATTTCTCTTTTACCAACATCATAAAAATTCTATCTAATATACTATTGTCAAGATTAACCCTATATGTTGACGAAATCATTGGAGATGACCAATGTGGATTTAGGCAAAATAGATATGCAACAGAATAGGGTTGAATGGCGGGCTCAGGTAAGCATGGCAATGAACCTCAGGGTTCCATAAAATAGATAGTATTCCTTTCAACCTAGAATATTTTTGTAGTGGTCAATGAGACCTCACGCTCCATGATTACTTGAGTACTCAAACAGACAATTTGAGTAAAAAGTTAAGTAATATTTGTTATGCACTAAAAACATTAATAATGACTAGGGACCGGATTTTTAGGTTTTCAAAAACACCGTTTTAGGTTTTCCATTAGGTGAAATAGTTTTATTTAGGTTTTTTGCCCACAATATCGTTTCCGGGTAGAATAATTGGTTTAATGAATTTGAATGTGCTACATAGGATTCAATACATAATACTTGTAAAGTTTCACTTAACAAAATTGACTTAAATTTGTGTAAACTTGCTTTAGGACAATATTACACAATTGAAGAAAGAAAGCATAAACAATCAAAAGATGCAGTGAAAAAAAATTGCCTCACATTTCCTGGTTACAGTATATCACCAAATATCTTTAAAGATTCTCAACTGTGAGTTGTATTGAATGACAACGTCTCACATATACAGCATATACAGAGCAGACTTAGAAACCCGCGTCATAAAATAACCTCAGAAGAAGAAAAAGAAGAAGAAATTCAGGTCGTAGCCAATCCACTGCCGTGATAAACTCGATTTCGTTTGATTTGGCATAATTAACACGTCTTCTTAAAACTCACAGTGTGACCACTCAGTATGAATAACAGGGCAGTAATAAAGGCAAACAAGCGCTTTAAAACACAGAAATCTATATCCTTGTTCATACACGGCAACGATGGTTGTTCGTACGAATATTTTAAAAGGAATATGCCAATCACTTCCTCTCTTGTTACTGTCCATCCTGGACGACAATGGGTTGAATGAAACGCAATACCCGAGAAAAATAATCTCTCCCCGCAAAAACATCATTTTCTCAACTGACAAACAAAAAAGAAAAAAAAGTAGCCTAAATTAGATATTTTAGGTTTTATATCCGTTTAGGTATATTTAGGTTTTTATACCCTATTTAGGTATTTTTAGGTGCCACAGAATTAATGTGGGTGAATCCTATGGACATGATTCGAAAAAGTGTATGAGCGCTTTTGGTTTTGGAAGTAAGGAAAAAAATAGGTAAAAACCTAAGAATCCGGTCCCTAATAATGACATTAGGTATTACCGTAGTATGAGTAGCTTATTTTGCCTATTTTCAAACTCTTTTAAATTATGGTGTCATTTTCTGGGGCAGTTCAAAGGAGTCAAATAAAATATTCAAAATGCAAAAGAGAGCTATAAGGACAATGGTCAATCAACCAACCCATGTGAGCTGCAGAACTTATTTTATAGAACATAAAATTATGACTCTCCCCATAAATAACAATGTGTTTTGTTCATTTTCGTGGTTTTAGTTATTAATTAAATGCATAATACCATAAGTATTCACCAATTAAAAAAAACTTGAATTATAAATTCTCTCAAGAAAAATCTGTACCTCTTGTTATATTACCGATGACGAAAAAACATTACCTTGATTCCATTGCAATATTAAAACAATCGTCAGCTTTAATAGTAATATTTTCAAAATATTTTAATGGCTATCTTTTACATCCACTGCCTTACCACAGGTATTATAGGTAAGGGAGGTATTGAAATTCCATGTCGACTTTTCAACATAAACAAACGTTTTGAGGTTCCCTGATCTGTGTGTGGACTTCACAGCTCGAGAACGAATAATCATATACAGTAATATATCAGTTTACCTGATTTTATTTTTAATGCAAAAAGACAAATTTTGGCCTACATGTGTTTGAAACAAAGAAACAAAAAATCACTTTATTAATGGTAATAACCACAATTCGTGAATCTGTCATTCCAGAAAACTATTTATCCCTATGTATGTACAGTAGAACCCCGATAATTCGAGCTAATTGGGGCTGGGACTACCTCGAATTACAAAAAACTTGGATTATACGGAAACATCACTAAATCAATGGGTAAATCATAAATAAATGTTTAATGAGCACAATAATGGTTTAAAAATATAAATAAAAAATATATTAGGCCTACAAATCTTTAGTAGGCCTGTATGTATACGCTATTGGCAAACATTTCCAATTTGCTACATCGCCATCATTGTCTGAGTCTTAATGGAACGGAACGGGAAAGCAGCGGTAAATGGAACAGGAAAGCGGCGGTAAATGGAACAGGAAAGCAGCGCTACTAGAAAAACACTTTAACTACCATTGTTGCTGAGTAGGGATTACTGTAACAATACAGTATTCTTTTCTGAAAGGATGGTATGCATCGTATGATTGACACGAGGTCCCGACAAAGGAGGATCGAACCTAACGGTTTCTGTCAATAAATGCATTAGCAGTCTGAAGCCAAGGTTATTTCTGTGTATTATGAACGAAAACCCTAAGTAGGACAGTTTTACCTGTATTTTTGTACATGGAAAAATTGACAGAAAGCTCAGAATGTAACACATTCGGAAGTGCGTAAAACTTACTTGCGGACACCGTATAAAAACGGGATTTTGCTCTAGTTTTATGGAAAATTTTAATTTTCTTAAGACCAGCTCGAATTACACGGAACCTCGAAATACCGAGGCTCTACTGTATTACAATCTGCTAAGAGAAAGGTTAACAGGAAACAATACCTGTAAAGAGATGTGATGATTCCAAGGACACCTTTTCCAGGCAGATCGGCCCCGTTGTGA
Source organism: Ectobius pallidus (assembly GCA_964059195.1). Taxonomy (NCBI): domain Eukaryota; kingdom Metazoa; phylum Arthropoda; class Insecta; order Blattodea; family Ectobiidae; genus Ectobius; species Ectobius pallidus. The sequence goes on along the minus strand of CAXKWD010000008.1, from coordinate 167,274,426 downwards.
TGTTCTGTACCTGGGCCTCCACATACACTTCGTCTGACTGTAAACACCACAACACCATTAGTAATGAATTTCATCGTCAGACAGGGTTAAAATAGTTTTAAAATAGAGAGATTGTCCACCTTAGAACCCTTGTTGTTGCACTTATCTGGGGCCTTTTATAAAATATAAAACAACATAGAAGGCACAAGCACACGTTAAAAACACAACAGTGTTGTGCCTTCTATGTTGTTTTATATTTTATAAAAGGCCCCAGATAAGTGCAACGACAAGGGTTCTAAGGTGGACAATCTCTCTATTTTAAAACCACAACACCACTTTAACTAGAATTATACAGACATTATACAGGGTGTTAATGAACAACTGCACAATATTTTCCCTGCGTATAGAGGGGACATAAACATCTTTTATTAGTACATTTCTGCTCTATGGATTTAATTCTTCCTGTTACAGCATACAATTTCCCATGGGTATGCCCGCCACTGACTTATAACATTTGAAATTATGCGAAACAAAGGAACAGAGGATATGGTGTAATGTGAAATTTGAAAAAATGACTATCGATATCTTGGAGTTATGAATAAAAAAAACTAATGCAGTGCAGGCAGTCATGTGATTAGTCTGTAAATTTTGCAGGTTATGATATAGGTTATGATATAGCTACATTAAAAAGACTTTTAAAAATTATTTTAAAATCAGTGGATAAAATTTAAAACACGATGTTTCAACTCTACCCTTGAGCCTTCCTCGGGTGAATATTTTTAAGAATTGAGGATGATTGCATAAAAAGAAAGGCATATGAGGCATGGAGTATAATCGACACTCAGGGGGTGTATTTGAATAGATATGATGGGGATGTAGGGGGGGAATGGTTGGATGTAAGGAGGAGATTGAGAAGGGAAAACCCGGTGGAAAAAACACCCTGGCCGCCTGTGGAATGCACAGAGGAAGCAATAGTTGATATTCCAAAGGAATGGAAAGACAGATATTTTAGGAACAATGTTTTTACCGATCGTGGACAAACGAGTCACCATGACGAAACTCTATCTTCCTTATGAGCAGCCCAGTGTGGTGTGTCACCTGAGGAAGACTCAAGGGTAAAGTTAAACGCTGTGTTTTACCTTTTATCCACTGGTTTTTAAAAAAATTTAAAAACATATTTTTATTGCATATGACTCAGTGGAAATCAGGGCTAATATGGATGTATTATGATATAGCTGTTCATGAAACATATAACAATCATGTTTTTATCGATCATTAAGAAGACATGAAGTCAATTTAATGAAAATTTTAACCCTATTTCGCTTCATTATTGACTTATGAAGACTAAATTGCAATGTCTTTAATAGCATTTCCACTTGTCCCGAATTTGGCGGGACATCCTGCATTTTAAGAACATTTTCAGCGTCCCGAATTATGCCTAAGAGGGACGCATTATATATTTTTTTTATTATTTTGCTAGCCTTTTCTTTTCTAATGTCAATCTTACTGTTACATAGCCTATTCAGTTTTGCCTTTGTAACGAATATATACCATCTTTCTCTTATTAATAAATTGTTCCATGTACAAATTTAGGTATGAAGATCGCCGATATGCATATATTCGATAAGTGTCCCTCCTTAGCCTTACCAAAAGGTGGCAACCCTAGTCTTTAATGCCCTGTAGCATACACGTTTTACGTCACAGAGCAAAAATCTCCTAATAAAAGTTGCTTGTCTATGTTCCCTCTATACACTGGTAAAACATTTCCGTGTTATTCATTAATACCCTGTATAACCAATCGCTGTGTTCAATGATTGTTTTGATCAAAGAAGCTACAGGTAGAAGATGTAAATTATGGAAACATTAAATTATGATATAGCTGTTGATTAATGATTAAGAATAAGATTTCTATCGATCACTAAGAAGGCATGAAGTCAATTTACTGAGTTGGGTCTGGCACATATACTTCACTTTTTGTATAAATACCTGAACTAAGATTGAAGACCATCGTCATTCATAATTATCATTTAACATGCATTTGTATGAGTTTGTATACCTTTATCTAGGACTATGAAACATATATTTAAAAAGCATCTGCTTACAAATCTAGTAATGATTTAGTACTGCATGAAAATCAGAAATACCAATCAAGTTGTTGTGTAATTATACAGCTTTACGTGATGTAAGCTACAGATCAGCCAAAGCCAGTATCCTACAGCTAATTATACAGCCAGTATATGCATGCTTCAATCTTACTTTAAAACTAGGTTAGTGTGTTTATATAATAAATACTACCAACTGATGAAGATTATCCAGCAATGTAGTTCTCGAATCATCTGAATGGCCACCAAATAAAAAACTATACAGAATGAAATGTTTGGGAATAAATTCGACAAAGTAACAATGTACGGGGACCCTTATCGTGATGTGAGCAGGCTTCTGCGGATGGATGTTTTTTTGTTTTTCAGCAAACCAGGTTGACCAACACGTTACAGTTAGGTTATGAACAGGCATCTGAGAACTACATTACTAAGGTGCCAATGTTGCCACTCACACAGAGACATCTTTCCACGTAAAACATGAGTATATTGTTAATCACGATTATGTATAACAAATCCTACTTAACATATTATTTGAATCTCTCCAGGGTGTTGCAGGGGTACACCATCAGTTCCGGAGAACACATTTGCACAGAAGGGATAAGAACAAAATATTAGAACTAGATCTATAGTAAGTTTGTTCCAGTAACATTTAGAAAAAGTGATCACATAAGGAAATCAATTTATTACAGATGATCCTGCAGCATGAAAGTTTAACTTATGTTCCAGCAAGGTTTCCTCGGAGTTTTATGCTGCCAGAAAAGACATCGAGCTGTAGCAAGAATCACTTACGAGAGACATGCACATCATTAGTCTTAGGCTTATTTGATTGCAGGAATAATAACCAATTAATTAAACAGATAATTCATATTTGTTTTTAAATACGAATGAATCGATGTCAGCCATAATGTATCGACACAAACTATTCATCCCACATGCACGGTATTTAAAATCCTCAAAGAATTGTGGGTTCCATTACTGGAACAACCTTAAAATAAACCCAAACTACTTACGAGGGCTTGATAGGACATGAAATCGAAACTACAGTGAAAGCGACAAAAGTTAAATACACCAAGATGTTAGTTTTCAATACAACCACCATTAAATTCAAATCTGCCATTCCTATACACGAGCTTTCTAATACCCACCAGTCTCTGAGACAGGGACACATTTTGAAACGTCGGGAAACTCTTTGGATGGTTCAGAATTTGTGAACCGACTTCTTACAAAGATGAAGATCAGCAGTGAAGGGAAGTAATTGAGTAAAAGTAATCGGATTACAGTAACAATTCCTTTTTTTGGTCCCATTTACTTGTAATCAATACTCTAAAAAAATGTAATTTCTACTTGTAATTTACTTCTGGAAATAAAATTATAATTGTTACAATTTAGTAATCGCTAGTATTAGTATCATCACAGTATACGTATTAATACAGTAAAGAAACTCAGTTCGTTTTTCTGCCATACGGACATGCGCGCGCAGATTCCATGCGATCCTACCGGCCGTTGAGTAATACTACAATCACTACTGCGGGAAGAATGGAATTAAATAGGAGTCTTGAATTTTTATAGCAATGCGTGTTTGGAAAGGATGTTATTGTTCTGCTATAAATTGCAGTAACAATAAAGGAAGAAATCCTGAATTGCATTTCTTCACTTTCCCAAAAGATCCAGAAAGGTAAGAAGAAAAATACGTAATATTTACTGTATGCCTGCTGGCTTACTCTTGACATGTTCTGGTGTGGTTATGTTTACATTTACTTTAATGTAATATTTTTATCTTTAATTATGTTGTAATTTCTAACAATAGATACTAATGAAATGAAAATGTCAGCAGTCTATATCACGGTTAAAGATAACAATATTTAGGATGTCGTATTGTGATCGCTTAAGATAACACAATATTTGCTGCGGTGCAGCTTATTTCCTATGTGCATTGTAATGTATATGTCAGGGCCGGTTATGTATACAAACATGTGTGCCGTGTTGGCAGTCAAGAATGGCTATGTGAGCTCTAATGCACATGGCCATTTTGCAGCATGTAGCCGATTTTTTTTCTTTGCTTGCACAAACCTGACAATCAAAGATCCACATGCCCGGTTGTAAGGATCAATGCTAAGGAATATCAGTGCACATAACTCAATTTCGTAAAAAAGTGCACATAGCCGATTTTACAGGCGGTACGATATTTATTTTCTCGAACACGATGTAGGCGTAAAGATAACGAAAACATAATCTTACATCATAAATTCTCGGATACATGTGCCATTAAGGTGTAAACTAACATGACATCATTATCCAAACCTAGGCAAGCAATAGGCTTACCTAAAATAGGCTACTGTTAAGAAGCGTATCTAGTCCAAGGTTTTTCCCACCTTTAAAATCAACGTTTAAGTTATAAATTATATTAAAGAGTGACCTTTGAATATAGGTTTGTCACACTGCTCGTCCTCAACTTCATTGTTGAGATTGTATTTGTTTCTGTATCTTACGGCTTCGATCTACCTTCAATTGTTGTAATGATTTCAGGTGTAAAAAATGGGTCATCAATAGTCGGCGAGAAGACCTACTAACAAAAACTGTAAAATATTTAAATGTAAATTGCCGCCTATGTTTGGAACACTTCGAAAACAGCCAGTTTATGAATTCCAATAAGAATTCTTTAATTAAAACTGCTGTACCGACTGTATACTAAAAGCAGTTTTGGAGTATTAGAAATTGAGAAATATTGATAGAAACCTATATTTTTATTTGAATTTTGTATTGTATCTTATGTAATATTGTATTATTTTTGTAAAATGATGACATTTCTATTCTAATGTAATATTAGGCTACTTTTAAAAATAAAAATGAGTTATAATTGGTTTTCCAAGAATCATCTTGAAGTTATTAAAACTTGTAATAGGAACTGCAGTGCAAGTTACAGGTAAGTGGCATTTAAAAATTGTGCCTGATCTTAACTAAAATATAATACATGCTTCATTGTTTCTTAAATTTAAAATTCAGTTTTGAAAGAAGATTTTTTTCTCTTATTATAACATATTTTGTTATGTGTTTATGCATTTTCCCAAGTTATTTTATATGGTGAGAATGCAGTTTTACTCAACCGCCGCATGGAGCGCTAGTGTCGCCCAGCTAACAAGTTGTCATAGGACTTTTAACACACAGTTTCCTTACTGTATTAATACTTATACTGTGGTATCATTCTCGGTTGCTATATCGTCATCATTACTGATTTTGCAACTAATATCCAAATTAGAGTTAATATTAACAGAAAGTTACTCAATGTTTCCGAAAATATTCTCAATGATATGTTTTTTTGTTTGTCCATTAATAACTTGGGCTTATGTCAAGGAATTTTTAGGTACTGCCATTTCGTAAAGTAATTGTAAATGTGGGTCCGCCGGCGTGGTCCTGTGGTTAGCGTCGCTGACAACAGATCCGTCGGCCCAGGTTCGATTCCCGGTACCTCCTCGGATTTTTCTGAGGTAGGGAGGACTGGTAGGGGTGCACTCAGCCTTGTGATTCCAATTGAGTAGCTACTTGATAGAGCAGTAGCGGCTCCGGTCAAGAAAACCACCAATAACGGCCGTGGGTGTCGGCATGCTGACCACATGCCCCCCAATCCTGCCATCTGCCTACGGGAGATGACGCTGTGGTCGGGTGGTAGGCCAAGTCCCTCTAGGGATGTAGCGCCATGGAGTTTAATTGTAAATGTAATTGTAATTTTACTGATTACTTTTTGGAAAAGTAATTTGCTATTTACTCTGTTTTTGATTTCATGTCCTATCAGAGGCCCTCGTACGAAATCAAAATCATGTAGCTATATGAACACACTCTGAGAGAAGGACAAGGAGGAAGGAAAAGTCGATAATGTGGCATTCAGATGACGAGACTCTGCAGTTTGTTTACTTACAATGAAGTCCTGTGCATGCAAGCGGCACACAGCAGCAAGTTACATGCAGTTAACAAGATGGAACAAAAGAAATAACCATTATAAATTACACATGCACTAGTATATACAAACACTTCAAAATAACCCCATCAAAATTAAAACTACTTAAAACATTATACAGAGAAATGTCAGTCCTTTCAAGGGAACCGTACGATGTGTCTTGTCGAAACCTACTCTCAAATTTTGCACATTGATAGGTCTTCATTACAGATAGACACGTGCAAAAAATTAGCTGCTCATATGAACTGTAAATGGATGGAAACGTGTTTTTATTGTCACATAAAGAATCAATGGCGGGCACTTGTATAGTTCACTTGAGTAGCCCGCATGTTGGGGAACCTGGTCCATAGCTCTCAGTAGTCGGCTGCGATGGTCTAGAAGTAGCGTGCCTGCCTCTAGATCTGAAGGTTGCGGGATCAAACCTGGCCAAAGACGATGGGTTTTTCAGGACATAAAAATCCTGGGCACGGAGTCTTCCGGGAGGGACTTTAAGCTGGGGAGCCCATGTCGTAGATTTACGGCATGTAAAAGCAGGGTTGGAAAAAAACATGTTTTTTTTTAAAAGAACAAAAAAAAAAGCTTTTTTTGTTTAAAACATGTTTTTTGTGAACAACAATGTTGGTGGTTTTAAACGTGTTTTATGTTTACAACAATGTTGTTTGTTTAAAACAACCATTTTAATGTATAGGGCCTATTATATACCTATATATATATATATATATATATATATATATATATATATATATTTATATAAAACGTTTTAAACAAACTTAAAAAAAAACACAAGCACTTGTGTTAAACATGTTTTAAACACTTGTTTTAAACGTTTTGTTTTAAACATTCCAACCCTGTGTAAAAGAACTCCAAGCCTAAATTAGAGCCTCTGGACAAAATTTCTCAGCCCTTTCATGTCCAAGTAATACCTTAGTTTCCAGAGGAAGGTTGAGAGACAATGGGCCTACTACTGTCCCTCTGCCCTCTCTAGGAAAATAAGCGTAACAAAATTCACATCGGTAAACAGAAACCTCCACTTGGAGGCCCTTCGCTCCAACATGGGGGCATAGGATTCGAGAGAGAGTTATCAGTAAACTAATAAGTACGAAATTGTAGGAATACGTCGGATTTGAGAGAAAAGAACCGTAGCATTTGCTTGTCAACTGTGCCGAGCATTTCTTCAATAAAATTAATGACTTAAATGAGTTTCCCTAATAATAGTCTTTGGTGCTGACATTTCCCAGTACATATTTCCAATATATAAATTAGTTTCTTTAAACTACACATTACCAAGTTAAGACTAAACTACTCATGTTAAAGTATATTACGATATTAGGGTGGCAAGTGCGAATTAACAGAATCCAGGAAAAGTTACAATTTCCTAATTCTGTTATACACTTCACACCGATGTATGCACATAATTTTTGAACAATAATGATTTAAATAAATAAATGGATAAATAAATAAATTAATACTTTTTAAACATTACAGTAGAGCCTCGGTAATTCGAGCCCCGGTATTTCGAGGTTCCGTGTAATTCGAGCTGGTCTTAAGAAAATTAAAATTATCCATAACACTAGAGTAAAATCCCGTTTTTATACGGTGTCCGCAAGTAAGTTTTACGCACTTCCGAATGTGTTACATTTTGAGCTTTCTTTCAATTTTTCCATGTATAAAAATGCAGGTAAAACTGTCCCACTAGGGTTTTTGTTCATAATACACAGAAATAACCTTGGCTTCAGACTGCTAACGCATTTCTATTACAGATTGACAGAAACCGTTAGGTTCGATTTTTCTTTGTCGGGACCTCGTGTCAATCAATTGTACAGTGCATATTTCCCCATCCTTTCAGAAAAGAATACTGTATTGTTACAGTAATCCCTACAATGGTAATTAAAAGTGTTTTCCTAGTAGCTTTCCCGTTCCACTCCATTAAGGGTCAGACAATGAGTTAATCCTTAAAGGATGCCGATGTAGCAAATTGGAAATGTTTGGCAATATATACATACAGGCGTAACACAGGTATGTAGGCCTACTATATTGTTTGGTTGTTTATTATTTAAACCATTATTGTGCTCATTAAACATTTATTTGCGATTTACCCATTGATTTAGTGAAATTTCCGTATAATCCGAGTTTTTTGTAATTGGAGGTAGCCTCAGCCCCAATTAGCTCGAATTATCGGGGTTCTACTGTATACTGATTTCAGTTAAAGACTGCTTTTGTTTCCTATGGATTTTGTTGCTGTGTTATTTCAGTTATGTACATGCAATTTCATTATCGTCCTAAGTTGTAATTTTCTGCTACTTTTGACCTACCGTATATACTCGAATACTACTTGCATATTTTTTCCAAAAATCGCAAATGAAAAATTGGAGTGCAGGTATTATTTGAATACTGGACTCCTCTCAACTGAATTTCGACATTTTATACCATATCGACTCAATATTAACATGATGCTTTGTAGTAGCATCAAGGTATAGTACTTAGTGAAGCTGTAACAAAAGGAAAATGAGACAAAGAAGACGCTTTCTTACGCACATGGTTTGCCATGACTGGCAGCGAAACAAAGCTTTACACATAGAGATGCCAAGCAAACAGTGCAGTACACGTAGAAGCACTAATTCGGGAAAAGTTTGGTGAATTTTCGTATGACTTTGAACTTGGGTTGGGCCAGGTTGGATGCGTATCATCGCATATGATTCCCGCTGCACACCTGGAGAGTGTTGTTGTTGTTGAAAGTGTTATGTTGCGCATATAAGACTGCGAGATTTCCGGTTGGCTGTTACCATGTTATTTTTGTAATTACATTGTAGCATACCATATTTAATTTTTTTATCATATGTAATGTTAATTATAACTGTTTAATTAAGAATAAAGTCAGCTGCAGTGGTCTTAGAGGTAGCGTGCCCGCCTCTAGATCTGATGGTCGCGGGATCAAACCCGGCCGCAGTCAATGGGTTTTTCAGAACGTAAAAATCCTGGGCACGGAGTCTTCCAGGAGGGACTTTAAGCTGGGGCGCCCGTGTCGTAGATTTATGGCATATAAAAGAACTCCAAGCCTAAATTAGAGCCTCTGGACAAAATTTCTCGGCCCTTTCACGTCCAAGTAATACTTTAGTTTCCGGAGGGGAGTTGAGAGGTGATGGGCTTACCACCTGTCCCTCTGCCCTCTCTAGGAAAATAAGCATAACTAAATTCACATAGGTAAATAGAAACCTCCACTTGGAGGCCCTTCACCCCAACATGGGGGCATAGGATTCGAGAGAGAGAGAATTAAGAATAAACTTGACAAAATAATTTTACATAGGGCCTATAGATTTTTTTTATTCCCCCAAATTTCCTTTTGAAAAATTTGGGTGCAGGTATTATTCGGGGGCAGGTCGTATTGGGGTATATACGGTAGTCATTATTTATTTATTTTGTGTCGTTTCTTGCAATATATAGAGTTTTGTGCATTTCCTTACAATGAATATTATCTGAACTCTAAATAAGCATAAATAAATTTTGTTATAACTTTAATTTGGTTACTGAAATATGGTATTTGCTGTTTCATTTTTACCGTATATACCATTTAACTAATTACAAACCTGTTAGTGGATCAACAACATAAATGTAGAATAGACACAAAGCTTATTAATAAACTAGCATTTTCATACACATTTTTGGGTCATTTTTTGTACTTTGTCAGTGATCTTATAGCTCATTTTGTAAGTAGTTTTAGGTCATCAAAATCCAGGTCATAATGAATATTCAGCACACCTATTTTTCGGCATTGAAATCTGTATGACCCCCTTAAAAAATGGATTATTTTGTTTAAATGAGAATAGATTTTAATACCACTTCTCACAAATTACAGAGTTCTGAAGTTGTAATCCATAATTGTAGGTCCACTGACAAATTAAATCAACTTATTCTTTAGTATGACACTAAAAAACTAAACTCTGTGGCACGACATCCCCGAAGGGACAAGGCCTACCACCCGACCGCTGCGTCATCTACCCATATGCAGATGGCAGGATTGGGGGGCATGTGGTCAGCATGCCGACACCCAAGGACGCCGTTAATGGTGGTTTCCATGACCGGTTAGTATGACACTACTCGATCAATATTTTACATACCAATATTATTCATCAGTATTTATGGTTTAGCCTACACTTTTACAGTTTTTTAGTGACTCTTTAGTAGAGAAACAATTATTTTCATTTTTTTATGCTTAACATCATGCTAATTAGCAAACCTCGAACCTTCAAAATACAAAACTTTTCGGAAAAGAGAAAAGCCATTCAATCAATAAAGATGTTCGTTTGAAAATCAACAAATGACAACAACGCAATAAATAGCCCTTTATTTCCACTGGTATGCACAAACAGGCGCGTGTATATGATTTGCCGACACAGTGATTCACTTTGTGTTCGACCAGGGCAAAGTCTGGCCACACAAACGAACCAGTATATTATATCTAAAGCTGATGTCACTGATTCCAATTTTTGGTCCAAATTCTCTGAAGGGTAGTTATAAGCCACCCACTGTTTGTATAAACTCAGTCTTGCCTGGTGAACAATAAAACTTTGTATGAAGCTGAAAGAGCTGAGTATGCGCTTTTTGAAATACGGTCTCTCTTATTCTATATCAGACATACCGTATTTACTAGTCTATAGCACCACCCCCAAAAAGAAAAAAAATCAGAAAATCTTTTATAGTTATCGGCAACTGCAACATTCCTGTTAATGGTGAAACCCACGCTTCCCTGCCACCTGTGTGTTGACCTTAGTTACTCTCACCTCCCCCATAGATTTCTCAATGCCCTTCAGGTTTCTGAATTCAACTTCCGCCGTACGCGTGTATTGTGTTGTTGGCTGAGAGTTAGTAAGCACGTGAAAAATGAGTTGGAGAGCAAGTTTTACGGCATCCTTCAAGTTGAGTGTGTTAGAATATGCAGCCATGTATGATATCATATTGGCATAAACAGAAAGACAAATTATCAGGAGCAAAGAAAATGCTGAAATCATTCCGTGGTGTGAAGAAAGGAAGATATGAAATTCAGGCAGTTGCTGCCCAGTTGGATGACAACATTGCAATGTTGTGCTAACCTTGAACACCACGCGGGCACGCGCAGCGTTTATAGTCACGTGATCCAGTCAGCTGCGGTAATGCAGGAGGGAGCTATACCAAACTGTTTAAGTTAAATTGACGTGATAATTTAACTTTTTGTAAATAATAAAAATAAAAAAAAAATGAATTTAAACAACTATTTTGCGTGTTCATTTAAAGATGCTAAATGTGTCTTTTTCTGCTTTTAAAGCATGACAACCCAACCTATGTCATGTGAAAATTTTCACCTATTATACCCTCCCCTATTTTAGAAGTTGAAAATTACGAAAAAAGGGGGGTGTTATAGGTGAGTAAATACAGTAAAGTGAGACTTTATTTGGGTTGTACAGCCTATCCTTCAGAGATGTGATGAAGCTATGGGGCGACGATCTTCTCTTCATTTTAGAAGAAGAGAATCACATTAAGAGGCAACACTTTTATTTTGGGTAGAGGAAGGTATGAGTTTTATATTTTAAAAAATTTATAATTTCAGTTCCTTTAGAACACTGCGAGTTGCAAAGGTTAATTCACGACCCTGTGAAAACTTGGTTCAGGTTGAAATGTGTTTAAGCAAAAAGAACCACAAAGATCCAATGTATATTCTGCTTGTGCAAAAATGTTCTGTGCAGGCAAACCTGACAGTTAGCTACATTCCCGCCATGTTAAAGCTTAAGATACGTTGGAGGTTTGTTAATCAGAGTTCATGCAGCCAGGCAGTGTTAGCAGCAAATAAGCTACAGAATTGAGTGTAACAGTGGTGGATAGACAATACCTCTGCATTGTAGAACTTGGTCTTCACGTCCAGCGGCTTCAGAACCTGGAACTTGAAGAACTTGCGGAAAGAAAGTCGAGTTTGTGCCGGAGACGTGTAACTCACCTCGCACACAAGGCTGTAACACGAACACATTTACATTTCATTCCGTTCTTTTTTGTATGTTAGTTAATCTTTCAACTAGAAGTTTGGCAAGACCAAATGCTGGGTGGCACTCCTCTAGGACCAACTATTCCTATATACAGCCACCCAGCATTTGGTCTTGCCAAACTTCTAGCTGAAACATTTACATTTCATTGGAGAAAGTTAAAAATTGCACTTAACATATTATAAAAATCTGATGTGAAAGTCACATAACTTCCTCTGCCCAAATAAAAGTTAGCAGTATTCACATATCCTTGTACAGAATCACAAGACACAATTTTACGCTAATTATCCTATACCTCTTCTTTCAATGATGCGACTAAAAGCGCAGTCTATATAACTTTAAAAAAAAAAAAAAAAATGACTGCAGACGTTTATTGAACTTTCTGCCGTAAAATATAATTTCCGAAATTTATCGAATATTTCCCTCAGATACATCTTTACTCTATGCATGGCCAACAATACATCTTTCTCACTTCACATTCTTATATAAAATAAGAGGCCGTGAAAGAGCGCGAATTCAGTTGTTCATCACGTAAGACAAACTTTCTACAAACAGTGGGTGAACAGTGGGTGGCTTGTAACTACCCTCAGAGAATTTTCTCGAAAAAATGTTTCAAATAAAAGTTTTAGCTCTTAGTATAAGCAACCTATGTGCAAACTTTAAAGAAAATAGTTAGAGCCGTTTTCGAGAAAATCGCGAAAAACGAAAATTTCTTCATGTAAAGTCCCCTTAAAAATAAGAGAAAATAGTCGCCAATCTTATCCTCACATCTTCAGAAGGTACCTGACCCAAATACGAAATTTTGTTTTCATACGATTTTCCGTTTTGGAGCCTTGAAACGTGTATATATGCTAAAAACTCAACTTCGAATTTTGGGGTCGAAAACAATACTTCCTCTACCTATAGTACCTATGGTACGGGCAGAGGAAGTAAAAATTAATGTAGTGAAGTTATTATCTATAATAATAAGAGGAAGTGTTTGTCTTTCTGTCTGTGATGCCCAGCGAAATCTACCGAACACAGAGATCTGAAATTTTAAACAAGAAGGACTGAAGGGTGGGTGAATGCACCTCAAAGCCAGAATTTTAATTTTCACTTTCGTTCGTGAGTTATGAGCGAAACACAGGCAGAAAACGTGCATTTTTTTAGTTTTCGAAACATCAATTTTCAGTTAATACATTTCAATGTCAAATCAATTGCAGTTGGCTTTGGCTATTTTTGTCATACCTTGGAAGTAAAGGCATCATGATCGCTTGAATGTTGTAAGCCCACCCTGGTCGATTCATTTGTTTATAATGTAAAGGCACGCAGATATCCGAAATTTTCAACATAGAAGGAAGAGGGATAATGAACAGCCTATAGGTCTAAATGGCCAAACATTGATTGGTTTAGATGGAACTCACTATGCAGGGGTTTTCTGGGCCAGGGAACAGAGGTTGATTTTCCCATGCTGCGTTTTCTAATCGCGAAATTCAATTTAAAGACAGATTTTTAGCTGTTTCATTAATTATTAATCGTTTTGTTTAAGCTTATGAATGTTTCGCGTGCAAGTGTTAATAAATTTAATGTTTTAACTATTTTCTCTTAATTTTTAATCTTAAAATTAATTATCGTGGGTGAAGACGCAGGAATCTGCTAGTGTAAAATAAAACTGAAATGGAAATTGATACTAAAACTTCACTTAAATTTGAACAAGCGTCTAGTGATGCCACTGACTTAAGAATGATGATGGTGAAAGTTGAAACTGGTTCAGGTTAACATATAAACTGCATATTACTTCAAAAGGATATGAAATAAAATCAGGTAAACTGATGTAACAAAGTGCCAGTATGTTTTTGTTTAATCAGTTATGACTACAATTATGATATGCAGAATATGTTTTTTTAAAAATTGATTTCCAAGTTAAGCTCCAGATTTATTCATTTAGCAGGGCTTACGGAAGAAAAAAGGTCTACCATCTCAGCCACCTGGGTCATTTTAACGGTCTAGTTGGATAAGTGCATGTAAATCAATACGTTCTTTGTCATAGCTACCTGTATTTTAATTTCCAAGGCCTTATAAGATCACAGTAAAACAATAGGCTATGTTGTCAAGATAACTGATTTTCATTTTTTTTATAAATTCTTTCGAATGCGTATATTACCATAAAATAGGCACTAAATTGAGCATTACTCCGAAACAGGTCAACCGATTTTATCCATTATGAATAGACGTCTTCCCATGGACATTATAAATGTGTATACCAAGTGAGCCGGCATTATCGCCGTCTCAATTGTTTTTACTTAAAGTCGGCCATTTTGTTTGTTTACATACAGTGGCGCCGACTAGCAGCGAGATGTGGCAGTTTCCTTACCTTCATCTGTTTGTTCTGCGTGTTTAGGCGCTATCTGGCGGTAAAGTGTATTATTTTGTTTCCCGGCTATTTGCTTGCGTCATTTCCGGCATCTTCCCTCTTCCAATATGGCTATCACCAGAGGTTAGTCAGGGCATTAAGCCCTTGAAAGAACAAATCAGTGTAGTTTTGTCTTTTGGGAGAGTAAAGCTATCTTTCATGTTATAATTTTGTTGTTAGGTGATTTCACGCTGGCAGAAATGTTTGTGGAGTCGGCCTTAACGTAGTTTCTTTCCAAAATGGAAATATACATATAGCGTGGGGGACGCTTTCCCGCTGTGCTTAATTCTTCATTTATTTCGAGTATTAGTTATTTTCCTTTGGTCTTTCTTTTCTTCTCAAACTGTCTTTTAGGTAGTTTTAGTATTTCTTTCTTTCTTTCTGGCTTAATGTAGATTTTCTTGCAATGAGTTTTTTTTATGTTCTTTTCCCGCCAGGCTGTAACATGGCGTCTGTTCCTTGAGTCCCTTTTGCACGCTTTGGGCTAGGCTTCGTCTCAAACATTCTTGCCGCGTTTTGCAACCTTTTAACTTAAAGTTTTATTGTGTCTGAACTAGTTAATTTTCATGCTGTTTCAAAGTAATAGTTAACTTGACTACCTGTTGCCTATTGAGAAGGACCTATGTTTTGGGGCAAAGAGGTACTCCAAACATAGTATTTCGGGTCTTACCTCTAACTAATGAAGTTTTCCTTTCAGGGTTTAATGAATTTTTGCTCTATGTGAATTAAAACTTGTATATATACATTTTATTTTTAACCATTTCATATCATGCCCTTCAGGTGAAACAATTGAATTTTTATTTAATTCCAAACCAAATTTTATTTACTCTAATGAATTATATTGACATCTAAAGTGTGAATATTTATCTTCTCATATAATTTTTTTATTAATGTAATTAAAAATTGTACCTGAAACTAATCTGCGGATTTTATTGTAACATTTCATGTATCATATTTTTGTAATGTTAAGGGAAACTTTGAAAAGATAAAAAAGAACAACGACCAGTTTCAAATTATATCTAAGAGAAACCAAAACTGGATGTTTGACTCAGTCTTTTAAACTTGATCCTCCTGGGAACCCAATTATCCTCTGGGCGGGTCCATAATTCAATTTAGGTTAGCTACCCTTGGGCGGGAACCTTGCACTTCCTTCCACAATTCCCATAGGGGGGTTCACAAGTTTCATAAAAATCCGGTAAAGCGTATTTGAGTTACCGCGTCTTTAAAATATACACTAAATTGGGTTTTACTCCGGTACCGGTCTACCGATTTGGTCCAATATCAGTAGACGTCTTTCCACGTACATTATAAATGGGTATATAAAATTTCAGGAAAATCCAATAAAGCATATTTGAGTTATCGCGACTTCTTATATATTAACATAAAAACACTAAATTGGGCATTATTCCGGTACTGGCCAACCGATTTGGTCCAATATCAATAAACGTCTTCCCATAGACATTATAAATGCGTATACGAAGTTTCATAAATATCCGATAAAGCGTATTTGAGTTATTGCGCCTTTAAAGTAGACACTAAATTGGGTTTTACTCCGGTACCGGTCAACAGATTAGGTTCAAATTCAATAGGGCACTTTTCATGGACGTCATAAATGGGTATACCAAGTTTCATGGAAATCCGATACAGCGTATTTGAGTGATGGTGCCTTTCTATTAGAAAGGCGCCATAATCTATTAAAATAGGCACTAAATTGGCCATTACTCCGGTACCGGTGAACCGATTTGGTTCAATATCAATAGGGTTCTTCCCATGGACATTATAAATGTGTTTTCAAAGTTTCATGAAAATCCAAAAAAGCGTATTTGAGTTATGGTGCGTACAGACACACGGACAGACAGACGGACAGACAATTTTTCGTCCACCACACAATCTCATAAAGTACCACACTGGCACTTAATAAAATCAGGTAAACTGGTGTAAAAAAGTGCCAGAATGCTTTTGTTTAACCAGTGATAATTGCAATTATGATAAGCAGAAAATAAGTAATTTTTGTTATGAATTTCTGACTTAAGCTCCAGATCGATTCATTAAGCAGGGCTTACGGAAGGACAAAGGACTAGTTTGATAAGCATATGTGAAGGAATATGTGGGCGGTGTTATTTGTCAAAGCCGTATATGAACACTGTAAAACAATATGTTGTCATGACAACTGATTTGCATTTGATATTACCATAAAATAGGCACCAAATGGGGCATTACTCTGGTATCGGTCAACCGATTTGGTCCAAAATCAATAGGCTTCTTCCCATGGATGTTATAAATGCATATACCAAGTTTGATGAAAATCCTATAAGCGCATTTGAGTTATTGCACGTACAGACACACGGACAGACAGACACAATCTCAGAAAGTACCATTCTGGCACTTAATAAAGATGGTCCCTTGAAAGAAATTTCAACTACAAAATTATTTAAGAAATTGCTTACCAAAGAATCTGGTAATGGTGGATCCATTAAATGAGAAATTGCTTAATAGCGATAAATAGGGCTTCCAAAAAGGAAAATTTAATACCGGTATAAAAAGAACTATAAATATTCTCACATGAAGCAGAAAAAGTTTATGCAAAATATAATGTATTTCTAGTAACCTAACAGTATCTGTCAATTTATTTATAGAGCACAAATCAACTCAATCAGTGAGAATATACTTGTAAGTTTGTTTAAGGCACTTACATATGCGTCCCCACCTCCTTCACCTCGTGGTGAATCACGTCATCTACTGTGCTCTGTGGATGCAGCTCTGCAGCGACAGTTTCCGTCTGGTGACCCGACAGAGGGATCCGCTGCGAACTCGTCTGCAGATCTGCCTGCAAAACACACCAAGATATTTGAACATTTATTCACAGTTTCTTTTTACACAGCATTTGGTTTTGTTAATACAATGTAATCTAATGATAATTCTAGCCTAACTTAAACAGAAATAAAACAACATGAAAATTTGCTAAACCCACTTAACTATATGAAAATGTCAGCTTGGTAAAGTGTGTTGAATTAATTTTAGAATTAATTGTGGATACAGGTAATAATAGTATATTGCGATACTAGTTCCGTTGTCACGTAGCGAATGGCTGCGTGCATAATAGACGATAAGAAACCATTTCTAAACAAAGGAAGGGTTGGGGAGACTTCGATTAATCGATATTGAACCCTGTTATGACTATCGATACTGCCCTGAATTTATTTTAAATTACAGAAAAAAGAGAAGTGCGCATGCGCCGACGGTGAGTCGACGGGAGAAGAGCTGATCCGAAAAAGACAGTAGGGAGTACGTGCCTGACCACGAGAGAGAGAAGTTGAAAAGGCAGAAGGGAGAAGACGAGATTGGGATGTGTGACAGCGGTAGAGGCGGTCTGGCATAATGGTGTGTCAGACTTTCATCTAAAGGAAATTCTGGTTGTGAACTTCCTTGACCCGACTATATGGAGATAGTCATTAATCAGAAGAACACACCAAGTCGGCCAGTACGAGACACCGCTACAGCGAACATCAGCTGTGAGAGTGAGTCGTGACTGCTCGCTCTGAATAAGAGCAGATATGGACATCAGGAAGTAATGGGAGACAACTCAGGATCGGAGGATAAGTTGGACATCACTGGTTGAGTATAATAGTCTAGACTTTTTCTTATTGTTTGAGGAGTGAGAAAACTGAGATATTCCTTTTTTAAGGATGGTTTCTAAGTCATGTATGGCAATCAGACGCCGTAGGGTATGATAGAAGAATAGAATAGAAATATAGAAGTGAGAATTCTAGAAGTAAAGTGATGAAATCCAGTAATCCAACTACTTTCTATTTCTGGTCTAAGTTAATTATAAAAGAGCAGTCAAGAGCCCAACCGCTGAAGGATACAGATAGATCTCTTCACTTTAGGTTTTTTTTGGGTGATTGTCCCACGAATGAATACATAGCTAGGGGCAATTGGTGATGCTCATAGAAACTTTGTTATTTTTGAGACAGGACGCGAGGGGAGTAAGGAAGAAAAGTAATTAAGGGGCATGCTTAGTACTTCTTACGAGGGCCCCTCCCACTTGGGTTTCTTTCAGGTGACGGGTGACTATCTATAAATAGATTTCATGCTGGCCTGTAATGTTAAGTTATGTTTTTTTTATAGAGATTTATCTACAAGCGAAGGTGTATGGAACATGGTAGAGGGGGATAAGAAGTGGAAAGATTGAAGGGCAAAAGAAGGCCTACGAGTGGTAGTGCATTAGGTGTGTACCATTGGAAAATTTACATGTTAGGGTAGAAGTAGAAGTCACTAAAGGGGTTATAGAGAAGCTTACTAATCTGGGCGTGAATTAGTTTCAGTTAGAATTCTAGGGAATTTAGAGACAAAAGAAGATTGGGTGCCCATGCTAAAGAGTAGTAACGTAAGAAGTAGGAAAACTAGAATAACCACCGAGTGAATTAAATCAATGGTATAAGCTGAAGGGAACTCTACTTAAAGAAAGAAAGGGGTTAAAAGATAATAGCTGATGACTGGTCAGGTTAGAAAGAGGAGAGTGAGTTGAAAGATAACAACAAATGATTGGTTAGGTTAGAAAGAGGAGAATAGGAAATTGCGAGTAGTGTACTGATGATAAGTAGTTTATTAGCAAGTACCAGAGATTGTAAGGGGGAGGTGAGGGAACGCCGGAAGTATCCCGAATCAAACAAATAAAATCTGGTAGTAGACAAGGCCTATACCAGTAACATATAAAGAAAAGAAATTTATGAGAGATTGTGAAAGCCATCGATGTTGGAGGCGAACAACGGCCCCACGTGCCTCTAGGAGAGAGTGTCAGGGACCTCTGACATCGATTTACAAAATTTTATTTTTGTTTGCGGCCCATTAATATTTTCCCGGTTGCAGGAGAGGAGTCAGATTGTTTGTAACTCAAGATCTAGACGTCGCTCCTGTATCGGTGGTCTATCGCCACAGTCACTCTGTGGGTATAGGCCTAAACTTCTATTTCTTTCTTCGTGAGACTGTCTTTTCTATCTATCTTTAAATACAATTCTTCATGGACTAAGCTGACAAATAGACTAATATAGGAGACATAGGTGGGATTATTGAGTGTAATCTGTAGAGTAAGGACTGGATTATGAATTGAAAACCTTTATTTATTCAAGAAAAAAAAAACCCAGTATAATATATATATTGAACTATCCTGAAGTTGCAAATGTAAATGACTACACAAGTCAGTAGTAAATTAGAAGAATAATACAAGACGTTCTAGTAGATACCTGAAAAACAAAGAAAGAAAATTAAAGTAATTAATTAAGGATTTGTTATTGTTGAACAGAGAACGTACTTATATAGTTAAAATTGGGTATACTAACCTTGAATAATCAAATATTATCCTACCAATAAAAGTGTTGAATGGTTAATGTAGTGTAAATGTAATTTATTGTATATAAGATTGTTATTGTTGAAAAAAGAAAAAAAAATAATATATTAAATAAATTATGGTTATTGTTATGCAAAGTAAATTAACGTGAAGTTCAGATTTTTGACCCTTATCCTTGTAATGGTTTGAGAGTAGCTGGTTTTTGTGCTAAGTTACATACTTTGGTAGTGAGTATTGAAAAAAGGAGAAAAAGAAGAAGCAGAATAAAAAAAAAACGAAAGGTAAATCCGAACCCAACTCCCGTCTCCACTGTTAATTTAAAAGCTAGTCGAGGGGCATGTAGGTACATAGCCTGTGTATCTATAATTTAATTTGTGTCTGGGCTGATACATAACAAAAAGAAAAGAGGAAGCGTATTGATGATGGCGCCCGTTAATATAAATTTTCATCAATATTATCAAGACTGGGTAAATTGTTAAAAGAGAGAGAAAGTAGACTGAGAGTAGGAAGTTTGCAATCACCCGGTGTCAAAGGTAGTTGTACTGAACGTTGGAATGTGGACTATGCAGGCAGTGTTGTGATGACACGACAGGTGTATGAGTGACCTTGTTTTGTAGGAGTTCAGTAAACTTATATACTACGATTGAGAATAATCACATATTAGTCGTCACAGATTTTGGCGAAGAATTTTGGCGAAGATTTAATCCAAGAAGTTAAGGAACTTTATAGCATAAAGTAAGAAAAGCCCGTCACAAAGTTTGGCGCCCAACGTGGGGCTGAGTAGTGTTAAAACAAAACAGTATTGCTAATTGTTGCAACTTAATTTAGTTAAAATTGTTAAAAAAAAAAAAAAAAAAAAAAAAAAAAAGAAGAAACCTTTATTCAGTTGAAGTTCCATATTATGATAGCCCATAGCGTGAGGCAGTGATAGTTTGATATCCTAACGTGAGGCGAGATAGGGTTAAAAGAATTTTGGGAGTTAGGTTAGTATAACTGAAATTTATTCTCAAAAACAAATAATAATAATAATAATAATAACATATTTTTGGGAAAAGAATAATGACTATTGACAAGTAAGGACTTCTATAGATGACTAAGACAGACGACTGAACTATTGTGTGTTCTAATCTTTTTTTTCCAGTGGTATTGTTAACATATAAATATGGCTACTTATGTTGATCCGTATGCACAAATAAGAGCAGCTGAGTTAACCCAAGCTATTAGGAAGTTGAGGAAGGCGGACTTAGAAGCAGAATGTGATAGAGTAAAGTTACCGACCACAGGTACAAGGGATGAGTTAAGACAACGCTTGTTAGATTATGCCCGTAAGAACCCTCAGTCATTTCAAGTGTTAATTACGGCTTTTGCGCTGAGTCAGGAAGTTTTGGAAGAAGATTTAGTTGAACATAATATAACGGTTCCACAAGATTCATATGGAGATGTAGTGTATACATGGGTTAAGTTAATGCGTAGGAAGGCCATGGCGGTAGCTGATTCAGAAGAAGTTGTACCAGTAGTACCATCGTTTACAATTCAGTTAGAGCCGCATAAACCAAATACTTTGGATCTGGTTCGTAAATGGAACATTAAATTCAAACCTGGGGATAGTATTTACTTATTCTTGGAGAGATTGGAAGATTTAAAACAAAGTTCTAAGTTACAGGGTGTAGAGTTATTGTCAGTATTACCCGAAATTTTACAAGATTCAGCTTTACTTTGGTACAGGAACAGATTAACAGACTGGCCTACATGGGAAGCTTTTTTGAAAGAATTTAGAGAATATTATTTGCCTATTGATGAGGAAGACTCGCTTTTGGATGAGATTAGACAGAGAACGCAAGGTCCCAAAGAATCGATTTTTGATTATGTTAATGCTATTCAAACGTTAATGAGGAGGCTGAGTACTCCAATGAGTCCTCAACAAATGATGAAGACTGTTATCAAAAATTTGCGTCCTGATGTAAAATTGTACCTTAGACCTGCAGAGATTCAAACTATAACAGATTTAATACGTGTAGGTAGACAGTATGAACAAATATTGTTAGATTCTGAGAGATATATTCCTCCTCCAACGCAGGTTAGAGCTACAATTAAAGAAACGGCTTATAAACCTCAGAGACAAGTTGTTATACCTTCAGTTCATACAGCGCTAGGAATTCAGGGAAAACAGGAACTTCCATTGTCTGAATTACAAAAGAAACCTAGTGTTAGTTTTTCTGCAAAGACTTGGGATAAGGAACGAAATTCAAGTCCTGTAAATAATTCTAGAATGGTTAAAGTAACAGAAAATAAAGAGAGACAGGATGAGTCGAGGGAGAATGGTAAAAACACCACTTTGCGTTTTTCAAATAACCAGCGATGTTGGAACTGTGATAAAATAGGACATAGGCAGTTCGAGTGTAAGGCACCTCGTAGAGTTACTCCACGCACTACGATTAAATGTTATAATTGTAATAAGCTTGGACATAGGTCTATTGATTGTAGGATGCCCCAAGAAAGAAAAGTTAGGCCTACAAATTCTTTATGACAATTAACTAAAAATCAGGCTTGTGTGATGTTAAATATAAATCCTACAGATTTAGTTAATGGAGATAGATGTTTTGTTGAAATTTTGCTGGAGGATATTACATTTATTGCTTTAATAGATTCCGGTTCAGATAAAACTTATGTGGGAGAGAAGGGTGATTTTTTGTGTAAAATGTTAGATTTAGCAGTAGAAGAATCTGAAGTTAGGGTGGTGCAATTAGCAGATAAAACTTATAGTTCTATAACAGGAGAGAGAACTTTTGAGATGAAATTGCAGGACAGGATCTTTCAGATAAAATGTAAAATTATGCCAAATTTAGCAGTAGATATGATTCTGGGCATGGACGTTTTGAAACAAATTGGGTTAGTAGTAGATTTGCAAGATGGGACTTGGTATTTCAAAGATGAACCAGCAAAAATTTTTCAATTTGTTAAGGCTATAGATTTAAAAGAAGAAGATCAACTACATAATATTCTTACTTTACCTACACCTCAGGAAAGGGACAAATTAAATATGTTTTTGGAAAATCAGTTACAGAAATTTGATCAGTGTACTGGACTTACCGATCTGATTTCTCATGTTATTGATACAGGCGATGCAAAACCTATAAAACAAAGATATTATCCAGTATCACCCATTTTGGAAAAAGTTATACACGCGGAAATAGATAAAATGTTATTGGAAAAAGTTATAGAGCCTTCAAATTCACCTTGGTCGTCTCCGGTAGTTATGGTAAAGAAACCAGATAGAACATGGAGGTTCTGCGTAGATTTCAGAAAAGTAAACAATTGTACTAAAAGAGATAGTTATCCTTTGCCATACATTGAACATGTTTTGAGTAAATTACGACATGCTAGGTATATCAGTACAATAGATTTGAAAAATGGGTATTGGCAAGTTCCATTAGATGAAGCAAGTAAAGAAAAAACAGCATTTACCGTACCTGGTAGAGGATTGTATCAGTTTCGAGTTATGCCTTTTGGAATCCATAACGCACCAGCCTCGTTTCAAAGATTAGTTGATACTATATTAAGAGAAGAGATAGGAGAGAAATGCTTTTGTTATTTGGATGATATAGTACTTATTAGCGAGACATTTGAAGAACATTTGTCCTTGTTAGAAAAAGTCTTAGAGAAATTAAGAAAAGCTAACCTGAAAATTAATAGGGAAAAATCAAAATTTTGTAGAAGTGAATTAAAATATTTGGGTCATATCATTACTCCATTAGGAATTGCTGTAGATTCAGATAAAATCTCGTGTATCCTTGAGTATCCAGCCCCTACAAAAGTCAAGGAAGTACGAGCATTTTTAGGATTGGCTTCTTGGTACCGACGATTCATTCCATTTTTTTCTGAAGTTGTAAAGCCCCTCACTGCACTTCTGAAAAAGAATCAGAAATGGCGTTGGACTAAGGAATGTCAGGAATCTTTTGATGAATTAAAATCGAAATTATCTAGTAGTCCTATATTAACTTGTCCAGATTATACTAAACCCCTAGTGTTACAGACCGACGCTAGTTTTTCAGGACTAGGAGCAGCATTAATTCAGACAGGAGAGGAAGGAGAGGAGAAAGTAATAGCTTATGCTAGTAGAACTTTAACGGTAGGTGAGCAAAAGTGGGCAATAGTTGAGAAGGAATTGTTAGCTATATTGTGGGCAGTTCAAAAGTTTCGTCCTTATTTGGAAGGTTATCATTTTAAAGTATATACTGATCATTTTGCTCTGAAATGGTTAAATACATTACAGAATCCGACCGGACGATTAGCTAGGTGGAGTTTATTGCTCCAGGAGTATGATTTTGAAGTAATACATAGGCCTGGTAGATTACAAAAAGTTCCGGATGCTTTATCTAGAATACACGAAGGGAAAGTTCAAGAGAAAACGGTAGAGGAAGAATTTTGCCTCTTGTTGACTGATAACTCTGAAGTAGTGGAATGGGAAAATATACAAGATGCTTGGTATATTAAGCGGAAGGAGCAAGTACAAAGTAAACCTAAATTTTGGCCAGATTGGAAGGTCGTAGATGAGAAGTTGTACCATTTAAGATTAGATCAGTTAGAACAAACTTTAGAGGGAACAGTGAATAGGTGGAAATTAGTTATTCCGCAAGATTTTAGGATTAAAGTATTGCAGGAATGTCATGATGCACCTACTGCAGGACATATGGGGATAGCTAAAACTTTCTTTAGAATAGCAAACAAGTATTATTGGCCGGGAATGTTTAGAGATGTTGCTAAGTATGTTACTGCTTGTGAAATATGTCAGAGACAGAAGGTGTTACAAACGGCTCAAGCAGGACCAATGCATTTTTACCAGAAAGAGAAACCTTGGATGACTGTAGCTACAGATTTGTTGGGACCTTACCCACGTTCCAAAAAAGGGAACCGATATGTGATTGTATTTCAGGACACCTTTACCAAGTATGTAGAATGTAAAGCGTTAAGGAAAGCAACCAGTAGAGCAGTTACGGAAGCATTTTATGAATTGATTATCCTTAAATGGGGAATTCCGGGATATTTGCTGATGGATAATGGACCGCAATATACTAGTAAATTAATGCGAGAGATAGCTAAAGCTTTTAATATAACTCCTTGTTATTTACCTGTATATTCGCCACAAGGAAATCCAGTAGAAAGAGTCAATAGAGTATTGAAAACAATGATTTCTAGTTACATTCAAAAGGATCAAACAGTTTGGGACGTGTATTTGAGAGAATTTAATTTTGCTATAAATACGGCTAAGCATAGTTCCACTGGATGCACTCCTTATATGCTAAATTATGGGAAGGAGCCTGAAATTATCAGTAGGATTGAAAAGGTGGAAAACCAACCGATTCATAAAGAAATTCCAAAACTTTGGGTGGAGAAACTCAATAAATTGAAAACGGTACGTTTGATGGTTAGACATAACTTAGAAACCGCCTATAAGAATTCGAGTCATTATTATAATCTTCGGAGGAGAGAGGTGAAATTTCGTCCAGGAGATCTAGTGTTAAGAAGAAACTTTAAATTAAGTGATGCCTCACAAGCTTATACAGCAGGTTTAAGTGCAAAGTTTGTCGGGCCCTATATTATAAAGAAAAAGTTCAGTGAAAATAGCTACGAACTGACAAACCGTTTTGGTAAAAAGTTGGGGAAGTGGCACGTCAAAGACTTGAAACCCTTTGTTCCTGGATAAACATTCTTTAAGGCTGGTAAACTAAACAAAAAAAAAAAAAAAAAAAAATGTGAACAGTGTTAACATTATTTTTTTTATGGTGAGTGGGGGAAGAATGTCACGTAGCGAATGGCTGCGTGCATAATAGACGATAAGAAACCATTTCTAAACAAAGGAAGGGTTGGGGAGACTTCGATTAATCGATATTGAACCCTGTTATGACTATCGATACTGCCCTGAATTTATTTTAAATTACAGAAAAAAGAGAAGTGCGCATGCGCCGACGGTGAGTCGACGGGAGAAGAGCTGATCCGAAAAAGACAGTAGGGAGTACGTGCCTGACCACGAGAGAGAGAAGTTGAAAAGGCAGAAGGGAGAAGACGAGATTGGGATGTGTGACAGCGGTAGAGGCGGTCTGGCATAATGGTGTGTCAGACTTTCATCTAAAGGAAATTCTGGTTGTGAACTTCCTTGACCCGACTATATGGAGATAGTCATTAATCAGAAGAACACACCAAGTCGGCCAGTACGAGACACCGCTACAGCGAACATCAGCTGTGAGAGTGAGTCGTGACTGCTCGCTCTGAATAAGAGCAGATATGGACATCAGGAAGTAATGGGAGACAACTCAGGATCGGAGGATAAGTTGGACATCACTGGTTGAGTATAATAGTCTAGACTTTTTCTTATTGTTTGAGGAGTGAGAAAACTGAGATATTCCTTTTTTAAGGATGGTTTCTAAGTCATGTATGGCAATCAGACGCCGTAGGGTATGATAGAAGAATAGAATAGAAATATAGAAGTGAGAATTCTAGAAGTAAAGTGATGAAATCCAGTAATCCAACTACTTTCTATTTCTGGTCTAAGTTAATTATAAAAGAGCAGTCAAGAGCCCAACCGCTGAAGGATACAGATAGATCTCTTCACTTTAGGTTTTTTTTGGGTGATTGTCCCACGAATGAATACATAGCTAGGGGCAATTGGTGATGCTCATAGAAACTTTGTTATTTTTGAGACAGGACGCGAGGGGAGTAAGGAAGAAAAGTAATTAAGGGGCATGCTTAGTACTTCTTACGAGGGCCCCTCCCACTTGGGTTTCTTTCAGGTGACGGGTGACTATCTATAAATAGATTTCATGCTGGCCTGTAATGTTAAGTTATGTTTTTTTTATAGAGATTTATCTACAAGCGAAGGTGTATGGAACATGGTAGAGGGGGATAAGAAGTGGAAAGATTGAAGGGCAAAAGAAGGCCTACGAGTGGTAGTGCATTAGGTGTGTACCATTGGAAAATTTACATGTTAGGGTAGAAGTAGAAGTCACTAAAGGGGTTATAGAGAAGCTTACTAATCTGGGCGTGAATTAGTTTCAGTTAGAATTCTAGGGAATTTAGAGACAAAAGAAGATTGGGTGCCCATGCTAAAGAGTAGTAACGTAAGAAGTAGGAAAACTAGAATAACCACCGAGTGAATTAAATCAATGGTATAAGCTGAAGGGAACTCTACTTAAAGAAAGAAAGGGGTTAAAAGATAATAGCTGATGACTGGTCAGGTTAGAAAGAGGAGAGTGAGTTGAAAGATAACAACAAATGATTGGTTAGGTTAGAAAGAGGAGAATAGGAAATTGCGAGTAGTGTACTGATGATAAGTAGTTTATTAGCAAGTACCAGAGATTGTAAGGGGGAGGTGAGGGAACGCCGGAAGTATCCCGAATCAAACAAATAAAATCTGGTAGTAGACAAGGCCTATACCAGTAACATATAAAGAAAAGAAATTTATGAGAGATTGTGAAAGCCATCGATGTTGGAGGCGAACAACGGCCCCACGTGCCTCTAGGAGAGAGTGTCAGGGACCTCTGACATCGATTTACAAAATTTTATTTTTGTTTGCGGCCCATTAATATTTTCCCGGTTGCAGGAGAGGAGTCAGATTGTTTGTAACTCAAGATCTAGACGTCGCTCCTGTATCGGTGGTCTATCGCCACAGTCACTCTGTGGGTATAGGCCTAAACTTCTATTTCTTTCTTCGTGAGACTGTCTTTTCTATCTATCTTTAAATACAATTCTTCATGGACTAAGCTGACAAATAGACTAATATAGGAGACATAGGTGGGATTATTGAGTGTAATCTGTAGAGTAAGGACTGGATTATGAATTGAAAACCTTTATTTATTCAAGAAAAAAAAAACCCAGTATAATATATATATTGAACTATCCTGAAGTTGCAAATGTAAATGACTACACAAGTCAGTAGTAAATTAGAAGAATAATACAAGACGTTCTAGTAGATACCTGAAAAACAAAGAAAGAAAATTAAAGTAATTAATTAAGGATTTGTTATTGTTGAACAGAGAACGTACTTATATAGTTAAAATTGGGTATACTAACCTTGAATAATCAAATATTATCCTACCAATAAAAGTGTTGAATGGTTAATGTAGTGTAAATGTAATTTATTGTATATAAGATTGTTATTGTTGAAAAAAGAAAAAAAAATAATATATTAAATAAATTATGGTTATTGTTATGCAAAGTAAATTAACGTGAAGTTCAGATTTTTGACCCTTATCCTTGTAATGGTTTGAGAGTAGCTGGTTTTTGTGCTAAGTTACATACTTTGGTAGTGAGTATTGAAAAAAGGAGAAAAAGAAGAAGCAGAATAAAAAAAAAACGAAAGGTAAATCCGAACCCAACTCCCGTCTCCACTGTTAATTTAAAAGCTAGTCGAGGGGCATGTAGGTACATAGCCTGTGTATCTATAATTTAATTTGTGTCTGGGCTGATACATAACAAAAAGAAAAGAGGAAGCGTATTGATGATGGCGCCCGTTAATATAAATTTTCATCAATATTATCAAGACTGGGTAAATTGTTAAAAGAGAGAGAAAGTAGACTGAGAGTAGGAAGTTTGCAATCACCCGGTGTCAAAGGTAGTTGTACTGAACGTTGGAATGTGGACTATGCAGGCAGTGTTGTGATGACACGACAGGTGTATGAGTGACCTTGTTTTGTAGGAGTTCAGTAAACTTATATACTACGATTGAGAATAATCACATATTAGTCGTCACAGATTTTGGCGAAGAATTTTGGCGAAGATTTAATCCAAGAAGTTAAGGAACTTTATAGCATAAAGTAAGAAAAGCCCGTCACACCGTAAGCGGTGCATATGGATTGAGGAAAGAGTTTTAAAAAACAAGGCGCTTGCACCAAGTTTTTTTCAATTTCCGAGATCCGTTATGCGCTTACGGAACGAGTATTGCATGCTATTTTTTGCACGATGATTATTTATATCAATTTAATTATATTAATTGAGATATTAGCTAAAAATATTATGTTTATACACTATTTGAAGACGGATATTATATTTCAGAAAGTGATTCGAATGTGTTGGTTGTTATGGGGACTGAATATTTGTCCTGTTAAAGCCGCCACAAACTGGGGGGCCTTGGTTCCATAAAGGCTTGTATTATGATAGTTTTACTTACGGCACGTGTGCTTTTAGTCATTTTTACAGCACTGAGATTTCTTTTGTTTTCACAGCAACCAGATTGGGTACGGGAATGTCAAGTTACGATCCACGTAAGTACCACTAATTAGTTACATCATGCAAAAAATAAATAAGATGCCAGATCCTCAACAAGATATATTTTGTGTCGCCTAGGCCTTTCGGTGTTATCACACCATCTTCAGGGCATCATTTGCTGGCTTGGAGCTTTAATAATTAAAATAAAAATGCATTTCGTCACCCTCATAAAATCACTGTTACGGAACTATCTTCTGTGGCCTCCTCGCCGCATGTTTGTCGACTATTTATTTTATTATTACATTGATCAAGCTTAACAGTATTAAGCATGTATTTTAATAAATGTGGGTATAGGTGTTTGTTTTTGTTAATAAGCTGTAAAATGAAATGCTGTATTTCTGGTAAAACAATTGCAACAATGCTTACCTTGACTGACACGTCCTTTGCAATCTGATTGCTGTCGTTGTGAACGCAAATATAACTGGAGAATGTCTCCCCAAGGTAAATGTTCCTGAAACATTATCACAGTACACATTAGCTTCAAGTTTCTTTAAATTCAGCTTTATTTATAGGCTACTCCTTTGAACATCAGTCATGTCAGGAGTTCAGGTTCTGAATGTATACCAAAGTAGGTAAGTCATGATATGACAACAAATAACTCTGTGGTGCTGCAACCCTGAAGGGACTAGGCCTACCATTCAACCACCGGCAGATGGGAGGATTGGGGGCATGTTGTCAGCATGCTGACAACAAGTCAAGTAGCCAAGTAGCTCCTCAGTTTGAATTACAAGGCTGAGTGCCTCCTTACCTCAGAAAGATCTGAGGAAATATTGGGAATCGAATCTAGGTGCATGCGGATCCATAGCCAGCGACCACTCAGGTAGTCACTACACACAAAGAAAGAACAATTACAGCCTTACTAATAACAGCTGCTTATATTTGCATCAGTAGCGGCTCATGGCTCAAAACGAGGGTGTGCCGCAAAAATCATTTCATACAGCAAACTTAAAATATTTTTAGAAATTATGAGTAGGCCTATCTAAACTGCTCGTCTCTAAATCCATCTCTGCGAACTCTCACGCCCTAATTATTTTTTTGCTAATTTCTCTTGTCTCGTCGAACGTTGTGTGAGTTGTGTGACGAGAGAAAATAACAAAAAATAAAATAATAATAACAATAATAACAATAATAATAACCATAATAATAATATTTAGGGCTGGAAAAATTGTGTGAGAGTTCCCCGAAATGGAATAAGAGACGAGATAATAGTATTTTTAATGATCGAGGTAGAGGAAGTCGCTTAGTCTTCCCAGTGTGACAGAATACTTAATCGGGGTTGTGGAATCCGGGTTTTTCTGAATTTAACATTTCGAATTTGGCGGTGAAGATGAAAAGCATTGCTTACTCGACTATGATGGTCCTCTACGCTACATCATGGCCCCCTACCGTCAGACGGTGGAAGATCTTCTCACATAACTAACAGCGCCTCCCGGTGAGACGTGAAGTAATTAGTAAAGCCTCAGAATCTCACTCTGGGCTGCCCGCTGCCGCAGCACATTCTGCAGGTTAAAACTCCCATATACGCCATGCAGTCAAGGTTGAGCATGACGTCACAGCTCTACGAAAAATGTGCTGTTCACAGAATCCCATCATGGTGCCGGAAAGGTAGAATTCACATTACCGACTCTTGACTCCCAAGCTAAAAGCTAAGAAATTCTCGCCTGGACGCTCCAAGTTCAAAATCTACGCAAAAGAAAATATACTATTGCGTTTGAAAATAACATTATACGACTAGCAGAAAACAAGCTGTGTGCTGCAGCACAATAGGAGAAACTGCCACTGATTTGCGTTGAACGGTTGTTTGGTAGATCACCATGCAAATTCTACATAAAGCCGTGTTATTAATAAACGCAGCATAACTTCCAAGGATTACACCGGGTTTGAATGTGACAAAACATCATCAAACACATCACACTGGTAATAACATGACTCGCCCGCGGCTGTGAAGAAAGCATGTGACTGCAGAACGCCAATGTCACCATCTGTCCAAGCAGTGAACAAACAGTAGTGTGTCGTCTGCCGAGAGAAAATGTAGTGTCAGTATTTAATTATATTGTTTTCAGAAAGCTGTAATCATGGGTAAAATTATGGAAATTTGTCCTGCAAACAAGGAACAATGTTTATAGTTCCACAAAAGCAGCTCAGAATATGCATAGCCTCAAAATTCAATCTCAGACATCTACGAAATGACTGGCTGATACGGATAACGGCCATCTTGATTATTTAGTTTATACAAGGGGGCCAGGCTGTGTAAAGCGTTGCACACATTCAGCCTTATGCAAGGATTATTAGTACATTTTTCTCCTCAACTGTGTAGGCTACATTCCTGGTATAAATGTTACACATGGATTATTAGTAAGACCGTTAAGTAATATGATAAAACATATACAACACACTATGCTCTTACCCAAAGCTCTGTGGCAACAGTAAGAACTGCCCTGCAGATAATGTTTCAATCCCTGGCACAGAAGTGATGTCATTCTTCAGATCATTGTTTAATAAATTACCAGGAAGGTCTTTGGAATCGCACGTTACAACTACAGGACTGCAGAGGGTTGGTCTCGTTAGTCGCATCACTGAAAACAGCAATAACATCCACACATCAGATAACTTACTCACTGTAGTCTATAATTCGTGGGTGCGAGGCCAAAGAGAGTTAAGTCCATTTTCTAGTTACTGAGAATTAGAGTGACTTAACACGTTTTACCCGCTCAACATCGCTTTAGAGATGGATAAACCCATGAGGCACACATCCATAACTACCGTACAATTTTGATTATGACTTACTGGACTTAACACAAATATAGAGAACATTTTTATTTATAACTCTATGGACATAGGCCTATCTCAATTTTTGAGGATGGTGGACTTAACTCTCTTTGCCCGCGCACCCGCGAATTGCACAAAATGCATGGGAAAAGGGAGCTGCAGCTTAATAGATTGTGTAACAGAAGGCGATGAAGAGAATCTTGTAAACCACTATTTGAAAAATTAAAAGTCCTCACTCTCACCTAGGGGAGTATATACTCGGTAATGTGTTGTATGGTAGGCCTACATAATATTGATAAATTTCTAACTAATTACGGTCTACATGATTTACATATAGCAGCTAATTTATTAAAACTCTTTCAGAAAGGTTGCTTGATTTACAATAAGCTTCCAAGAAACATTAAATTATTGTGTGTTAAAAGCAAACGCAAATCTTTCAAAAGATCTCTCAAGGAATTTTTAATAACTCACATCTTCTACAATATGAATGAATATGGGAAAAAAGTAATACATGCAAAGCACAAGTCCCCACTCCGACCCGCCTGGAAAGTAGGGGTCTTGGAGTAGGAGTCTTAACCATTACGCCAGGAATGGATGTTGAGGAGTGAAGGAAGCTTTCGTATATGAGTTATGATAGTGGCGTTTCATGAGTGTCATGAGTTTTAACGAAAGAATCAGTTTTTATAATTTTTAGACATTTTGTTAGTTTTTAAAACAGCAGAGTTGGTGCAAGGGAATTTTTCTGCATCAATTAAGCCATATTTTATGTTATAATACAGCGTTTTTTAAAATTGTGATATATTATGTATGGTGCAAGGGTCGTTGTTATAATTCCATGAAATATTATGCTTGGTGCAAGGAGCTTTTCTTTTATTACCGGCGTTGAGCAGCGGCCGGCAGGATAGGGGAAGCGGCCGGGCAGGCAGGTATTGAATGGAAGGGGGATGTATGAATGGCATGTTTTACTCTTTCGCCATGAATATTGCCAGCTTCAATAAGTTTTTCAGCTTACAGTTTTGTATATTGTTATTATAACATGCATGTTTATTCTGATCTGATGTGTTCTATATCCTTGAGTCTCACTCAACATAGGATCTACAGAACGACATGTCTTCGTCTACATCTACAACAAAATATATATTATATAGAGAAGTCCACGGGTTCTGTTATAAGATTTACGTAAAATCACAGGCATAAAAATTATAGTTATTTAACGACTGTTGTGTACTGTTACTTGTACATCGATATTAGTGTGCCGCAAACTGTCAAGCAAACAGACAAAAGTGCCCCGTGTCGATCCCCAAGAGTTGATATGGGTTCTACATGAACCGTTGTTATGCGTTTAGGTTTAATTTAATGCCTACAAGGTATACTTTTTTTCCTTTATTAACGTTCACACGGACTATTCTTGGGATATTGCCACTTAACCCAACTTTCGAATACTCAGTAAAAAAGGAATACTTTTCCTACCTTTCAAAGCCAGTAGATGTTCATTTCTATCTCTCCCTTCCATTTTAACCTAACTGAAACTAAACCATTAACAATATTCTGTAGTTATTTATTATTGATATATTACAAATCTTCGCCCCTTAAAAGTCTCTTCAACTCCATTTTGAGAGTAGTAGGCTGTAGCGCCATCTCGTATAAGGAAAAGGAACTGCAGCGTTTCGACTCTCATTTGTCAATAATTTATCGGTGAAAGTTTTTGTAATTTCGGCAAATATTTAATTACACGGGACCCTGTTTCTGTATTTGTTAATAGCAATTTATTTATTTGAACTTTTGAGCCAGCCCTTATTAATAACGGGAAAATAATTTCAAATTCTCGAACTATCGAATTGCAAAGAAAATCGAATTCGACTTTCGACTCGAGTATCGATTCGATTCTAAGTTTGATTGTGGATGTGGTTACAAGTTTGTGTTCTGTGGTGGTTACAAAACGTTCATAATTTTTTTAACGGCGTTCACAATTTAATAGTTAAGAACTTCAAGTGACTGTTCCAAATTTGTTGTTACTACAACTCAGTAGCTTAGCGGTTATCGTACGTGATTCAAGTAGCGTGGAATACTGAAGGTGGAGTTCGAAACTTGGAAGGGTTGCTATAATTTTATTCAAACATAACCTCTAAATATTTTTGTACTAATCACTTCTTCTGTATTTTCAGATATGAATTTCAATTTCGGAAGTACAGCAAAGCCTACGGGAGGGTTTTCTCTTCCAACTTCAACCCCTTCCACAACAAGTAAGTCCCAAAACGAAGTTAATTTTATTAGCATGTCTTTTTACATTTAATACTGCGAAAAAAAGGAGCGAACTAATCCAGTTTACATTTCCTTGTCTCCTACATGTTTGCTTTGTGTGCAATTAAATTGCCATTGGTCCCACCTATGCCATGCCATGCCATTGTTTTAACAAAAAAGAGTAGATTGTTGGGCCTCTGTGTAAATTAGTTTTTATACTTCTGCTTACCATCAGTAGAATTTCAGCCTAAACGGTTATTGTCGTCAAGTCAGATAAGCATGCTTGAGGTATTTCTCTCGATGTGACCTTCCCTAGGAATTGTCTATTATCAATGAGTGAGTAAACTCAAACTGTCCGTCCAGTCTGCGCTCCAGTTTAGAATGTC
Organism: Ectobius pallidus; assembly: GCA_964059195.1. Classification (NCBI taxonomy): domain Eukaryota; kingdom Metazoa; phylum Arthropoda; class Insecta; order Blattodea; family Ectobiidae; genus Ectobius; species Ectobius pallidus. The sequence goes on along the minus strand of CAXKWD010000008.1, from coordinate 167,239,989 downwards.
GAAGTAGTGAACAATGTCTGTCATTTGTTTCAGCAACTGCGACCCCTGGCTTCACACTGCAAGGTTCCGGAGATGCATCAGCTTCAAAGTTATCTCAGCCTCTCACACTATCCACGCCATCTACAACAAGTAAGTTTGTAAGCCTATAGGCTATTATCATTCCATGAGAGTGACGACTACTTTGTAGTTAACATTCTACATGTACAGAAAAAAAAAAAAGAGTGCGTGGAATGCCACGCGACAGAAGTAAAACTTTTTTTTATTTTTTCAATTTTGCATTATTGGACTTTTTAATATTGGGTTTTTGGACTTTTTTAATTTTGGATCTTTGAATTTTTAATTTTGGATTTTAAAAATTTTTGATCTTTGAATTGTTTATTTTTTCAATTTTTTTATTTTTAAATTTTTTATTTTATTATTTATTAAATTTTGGATTTTTGGATGTTATAATTTTTAATGTTTTTTTTTAAATTTTAGAAATTTGTATTTTTAAATTTTGGATTTGCACGATTTTACTTGGGTTCCATAAAATAGATAATATACCTTTAGATTGCTTAGGAATTGTCTATTGGCATTTAGGAAGTAAGGTCTGAAAAATGTCCTTTGATTACTCCTAATCATTGAGTTGATTGTTTTCTGTGCAGTCCGCACCGAAAAAAGTAAGAGTGTGACTGATTGTGACTGATTTCGTGACTGTTTTAGTGTGACTGATTTTCCAGATTTACCCTCTACTGCCACTAAAGAAGTTTTACTTCAAACAAAAAAATGAAATTTTACACTTACAATCTGTATACAACATCCTGATAAACTCCGTGGCACTACATCCCTTGAGAGACTTAAGCCTACCATCTGACCTCTGTATCATCTACTGTAGGCCAATGGGAGGATTGAGGGCATATGATTAGCATACCAACTCCCATGGCTGTTTATTGTGACTTAATGAACCGGACCTGCTATTTCTTTATCAACTAACTCCTCGGCAAGTTGGAACTTTATGCCCCAGCCGGGTCCCCTTTCCACTAAGCCACTAACCTGGCCGCTTCCCACGTGCTGCCTACCCTGCAGCGCATGCCATCATGCCTGTAGCCGCTGCTCAACGCCAGTAATGCATAATTGCAATTGATATGTCACCTAATATTTCACAATAAAAAAAGACCCTTGCACCTCCACATAATATTTCACAATTATAAAAACAAAATAGGCTACTTTGCAATTAAAAAAATACCCTTGCACCATGTATAACATTTCACAATTATAAAAAAACGCCGTATTATAACATAAAATATGGCTTAATTGATGCAGGAAAATTCCCTTGAACCAACTGTACTCTTTTCATAACTAACAAAATACGGTATCTCACAATTATAAAAACCGATTCTTGCGTTAAAACTCATGAAATCCCCCCTATCACAACTCAAATATATGAAAGCTTCCTTCAGTGCTCAACATTCACTTGCAGCATAATGGTTAAGACTCCTAATGCTACAGTGTTTTGCAGATGACAAGCCGTTTTGTCCTCTCCTGCTTAGATACGCGGTCCAATCAGAGACGGAGGGAAGACTCTTATTGCTAGTGGCGCTCCGTTAGCCCGTACACGTGATTGGCGGTGAAGGAAATGGCTTCTCATTTGAAAAGTACTGTAGGGGTCCTGAGTTCAAATCCCAGTAGATCCAAAATTTACTATTAGGAATAGGTCTCAAATAGGTTGGTAGGGTGAAGAGGAGGTGATAGGAAGAGAAGAAGAGAATAAAGAAGAAATAAATTATTTTTTCTCTTTCATTAGTTGCGTAAGAGATGATGCTAATGTCGCTGCTGGTAGTTCAAATGCCGCTGCTAGGGGAGGGAGTTAGAGAGTTGGAGTGAGGGATTCGCATAGGGTGTAAAGTTCCATTTTCGCAGCTCCTCAGTTTGAGTTCATAAATCATAAATCTGAGGAGGTACCAGGGATTGAACCCACAACGTGGTAGATATGTAGATGCAATGCTAACTACTAGATCATGCTATCAAGAGGAATGCAGTAAAACTTCGTATCTTGGATGGCACTGAACCTGTTTGTACAGTGAAATTACATCTAGGGTTGCCAGATGGGCACCTCAACAAAACGGGAGATTTATATTAATGCTTATTATTAATAAATATTATTATTACGGTATGTAATTTTCTATCGTAAACAAATGATCGGTTCTAACTTCTAATGTTTACAGTCATTTAAAGGACAGACATTATTAACGTTAATTCTTTGTACTTCCATTCAGTCCATCGTCGTCTTGCATGATCGATAGACTTAAATAAATAAAGTAAATATACAGTATTACTAATTTAAATTTCCCGGGGCAAGAGTTTCCTGTTGACCATAGATGGGATTCATAAAACCTGGCACTCAAGAGACAACCAGAGATCTGGCAACCGTAATTACCGGTACGTCAGAACTTATCATTTCAGTTCCACATGTTGAGTTCAGTGTAAGATATTTGATTGCCGGTACTTTACCAAAATATACCAGTAAGTTATGAACATTTTAAACAAACAATGTGATTTTAAAAAAACTCATATCCACTGATACCTTATTCAATGCTGTAGGTTGAGAAAGTGGGACATGTCGAGTAGGTCTCAAGTCTGTCCTGGGTTCAGTTTCAGCCTGGGACAAACTTTTTTTTTTGTAAACATTGTAACAACTCTGTTATCAGTAGGTGCGCTGGGAGGCCTGCAGAAGCCAACTACATCAACTGCTGCAGCGACGACATCAAGTTCCACAGGTTTCTCTCTCACACTGACCACCACCACTTCCAGCACCACAGCAGCGGCTACTTCAGCTCCCCAGTCTGTACTCGCCACTGGAACCACGTACGTAAATATCAAAATTAATCTTCACATAATTTTATGTCATTTTTACCTACTCTAACTTTATCATACGAAATAGAAGTAAAGTCAGTATTGTGTTGAACTCTGAAATTCGATGCAGAGAGCATCAGTGTTGAAGTAACGGTATAGGATGATTTCTTTGTGAAGCAGATAGGGCAGTTTAGTAAATGAATCATACCTACTATGAAATGTTAGAATTGATCTTTGCCAAAAGACTACAAATCCCAAAATTTCTACCACACAAAAAAAGTGTGCATGGAACGCCATGCGACAGAAGTGAAACTTGTTTTTATTTTTTTATTTTTTCAGTTTTGGATTATTGGATTTTTTAATTTTTAAAATTTTGGATTTTGAATTTTTTTATTTTTTAAACTTTGGATAATTGGAATTTTCAATTTTGGATCTTTGAATTTTGGATTTTTTAAGTTTGGATTTTTTAAATTTTTTATCTTTGATTTTTTTTTATTTTTTGGATTTTATAGTTTTGGAATTTTAGATTTTTTAATTTTGGATTTTTTAATTTTTAATTTCTGGATTTTTAAAATTTTGGATAAACCTAATCATTGAGTTGATTGTTTTCTGTGCAGTCCGTTCCATCACTCCACACTAATTTTGTGACGATTTTGAGCGTAACACTAATTTCATGACGATTTTGAGCGTTACACAAGTTCTCGATTTACCCTTACCGCGGCTAAAGAAGTTACACTTCAAAAAAGTTCGTAAAATGTGTGGAGCTTAAATAATTGAAAATAACTATATATTTTATCACTCAACTTCAGTTTTAAGTATTTACTTACACATAACGCATTTCATAAGCGACTTGCTTGCATCCTCAGATGAGGTCCACTGCCGGGTCTGTTGTTGGGCCAATTGATGTCTCTGTGGGATGGATCATTCTGGAGGTAAGGTCGCTTTCCTTTGGCAGACCCGGCTGTGGACCTTATCTGAAGGATGCAATAAGTCGCTTATGAAACGCGTTATGTGTAAGTAAACACTTAAAACTAAAGTTGAGTGATAAAATAAAGTTTTTATAATTTGACTTCTTCACTGTGAGTCTTGCAACATTATGTATGATTATTGAAAATAACTCGTATTTAAAAATTAGGCAAAATATGTGGGAGGGGAGAATTAAATGAGCAAATCCGGTAGTTGAGGGATGGGCCAACAAGTTAGGGAAGCTGTTACTTTTCTGTGTTTGTTAGTATGTGCAGTGTGTGGGGAATCCACCACATCTGTTCGTATGCTTAGGGTAAATTACATTAGATTTTCTGCGCATCTACAGGGTGTCGAGTGCTCCGTCGGGGGCGAGCGCATCTCTCAACTTCTGTCAGCTGGAGGAGAGCATCAACAAGTGGACGCTGGAGCTGGAAGAACAAGAGAAAGTGTTCATGAACCAGGCAACACAAGTCAATGCCTGGGACAGACTTCTCATAGACAATGGAGAGAAGGTAGAATCTCTATACTAATTCAAATATATACAGAGTGAAGGGGTAATAATAGAAAGTTGATGTTTTCAATCAATTTCACGACCTATATACTGAAAACTAGAGTTCAAATGAAGCCAGTCACATCAATTAAATAACAAGATTGTTGACAAAATTAAATTAGTGGGCAATACACTGATGAAATGACTTTAAAAATTTACAAAATCTGGCAAACATTTTCACTAAAAATAGTGGCCTCTATACTTGTATAATAAGCTAATGAAACATTTCATACAGTTTATGTATAAACAATTATTTTCATAGCCTGAACTAGATATCATTTGTGTGTGTGTAGATTGTTGGTTTGAACAACGCAGTCGAGGGGGTCAAATTGAAGCAACAGCAACTAGACAATGAACTGGACTTTATCCTGGCACAGCAGCGAGAATTGGAAGAGTGCCTCGCACCACTCGAGAAGGAGCTCAGTTCCAATGTCGTCTCAGATCCTGAACGAGAACATATGTAAGATTCAAATAGTAATGAAAAATATTTCAAAAAGATCTTGATAACACTCTGTAAGTAAAATAGACTGTAGATTCCAGATTTTTTCCCCAAAGGAATTTTGTCTTTCAATCCTTATCTTAAATTCAATTTTATTCTGTGATGCCAACCTTATATTGTGTCCTCTGAAGATATCATGATTTGCTCTTGGATGGTATGTACGACTCACATCCATAAAGTAAGGTTCCCTGGGGCTGTTTACAGAAACAAAATACAATTTCAAGGAAATATTTATTCATTCTTGTGTCCGACTTTAGCGTTGTGTAACAAATAGTTGAATAAAAACACTTTCTTTAACACACTTTATTTTACCTTAGTAAATTTCTGCTTTAACACACTTTATTTTACCTTAGTAAATATTTATTGCAACAGACACAGCCAATGTTCAGCTATTTTTCAACGGAATCAAAATATTTGTCTTACCATCTTTTGAATACTTTTGTCGTAGAAGTGTGCCGCATGGGATTTGAACCATTGTGTGACAACCACCTTTGACTCTATGTCACTCTGTGAGATGTAGGAAAAGATGGAAAGCACTGGGAATGTAATCCGGGCTTTAGGGTGAATGTTTAAATACCTCCCAGTCAAACGTCTGCAGGAGACTTGCTAGGAGGTTTTTAAACATCCATCCTACAGCCCAGACTTCGCTCCCAGTGATTTCCATATTTTCAGTAGCCTAAAGAAATGACAGAGGCGGAGATGTTTGTCAAACAGTGGTTCAAATCCCTGGCAGCAGACTTCTACGACACAGGTGTTCAGAAATTGGTTCCACAGTATGACATATGTTTCAGTTCCATGGCAATATGTTGAAAAATAGCTGAACACTTGCTGTATCTGTTGGAATATATATGTCCATGAAATTGTGTTTTGTTTCTGTAAACAGCCCCAGAGAAACTTACTTTATGGATGCGCCTCGTATTTGCCATGAACAAATTTAACAAGGACTTCAAAGATGCCACGGAGGAAATTATAACTTTAGTGACAATTCCTTGTAGCTCTTTGTTTACACTTTTGTAGATCTCTGGTTCACTTGTTAAAACAAACGTATGTTTCTTATATACACACTTAATTCTGTTTTCCACTCAACTTCACTTATATAAGTAATGACTTACACATAATGCATTTCACAGCTTCTTAGCTGCATCATCAGATGAAGTCAACTGCCGAGTTTGCTGGAAGACCGGTAGATGTCTCTGTTGGGCGTATCAGTGTAGTGATGAGGTCGTTTTCCTTTGGGATATCGAAATTAACCAAGTTATTCCTGTTCCTTTGAATGAAAATTTTTTCCCATACCGTTAGTTCTATCGGTTTTGTTACAGATTTTACTAATTTAATGTCATCTTCAAATTCATGTCCTGTGGTCCAAAAATGATGTGCAACAGCCGACTTTTCTGTTTGTTTGTACTTTATATTTCTTAAGTGTTCCTTATGCCTTATATATATAAGTGAAGTTGAGTGGAAAACAGAATTAAGTGTGTATATTTGATTACTTCACTGTGAATCCCGGTTACAATTTTTATTTAGTATGTTTCTTGTTAATCAGTTGATTGGCATGATTATATTATTCAAGCCTTGTTTAACATTTCAGCTACCAGATGGCAGAGAACATGGACACGCAACTGAAGCAAATGTCAGAAGACCTCAAGGAGATCATACAGCATCTGAACGAAACAAACCGAACACAAGACACCAACGATCCTGTAAGTTTCTCCATTTAGAGACATCTTTACTGTCAAAAATAATGGGGGGGGGAGGGGAGGGGATTGATGTCGCATATTTAGACATGGCCAACTATAACTAGTATGAATAGTAATCGAGTCATACATGAGCACTCCTCCAAAAAGGAACCTCTACTGCAATGACTTCTATTGTAGCCTGCAAAGATTGCTATAAACTGTAGCTTAAGGCAGCAATATTTGTTTAAACACCTGCTTATAGCCCTAGTTTTCTTAATTGCTTTCGTACCATGGAAAAAAAATCCCTTTTGGCCTGGCCTGGCACAAGTAGATTTTGAAATTCAAATTCCTGGATGATGGAACAAAAGTTCATTAGATTTACAACAGTCTTGAAAGGACTTGATGTAGAATCTGTAAGGGAGTAACAAATTTCTTGTCCTACAACTTTTTTTCCCCTCACACCTTGAGCTAATGGTTGGTGTTATCAGAAAACCTTTTGAACTGCTGTTAGCAGGTATAACTTTAAACGGATGCAATGCTTTTCATATTAAGAGAGTTATAGTTTTTTTTATTTACCGTATTGGCCCGAATATAAGACGATGTTTTTTCCCTGAAAATGTGCTTTTAAAATCTATACTCGTCTTATACGCGCAGCCTAAGACTCAACAACTCTCCATTCGTGAATGCAGCTGTGAACGTGTGCAGCAGCGGGTATCCCCATGCAAATGACGTGCATCCGACCCAAGGTCAAGTCGCGTGGAAATTCACCGAACTTTACCGAACTAATTTTTCCAGACTTTGTGCTTCTGTTTGTACTGCACCAGGACCTTCTGATCCTGACTGCACTGTTACTTGCCTGGCGTCTCTATTCTCTATGCGTAAAGCTTTTGTTTGACCCCAGTCATGGCAGACCACGTGGAAAAGAAAGCATCTTCATTGTCTCAATGCGTAAATAAAGGCGAGAGAAGAAGTTACGACATGAACTTCAAAATTCTGTTTTATGTGAAGCAAAATCTACTAATAAGCTATTTTATTTATTTTTCGTAACTACCCTTCAAAAATTCAGGGTTGTCTTATATTCGAATCTTATTTTTGGGCCAATATGGTATTTATTTATTTTATTATTATTATTATTTTTTTTTTTTTTTTTAAATCTCCCCCATTTCTACCCTGTGGGTTCATAACATAATCAGTGCTATGAAAGAATCAAGTCTTATAACTTTTTCCTTTTGTTCTAGATTGTGCAGATAGGACGAATATTGAACGCCCACATGAATTCTCTACAGTGGATCGACCAGAATACAGCTCTCATCGCAACACAGTTGGAGCAGGTGTCCAAGCTCCATGACGTCCACAGACGAGAAAACGAGAGGTCATTCCACTTAACTTATGATTAGTGTAATCAACTTAATTGCTGATTTCTTTTTTAAATCCATAAAACAGGTTCCATGTTATTTAAAGCATTTGTTATTAAAACATCTCTGAGCTAGAGGTTTTACTTAATATAGTATTTAATTGGTTTTCTTATCTACAAAAACATGTTCCGTGGTATTGTAAACATTTTTTTCTTATTTTAGTTTAATGTAAATTAATTGTGATATCACATTTCCACGGCAATAAATAAACTTTGAAATAATCTATGCCTACTTTACTTCCTGTACCACATCTGTAGTGTCTTCATACGTTTCACTTTCTTCTGTAGCTGTAGAATCCCATACAGCAGAGCCTCTGCGGTTGGAGGACAACCTACAACCAAAAGAATATTGGAGACTGTATTCTTGTTGGACTCAGCCAACGTATGACAGAAAACCAGTGATGGGAAAAGTACAAAAAGAAAGTAATTGGGATGAATTACAATTACCTGAGACACCTTTTACTTAATTACATTTACAAATTACTATTTCAAAAAGTAATCAGTAAAATTACATTTACAATTACTTTACAAAATGGCAGTACCTAAAAATTCCTTGTTTTTGGTTTGTTTTGGGCACAAGCCCAAATTATTAATGAAGAAACAAAAAAACACATCAATGAGAATATTTTCGGAAACGTTGAGTAACTTTCTGTTAATATTAACTCTAATTTGGATATTGGTTGCAAAATAAAATGTGATGGCGATACAGTTAGCGAGAATTAAACTAATACTAACGACTACTAAATTGTAACAATTACAATTTTATTTCCAGGAGTAAATTACAAGTAGAAATTACATTTTAAAAAAAGTATTGATTACAAGTAAATAGGACCAAAAAAGGAATTGTTACTGTAATCCGATTACTTTTACTCAATTACTTCCCATCACTGCAGAAAACAAACATAACTTTGATGAGTAAATATTTTAAGAATTGAGGATGATTGCATAAAAAGAAAGGTATATGAGCATGGAGTATAATCGGCACCTGGCAGGTGTGTTTGAATAGATATGATGGGGATGTAGGGGTGAATGGTTGGATGTAATGAGAAGACTGAGGAGGGAAAATCCAGTGGTAAAAATTCCCCGACCGCCTGTGGAATGCAAAGAGGAAGCAATATTTGATATTCCAAAGGAATGGAAAGACAGATATTTTAGGAACAATGTTTTTATCGATGGTGGACAAACGAGTTACCATGACGAAATTCAATCTTCCTTAAGAGTAGTCTAGTGTGGCGTAATAAGTTGACAAATATATTCACCTTATACCCTCAATTTTACTTATAAATGAAATGCATAAGCCAATTGGGACACTCTGAAGTTAAATAACACTGCGTACTAGTCGTAGTATATAAAATCACCATGCAGCAGTTGCAGCACTAGTTCCCAGTAGTTGTATGTAGAACGTCAACAGCCGTAATATATTAAAAAATTACAATAACAGCAGTTGTACAATTGTTATTTATGGGAAGTCACTATGTGCCAGTTGTATTGTGTAAGTATTTATATACTACGACTAGTACACAGTGTTTTTTAACTTCAGAGTGTCCCAAGTGGCTTATGCATTTCATTTATAAGTAAAATTCCACATTCTCTACGCATATACAAGAACGGACGGCAGCAGCAGCAGTAAAAGCTATCTACGACATCCCCAAGCTCCAAAGTCTATCCCTACCAACGGCGATGGCGCTATTCAAGCTCAAAGTCATGCCAACTGCCACATACGGAATTCAGTTAATATGGCCATTCCTGACGGTGCAAAACCTCAAGTAACTAAAAAGCATCAAAGCCAGGTTCCTAAAAAGAGCCCTATCAGTGTCAAAGTTCACAAGAAACAGTTACTCCTACATAATGGCTCAGGAAACCTATTTCCTAGAAGATATTAGGCACTCCTTCAATCAACCAGAAACACCGGCATATAAAATCACCATCGAAGAAAGACAAAACAAAGCCAAGGACATCCCAAAAGAAATAATGGAAACGAAAGCTTTGACAACTGACGTCTGGAAGGGTCCAAATTTTGAGCTCAGGCACCTGATCACACGCTTCGCAGCACATGGCTTCCATCACAAGATATGCTTCAATAGGTCATACCACATCCCCAAGGAAAACTGCATCTGCAAACTCTGTAACAAGCCGTGTCCCAAGTACCATCTGGCACACTGTGAGAATAGAACTATATCAATCAACTCGTTGGCAAAGGAGTGGTGAGAACCAAAGAACTGATTCTGTAACTGTTATATACACATTGTGTTTGATGAAACTTAAATAAAAAAAATTATAAGTAAAATTGAGGGTATAAGATGAATATATTTGTCAACTTATTATAATTGGCCCTCAAAGGTAAAAACAATGAAATTCATCACTTTAGTGTGGTGTATCACCAGAGGAAGACTAGGGGAGAGTCGAAACATTGTTTTTTAACTTTTATCTACTGGTTTTGAAATAATTTTAAAAACATCTTTTAATTGTATTTGACACAGTAGAATTCAGGACCGATATGGATGTTTTACTGCCTGTAGATTGTCTCTGATGGCTGGCTATAATCATTAGTCTCATTGGTTGCCTCTTCTTTTCTAGTCTACAAGTCATAGTGAGACAAAAATGTGTTCAGAAACCACTTGATTTAACTCTTTAGAAAAAAGCAAACATCCTAAGAAACAAAGACTTACAGACTTATACCATATTGGCCCGAAAATAAGACGACCCTGAATTTTTGAAGGATAGTTACAATAAATAAAATAGCTTATTAGTACATTTTGCTTCACATAAAACAGAATTTTGAAGTTCGTGTCGTAACTTCTTCTCTCACCTTTAGACAATGAAGATGTTTTTTTCCACATGGTCTGCCATGACTGGTGGTCAAACAAAAGCTTTACGCGTAGAGAATAGAGACGCCAAGCAAGTAACAGTGCTGTACAAGCAGAAGCATGAATTCAGGAAAAATTAACTCCGGTAAAGTTTGGTGAATTTCCACATGACTTTGACCTTGGGTCGGACACATGTCATTTTCATGGGAATACCCGCTACACACACGCACAGCTGCATTCTTGAATGGAGAGTTGTTGAGACTTAGGCTACGCATATAAGACGAGTATAGTTTTTAAAAGCACATTTTCAGGGAAAAAACATCGTCTTATATTCAGGCCAATACGGTAAATTTTGAGATCCCTAAGGACAATGCCCGCGTTTTTAAATTCATAAAACCTGGAGGGCATCTGGTGGACAGAGAAGCAAGCCTTTCAGTATAGACATTAGCTGGTAATGATGGGGAACCCACTGAAACATATGTCCTAATTTGTTAAATTTTAACCTACAACTATTATAATTCGCCATATTTTTCAACAGAATCAAAATATTTGTCTTACTGTGGCACCATCTTTTGAATACTTTTGTCGTAGAAGTGTGCCGCCTGGGATTTGAACCATTGTGTGACAACCACCTTTGATTCTATGTCATTTTGTGAGATGTAGGAAAAGATGGAAAGCACTGAGAGCAAGGTCCGGGATTTAGGGTGAATGTTTAAATACCTCCCAGTCAAACAAATGCAGGAGACTTGCTAGGAGGTTTTTAAACATCCACCCTAAAGTCCGGACTTCACTCCCAGCGATTTCCATATTTTCAGTAACCTAAAGAAATGACAGGGAATGACAGAGAGGTGGAGATGTTTTCCACACAGTGGTTCAAATCCCTGGCGGCAGACTTCTATGACACAGGTGTTCAAAAGTTGATGTCACGATAAGACAAATGTTTCAGTTCCAGTGGCGATGTTGAAAAATAAATGTGAAGTTGAATGTTTTAAGGTTTGACCCGAGTATGACACAATGTTTTTTTTCCCCTTCAAAATGTGCTTATAAAAACTATACTTGTCTTGTATGTGCAGCCTAGCACTTTCAACATTTAAAAAGAAAGAAAAAAATATTTATTGCTACAAGACAAATTGCTCTGGTCTTTACAATAAACCTGAATTAAAATAAACTATGAACACTTGGTGGAGACTCTCAAATAAAAACGATTGTCTGTTGTCTGATTTGTACATGGAAAAGCTCCTCTCTACCTCCACTGAAAAATGACCAAAAAATGCCGAAAATGACGAAAAATGCAAAATAAAGCCAAAAAAAAACTAAAACAAACTGCCCTTATTTGATCAATTATTTCATGGTACACATTTATATATATTCAAGCTATCTTTTAATATAAAAAAGATGCAAAATCATCAAACGCCTTGCTACCTTTAAAAAATTTAGGATCATCTTATATTCCGGCCAGAACGGTGTTACATTGACACCTCACAATGCTTTCCTGATTAATTTAATAAAAATAATTTAAAAAAAAGTGTGTGTGGAATGCCACACGACAGAAGTGAAACTTGTTTTTATTTTTTCAATTTTGGACTATTGGATTTTTTCAATTTTGGATTGGTGGACATTTTTAATATTGGGTTTTTGGACATTTTTATTTTTTTGTTTTTGGAGTGTTTAAATTTTTTATCTTTTAATTTTGGAATTTTTAAATTTTGGATCTTTGAATTTTTTTATTTTTTGGATTTTTAAATTTTGGGTTTTTAGATTTTTTAAATTTGGATTTTCGATTTTTTAATTTTTGGTATTTTTTATTTTTTAAATTTAGGGTTTTCACTTTTCAAATTTTGGATTTTTTAATTTTTTTATTTTAAAATTTGAATTCTTAAATTTTGGATTTTTTAATTTTTTAATTTGGATTTTTTATTTCATAATAATGGATTTTTGACTTTATAATTTTGGATTTTTAAAATTTTGGATTTTTGGATTTTTTAAATTTTGGAAAACCTAATCATTGAGTTAATTGATTTCTATGCAGTCCATTCTGTCACAGCCCCACTAATTTCGTTACGATTTTGTTCGTATCGCAAGTTTGGGTTAGCTCTCGATTTACTCCTATCACGGCTAAAAAAGTTTTACTTCAAAAATTGGATATGCCTAGTTTGAATAACAACAGCAACAGTATTTGACATGATACTACATTAAGATAGTGTTACATCACACGTAATAAGCATATTACAACAAACAAAAATCTTTTGACTACCCAATTACATTGGTTTATTGTGTGTGATACATACCAGGTACATAAATGTCAACGGGGATAATCCTGTCGCATCCTCGCACAACTGAATACGAGTAATGGTAGTATCCACCACCATTAGCACAGCTGCCCATCGAGATCACCCAGCGAGGATCCGGCATCTGCAAACATTACAGATCAAACATTTCTTGGAGTCTGGTAAAGTATTATCACAGTATACGTATTAATACAGTAAAGAAACTGTGTGTTAAAAGTCCTATGACAACATGTTGGCTGGACGACACTAGCGCTTCATGCGGAAATTAAGTAAAACTACATTCTCATCATATCAAATGACTTGGGAAAATACATAAACACATCACAAAATATGTTATGTTAAAGGAGAAAAATACAGAATATTTTTATTTAATGCAAATCTAATTTTAAATTTAAGAAATAATAAAACAGACACTGTATTATATTATAGTTAAGAAGAGGTAAACAATACCTACCTAGGCTACTGTTAAGGACTGTATCTAGGCCTGGTACTTTTCCTTTAAAATCATTGCCCTTTAATATAATTTATAATTCAAATTATGATATTAACTAGCCTACGTAATGAATCATTTTTAATCACTGCTAAACACAAAAAATAACTAATTTACACACACTTAAGAAGTCAGAGGTGTTTGATCTGTAATACTTGATCTGTAATGATAAAAGTGATAAAGCTGGTCTAAACAGATCAAACACCTCTGACTTCTTAAGTGTGTGTAAATTAGTTATTTTTTGTGTTTAGCAGTGATTAAAAATGATTCGGAATAGGCGGATTTTCCGAATAGCAGGGTTCAGAACAGCAGGACTCTACTGTATTTACATTGTTACATAAGTGTTCCCATTGTATTACAGATCAAACAAGTTTCATATTTATTGCCCTGCATTGAACACCTCTTGATTTTGGTATAGTATTATACTGCAAGAATGCATAAGATGCAGAAGGCTAGCAATAGCTCACAATGAAGGGGAGGATGTAGAGCCTTCAGTCTCCATTTATTGGAGCTTTCAAGTTATACGAGGTCTGTTAGGAAAGTATCCAATTTTTTTTTTTTTTTTTTTTTGTGTGAAAACCTGATGGAATTGAATCAAGCACGCTTGCATGAGCTGACCTTGAACCTTCGTGTGCATGTGTGAATTTTTTCCCACCTAGTATAGTTTTGTATCAGATTATTCAATTCCACTGTTAAAAAAAATAACCCTAACCTAACACAAGTCAACAGCCAAAATGTATTCGAGATAAAATTAACCATACATTACTAATTTGGGGTCGCTAAACACGAAAATGACATCCATTTTTGTCTGTTAGTTCTCATTTCTACAATACACAAGTCAGTTTGTTTTACTAAAAACAGGATTTTAGCCGAGTAACTTTGTTTGAAACAGTCTGTACCGGAAATTTAAGGGTGAATTTATGGCTCTAGTATATAAGTCAAACCCTCAAACTGATATTCCTTTATAAATTCAGTTCAGTTCTTGCTTTATGAGTGAGAAAACTGTCTATCAGTGGGCTTTGAAATAGTTAAAATAGGGAGTGATTTAATCGTTATTGTGAGTGATTATAATTATAATTATAAAATAACATATATGCGTATATATTATCCTTTCTGTAATAGAATTGGCATGAAAAGCACAGAATGCCGCGTAAGTGTGTTAACAATCCAAATAACTTTTGTTTTATCTGTGGAGAAGTGACTTTTAAATCACAAAAGGTACGGTTAACTGTTATTGTTAAAAAGGCCTATCATCTCTATTTTGGTTGCAAGGTTGGTGATCAGGACAAATCGTTTGCACCCCATATTTGTTGTCGTACTTGTTCCACAAACCTACGCGAGTGGCTAAATGGAAACGGGCGATATATGAATTTTGCTATACCAATGGAAACAGGGTTATATGAAATATTGTTGCTGTTTATGTGAATGGAATAGTCGTGTGAAGGACAAACACTATGCAATAAAGCAAGAACCAGGTATTAAAAACATTGTTTACAGACCACTGGTTGACAAGACTGAAATAATATTACCTGCGTTGCACATTAAGTTGGGACTAATGAAAAACTTTGTAAATGGTATGAATCAAAACGGAGAAGCATTTTAATATCTCTTTCATAAATTTCCACGATTAAGTGAATCTAAAATCAGAGAGGGAATATTCATAGGTCCCCAAATAAGAAAACTAATGGCTGATGAACATTTTCATAGACTTCTAACAGACAAGGAGAAAACTGCATGGGTAGCGTTCACTAGAGTTGTACTTAATTTCCTTGGCAACAAAAGGGCGTCTAATTACAGAACATTAGTGGACAATATGTCGATGGCTTATATGGGTAGAATGGGGTGCAACATGTCTCTCAAGATGCATTTCCTTCACTCTCACCTGGTCTTCTTCTCTGACAATCTTGGAGCAGTAAGCGACAAGCATGGTGAACGTTTCCACCAAGACATCGCTACTCTAGAACGATGTTATAAGGGGAAATGGAACACGTCTATGATTGCTGACTACTGCTGGTCTGTAGTAAGAAATGCTCCTAAGATAAAGTACACTAGAGATGGCAAAAGACCACGTTTATGAGGAATCTGATTAAAGACTACGTATATTTTCTTGTACGAACAACAATGAAGGCTATATAGCAGATATCTTCTAAACGAGAACTAATAAAAAACATTTACTGTCATTTTCGAATTTAGGAGGCCAAATTACATAAGATTTGATACATTTTATTTCGGATACAAAAAGCTTTTTAAATTTTGTTGACTTGTGTAATCAATCAGAACAATTTATTGTAATTTCAAGAAAATATCTGTATATCTATCTATCTAAATATCTGAGATGTATGTATGCACATTTACTCCTATGAGACCCTTTGACCTAGAGGTCTGAAATTTTCGTTTTATGTTCCCCATGACGTGGGAGATGTCTATGTCAAATTTCATCCTGATAGCTCATTCAGTTAGGTCAAAATTTAATTTTGTTATGGTTATTTCTTGTGCTTTATCTCCTGTTCTCTAGCGACGATGTTGCTAAGTGCAGGAGTGGCTACAGCATCGACCAAAAGAATTTTTCTCATGCAGTATTAAAGCACTACCTATCCGATGGCATAAGAGCATTGAACTGGGAGGGGATTGTGTAGGAAAATAATGTACAAGCAAGCATTCTTCCTGGGAAAAAATTAATCTGCTGCTTTTGAGATTCCCTAGTCGACTCAATACAATTGTATTTACGATCTTCACAGAACTTTTGTAACTGAATCCACTTGCATTTTATATTTCTTTCAGTATTATTTGGTTTAGCTTCCTTTATGATGATATCAGTTTCGTCAACAGATGCATTCCTTTTGTTTTCATTATCGCCGACAGCGGATGACGTAATCTAGTAATCTGTTACGGTTCAGTAACGAACTGGCGTTTTGTCAGGTAAAACAGCTTCCTCGCTTCCTACAAGAATACTGTAAGGTAAACTGTCATGATTGGTCTATATCCACGGAATTATTAAACGGTATTGGTCAATATCAAACACGCGGTATTATGAGTGGAATAGTCAGCATTAACACACGATTTGAATGTCATTTTCAGAAACATGCCTATGTGTGTATATTTAATATAGATGCCATGTTTACTAACAATTTAATTTTGCATGATTTTCTCTAAAACGCCTCAAATGATTCTGTTTATTTTTTTACACTAGGCCGTTATTCTATGGTCTAAATTTTTTCGCAAACTTTCTGTGATGGTAGGCCTAGTCATAAGTAGGGCCCAGATTTTTAGGCTTTTATAAAAGGTATTAGCCTTTTATTTTCGTGGAATAGCCTTTTTTAACTTTTAAACAAACGATTTTAGCCGTCTTAATAAAACACTAAAGCCGATGTCCCACGATCCAATTTGTTGGTTGAAAATGTTGTATCAAGTAGCATTTCTATACAATTATTTCTGGCTGTGCACACGAGAGTGCGTTTTGGTCCAATATCCAGCGCCAGCTGTTCTCCCGAAACTAAAATCGATGACTACTACAATCGACATGGCGGTCGATATATACGCACCTTACACAAGTAACATTTTTTACGGAATCTTTATCATAATTTCCAGAGCACCTCAGCTTTTATGCTGGTTGTAATAATAATTATTGTTAATATTGTTAAATTCAAAGTCTTAGCATCCGTTAATCTTCTTGACTTTAATGTTATAACATTTTATCTTTTTGGTTATGTTGGCTGGTCAAGCGAGCGCTGGCAGCGGCGAGAATCAGCTGTACGGAGGAAGAAGCCATGTTTCTACGTCATGCACGTCACGCGGGGATAGAATGACGCTCATTGGTTGATTTCATATTTTTGGATGGAAAAATAGAAATGTTTCTATTCCGTTGCATGCAAAATAATTGTATGAAAAATATAGGATGAAATTGTGTGCAATGGCAGTCGGCCATGTCACACGATCCAATCCAACTGTTTGTAGACATTTGGACCAAAAATTGGATCATGGGACATCGGCTTAATACTAACAACGAAAATTGTATCATAATTTTGACACTGTTATTCTAATTTTAGAAGATAAAACAAGTAACTATACCTTATGAAAAGTCTGTAATTCTAAGAATAAACACTTATTTATGTTCCTTTTAGAGATGGGTCCTCGATACTTTCGATACCTCGATACTTGCATGGTATCGAGCGATACTTCAGAAAACTCGCTCGATACTTTGGTAACTCTGCAATTTAAGGAAATTCGGTATCTCTTTCTGCGTTTAGTAGTCTGCTAAATATAGTAGATACTTCTATTTCTCCTTGAAATGGAGAAAACCACTCTGTGACTTTTGTCTAGTCATAAATAAAGATTTTCCGACTTTTAAAATCCAAACAGAAGAGATTCTTAATTGATTCGTTTCCTGTCAAACGTTTCAATAACAACCAACAAGCAAGCTGACTGTCCAAACCCCACTGTAATTAATTTAAAAAAAAAAAAAAAAAAAAAAACTTGTAAGTGAACTGTTCCAAAAACTAATTTTAATTTTAATTTAGAGTTTAAGAATAATTATAGGCTACTGATGATATTAAATTTTGCCTCATTAAATATCCACACTTAATTAATTTAGTTGGTATTACACAGTTCTCTCAACTTTTAATTTTTAATGTACCTATTTTGAAACTGGAAATGTTGACGGTATCGAGTATCGAAGTATCGAGTATCGAGGAAAAAATCATGTATCGGTATCGAGTATCGAGAAAATCTGGTATCGACCCATCCCTAGTTCCTTTGCATTAATTGGAAAATCTATTTACACATCTTGTTTTTCTGCAAAAGTCCTCTTTAGTCCCTAGTTTTTTCAGCCCCTTTTATGCCCTTCAGTTCAATTGAACCCTTTTTAGGTTCTATAAGATTCATATATTCGGAAGCAAGGGGCATGAAATGGAAAAATACGTTTAAATGTTCTAATTAGGAAGCCGGGGAAAAAATAGGTTAAAACCTTCAAATTCGGGCCCTAGTGATAAGGCATCCACCTCTGAATTACGCTGTAACAACTGAATACATAATCCCTGGGAAATTTAAGTGAGTGAATTACTTCACATAAAAAATAAGCGTATCCATTATTAAATCTTAACGTGTTTACTATATTACATTAATATGGATGAGAACTGAGTGACCGCTCAGAGTTAAGGGGCTTTAACAATTTACAAAATTTTAATTTTAATTATTATTCAAGCAAATTGATTCCCAAGTGTTTAATTACCAAAGCATTATTCTTACACCGTCATTTTATGGGGGTTTCAGGGCACACATCTGAGTCACAAATGCAATGAAATGAAGATATGTTAATATTTTTCAAATGAATAGCTAATATACACAAAAGCTTATTTAGCATCGTAATTCACATTAGATGTTAAATACAGTTCACCATAATAAGTGCAGTAGAAATGAGACATACAGTCATTCTCTCAAAACATTCACTGCAAAATTTCATCATAACTGTCATCCATAGTCTTAAAACTCTTGGCCTAACAGTTTTTGATGGTCCCGGCCGTTCACTCATTGTGATTCACAAAATAGTAAACTGAATTAAAGAAAGTTTAACTCACGAGGACAATTTGGGATATTTAGAAATGACTGAGAATCGATAAATACAATTGAGCAATCCATGGTAACAGATTGGAACAATAGGAACGTATCCATGGATATTTTATGTCTTTACTTTCTTTCGTATTTTTTATACTTTATTTGAGAGCTTTTAAGCATATTTTTATTGTTTTATATTTATTCTTTTGAGAGCTTATATGCGTTTTTTATATTGTATTATGAGTTTTTTTTTAGCTTCTATGCTTGTTATTATTGTTTTTATGATGAAAAGTCACTTGTTGGGTCGCCAACTCAGGTAAAAAACTATTGACTTCGACACCTTTAAGAAGTATGTTGAAGATCTGGCATCGTAAAAAAAGATGGATGCAGATGAATTGTATAAACAAACTGGAACAGCAGGAACCACAAAAGTCTCAAAAACTGGAGCAGTGGATAGGTTGACAGACACCTCGCTCTACACTGAAGAGATTTGGTGCTTCTGGTGAAGGCAAGGGAATTGAAGGTCGTGCGGATGTGGCTGACAATTCTGGCTATGTATCTGGGTACAAGGAAAAGGATACATATGACTCAAACTCCAGGAAAGGATGGGAAGCCAACATTCAAATAAAAAGTAATCTAGAAAATGTAATGAATTATGTAAAAATCAGTGAAACCTTTAACAAAGAAGAAGAAGAAGAAGAAGAGGAAGAGGAAGAGGAAGTTGAGAGGAGCGAGGCAAGTCGCCTCTCTATGCAACTACATAACTTGAAAGTGTTCGTGGTGAAACTGAATTACCTGTGCATAAGCAGGTATAATAAAAAGATGATACCGCAGGTATCAGCAACTCAAGAAACAACCCCGGGACCTTCCAGATCCTATGGCTACTCAATGCCGTGATGGCACTGTCTGGTGGTCTCTAAACAGAGGTGTATAAACTCCTTATGACGCTGATACTCCAAGACTGTGAGAGGGGCGTCGTAAAATAACCTGGAAGAAGAAGAAGAAGAAGAAGATGGGTAGACATTTACCGAAGAGGTATGTTTTGAAATGAATACTGAATAAGCAATATTCAGACCCTGAATACGACGGCCTTCAAGTACAGACTGTACAGAAGACGCAACCCTACGAGTGAAGACTGTTTCTTGGATATCCAGCCCAAGTGAAAGAGATGACAATCTTCCTGTGCCTGTGTCGCTCCGCGAAGGTTCGACGATGTGTCTGATGTACTAGAAATTGCGTAGTCCCTGACATAACTGGCTGAATTTGTAACAAATGAAGAAATAAAAGTAATTGTTGTCTGGCATGAAATGTCTTGGTCATTTAAAAACGACGTATGTATAGGGCTTTTAACTTTTTTGTTCCACTTCAAGATGAATAGCAGATGATAGATGTTCTTTGGACGCGAGGTTTACTGATCACTAGGGCCCGGATTCTGATGACCTAATATTGTTTGAAAATTGACCCATAAAATGACCTTAAATTTTAAAGAAAATGACTTAATAATTATAAAGAATGACCTAAAAACTGTTATTTTATTTATAAAAAAATATTATTGTACACTCAAAGTTGTAGACTAATTTGTACATAATTGAAAACAAAACTGTAAATGCAGAAAGGATGTTGTAGGTCTAAGAAGTCTGTTCTTTGTTCTTGATTGGAGCAGTTGAGAAGAAAAGTAAGAAAATTGTTTTAAAGAAGATCCTACATTATAGTAAGGAACCTAGCAATTTATTTAAATATTACCCGTATTAAAAAAAAAATAAGGTTGCAGGATTACAGTAAATTACTGTAAGCATTCAGAGGTTATTGAAGGTACAAAAGTTAATATACTCAATGTAAATGCATGAAAATGACTATATAAGGAAGCAAATAACAAGAAAATGACAAAATAATGACGTAAAATCGAAATAAATGCCCTAAAATATAAAATTGCATAAAATAACATAAAATGACCTAATAAAAATGCATTTGTGTAATCTAGAGGCCATGAGTAGGATTTATCTACAAGTTGGCAATGTCAATGCAGCATCAATAAAAATATTACATGTCATTACGATCCGGGCCCTGCTGATCACCGTTCTGCATTTCGTATGTTGTCTGTAGATTTGTGTGTTTGGCCGGTATGACATTATAAAAGCTATTTTACTGATAACAGTCAAAGAGCTCAACTTTTATAAATGCCATTTTATCCTAGTCAGACTCTTCATCATAATTTTATAGAATATTTCATGCAGTTGTATAATGATGGCCATGATATGACATCCGTGATTGTAGAAATAGAATCAAATACATTGCTGGCCTCTCCGGTAGCTAGATTGAGTTTTGTAAGTGGGTCATTTGCCATCCACCTTCTGGTATAACAATTTGAAGAGCTCTAAAAAAAAAATGATGTAATTTCCTGGATCTTCTACTGGCAGTAAGTTCTTAAGTCCACAGTCTTAAAACGTTTCTTTCCCCTTCACTACAATTTTTGCATCCATAGCTGTACCATATCCACATTCAAATTATAATATATATTGTAAAATCATTTACATAGAACGAGGGAGAATCAAATGAAAACCACAATTAATTTTTTCCCATCATTTTTCTGCAGGAAGAATGTTTGCCTGTACATTTTTTTCCACATTGTCCCCTCCCAGTTCAATGCACTTATGCCCTCAGATAGGAAGTGCTTCGATACCGCGTGGGAAAAGTTATTTTGGTTGACGCTGTAGCCACTCCTACACCAACGATTGGACGTCCTCATCAGACTTAAACTTCTGCCCTCCAAGGAGATCCTTTAACACTTTCCGCACCATGCCTGTACGTGATACGTTCCGCATTTTATACCCGCATGAACCAAGACCATATCCCTTACGTTGCGCGCGTTCCCGTGCTAAGCAATGGGAGAATACATGATGTAATACAGGATTTGAACGGATAAACACAAAGCTTAGTTTATGAACTTCCCAACAGAGTGTACTTCATACACTTTTATCGATTCTTGTATCAATTTATATTGACTTTTATTATCGAATTTATATCGGCCTACTGCGATTATCAAACATCAACAAGAAAAAAGGTTAGCATTCGTGAAAATGTCCGAATCGGATGAATTGTTTTTTTAGGCTTTTCTCCTGTTGATCAAAATGTTTATTCAGGTTCTTCTTGATCATATAACGATTTATCTACTGACGAAGATGATATGTGTGCAGACAAAGAAAAGAAAGAAACTGGACAAAAAGTGAGAAGGGAGTCAAGATGGTGTAAAGTGTGTAACATTGGACTGTGTACGCCAGAAGGCTACAAAGAATATCACACACGTGTTAATTACTAGACAATATGCAACCAAAATGTTGTCAGCATTCTATGTCATGTATTGATTCAGTA
Organism: Ectobius pallidus; assembly: GCA_964059195.1. Classification (NCBI taxonomy): domain Eukaryota; kingdom Metazoa; phylum Arthropoda; class Insecta; order Blattodea; family Ectobiidae; genus Ectobius; species Ectobius pallidus. The sequence goes on along the minus strand of CAXKWD010000008.1, from coordinate 167,217,548 downwards.
ATTTTAGTTAGTACTTTTGCAATAAATAGGTTTTTAACCCTCTAAACCTTAAAAAAAGTATTTATGAAAAAAGTAAATCCTCAAAAGAGCCTCCCATTTATCTCCCTGTGTAATATTTATATGAGAGTGAATACACAAAAGAATAGCATTTCTAGAAAGAGGAAGTTTCAATCTTCATGGGTAAGTAATTCATTATTTTGTGATACATATTGTATGTTTTTAAAAAAAAATCACAAATTCGGAAGAAAACGCTCGGTTCACAGGGTGATGACGCTGATAAATGGCGCGGTGTGGAAAGTGTTAATGGACCAAAGATGTGGAAGTCTGATGGTGCCAAAGCGAAGGGATTGCTGAGTGCAGGTATTTTGCTTCAACATGATAAAGCCTGTCCAACCATGAAAACCAACAACATTCACTTCAAGTGCCTCCCACATCCTGACACCATCGGTTCCCTGTTCTCTGCTTGAGCTGCCATCTGTATCTAAATATTTCAGGCGATGTATTGTAATGTCATGCAGGTTTCCCCATATGTGTTGTCAATTTACCGTATTTACTCACCTATAACACCCCCCTTTTTTCACAATTTTCAACTTCTAAAATAGGGGAAGGTATAATAGGTGAAAATTTTCACATGACATAGGTTGGGTTGTCATGCTTTAAAAAACAGGAAAAGACACATTTAGCGTCTTTAAATCAACATGCAGAATAGTTTAAATCCATTTTTTTTATTTACAAAAAGTTAAATTATCACGTCAATTTAACTTTAGAGTTTTAAACAGTTTGGTATAGCTCCCTCCTGCATTACCGCAGCTGACTGGGTCACGTGACTAAACGCTGCGCGTGCCCGCGTGGTGTTCAAGGTTAACTCAGCATTGCAATGCTGTCATCCAACTGGGCAGCAACTGCCTAAATTTCGTATCTCCCTTTCTTCACACCACGGAATGATTTCAACATTTTCTTTGCTCCTGATAATTTGTCTTTCTGTTTACGCCAATAAGATATCATACATGGCTGCATATTCTAACACACTCAACTTGAAGGATGCCGTAAAACTTGCTCTCCAACTCGTTTTTCACGTGCTTACTGACTCTCAGGCAGGCAACAACACAATACACGCGTATGGCGGAAGTTGAACTCAGAAACCTGAAGGGCATTGAGAAATCTATGGGGGAGGTGAGAGTAACTATGGCCAACATACAGGTGGCAGGGAAGCGTGGGTTTTACCGTTAACAGAAATGTTGCAGTTGCCGATCGCTTTAAAAGATTTTTTTTTTTTTTTGGCGTTGTCGAAAATTGGGGGGGTATTATAGGTGAGGGGGTGCTATAGGCGAGTAAATACGGTACTTACTCAGTGGCAATAGGCAATTCCTCAGCAAGCGAAAGGAATATTATCTACTTTATGGAACTCAGAGGTTCATTGCCGTGCTTACCTGGGCCCGCCATTCAACCTATTCTGTGCTAACTCCATCCAACCATTCCTCGCAAATCCTACTTCTCTTAAATCTATCCTAATATTGTCCTCCCACCTATGACTAAGTCTTCCATGTCCCTTCAGGTATGTAGCGCCACGAAGTTTAATTTATTTCAATAAGGATATTTTAAAAGTACAGGGTGTTTCAAAATGAATATCGGGGTTTTAAGGGTTTCTAGAATTTAGTACATTTAACATACAATTATAAATAATACATCAAATGAAAGAGCAACTCAAACAGTTTTTCCTACAAGTGTTCAATGTGAGCACCATTCGTCACACGGAACACATCGAGTCGATAGGAGAGTTCTTCCCAAATCTTGATCAGTAATTGTTGCAACAACTGCTTCAATCGGGTAGGTCAGTTGGTAGTGGTGGCACATACACTTGAACCTTTATGAATCCCCAAAGGTAAAAATCACATGGCATTAGATCAGGTGAACGTGGAGGCCATGCGAAACAAGCTCTGTTATCCGGCCTCTTGCTGCCAATCCAGTGGTCGGGTACAACATCGTTTAACCATTCGCGTACTGAGTGATGCCAGTGAGGAGGTGCACCATCCTGCTGCGAAATAAAGTTCTCTGGTTCAGCTTCTTCCAATCGAGGAAAGTGCCATAATTGTAGCGCGTCAAGATAAGAATTACCAATCACACATGCTTCGAGGAAAAAGAAGGAAATACGGAAAGCACGATGCACTGTTACTACAGATTCCGTCTTTGCATACTGTAACACAAAAAAAAACTTTCTGCTCAACAGTCGCCATCTTTGCTACTAGCGCTTTCTAATGGCATACGGAGGAAACAGTGCGTGCGCACAGGAGCACCAGCAAAACTGTTTGAGTTGCTCTTTCATTTGATGTATTACTTATAATTGTATGTCAACTGTACTAAATTCTACAAAGCCTTAAAACCCCGATATTCATTTTGAAACACGATGTATTTAAGACCTGTTTAAACAATATAAAAGTTACATTTTGTTACCGAGAAATATTTTAAAGCATCAAATCTAGAAGTATACTCATTAAGATGGCAACAAAGACCATCAGAAGTTACTGTTGCAGCCTTCTAAAATGACTATGGCTACCGATGAAAGTGTACGAGTGGATGAGTAATAAGTAATTATTGTATTGAGACTCAAAGGAGCATTGACAATTTGTATTAAACTAGGAGGTGTACGCGGCTTCGCCCACGATAATTAAATTAAAAATTAAGAGTATAATAACTATTAAAGCATTACATTTATTAACACTTGCACGCGAATCATTCATAAACTAAACCATTAGTAACTAATGAAACAGCTAAAATTTCGGCTTCAGAGTACATTCCACGATTAGAAAGCGTCGCCTGGGAAAACAATCTCAGATTCGATTATGCAATTCCAAAGCTAACTGTGAACACTGATAATACGTATTGTTTCTCAACTGTTTGTTGACAGATGAATATGATGTGAATTTGATTTCATAAATTCAGTGTAATTTTCAGAAATTATATAATTTTTCAAGGGAAGGAGTGGTTTGTTTGGATTTTTATTGTCCGCTAAACTTCCAGGGTTAAAGTATCAATAAATTACAGCTGGTGCCCTCGGCTTCGCCTGCCATTATTAATTGACACCAGGATTTTTAAGAAATTTATGCTGACAGTTTATTAAAAATGTTTGTGGTTCAGAGCTATGAAAATTGTAAGTAAAAATAAAATTAGAATATTTGTTCATTGAGTTCATTTCACTTAGGCCTTATATCATAAAGAAACGGTTTTCCTAATTTTGTACTTTCGTGAAAGTTTAGACTGAGAGAGACGAACATCGCCGAGTATGCCCGATGTTTCACGAAGCGAGCGAGCGAGTGAGCACGCTGTTTAGGGCCGTTGAATTGTATAAGAGTAGATAGCCATTGATTTTCAGTGCCGGTATGCCATTGGACCTTTGAAACCAGTGACGAGATTACATTTCACCTTTAAACCAGTGACGGTATTCCATACCGGTGCATACCGCCTCACTTCCCTTATTGCTAGTGTCCCTTAAAACCTGGTGAATGTTAAAAACTCTGATAAAGAGGTTAGGTTTACCTGGTCGTAAACTTTTCTCAAAGCAGGGGCCATCTTGTTGGTGAGAGTGCCTGCGACAATGATGCAGTCAGCTTGTCGGGGAGAAGCTCTGAAGACAACACCGAATCTGTCCATGTCGTATCTGGGTGCAGCGATGTGCATCATCTCTACTGCACAGCATGCCAGACCAAATGTGAGCGGCCATAGCGAACCCTGCAGAAGAAGTTAATATTAGTCATTGCAATACAATGTAGCAATATAATCTTTTAGACCAGAAATGGCACTTTCTTATGTCTAAAATGTACCTGAAAATGAGGTAAGATGCAGCAATAGTATTTGCATCCCTGAGTATTTTGCTCACCTTAAATTTAAAGAGTTATTATGAACTTTATTTTGCTCCATGTATTTTATGTACATTTTTGAAGTCAAACTTCTTTAGCTGCGGTTGGAGTAAATCGAGAGCTAACCAAAACTTGCGTTACGAATAAAATCGTCACAAAATTTGTGGGGCTGTGATGGAACAGACTGCGCAGAAAACAATCAACTCAATGATTAGGCTTATCCAAAATTTTAAAAATCCAAAATTTAAAAAATCTCAAAATCCAAAAATCCAAAATTAAAACCAAAATACAAAATTTAAAAAAATTACGGGGGCATGCGGGGGATCCATAATTTAAAAATCCAAGATTTAAAAAATCTAAAAATCCTAAATTAAAAAATCAAAAAAATAAAATTCAAAGATCCAAAATTTAAAAAATCCAAAAATCCAAACTTAAAAAGTCCAAAAACCCAATATTTAAAACGTCCAACAATCCACAGTTGAAAAATCCAATAATCCAAAATTCAAAAAATAAAAAAATTACAACAAGTTTCACTTCTGTCGCGTGGCGTTCCACACAAACTTCTTTTTTTCTTTTTTACAGTGTAGTAGGAATTTTGGGATCCTTAGTTCTTTTGCCAATGCCAATTCCAGTGGTGGGTCATGTATAGGCACTGTGGAACTGCAGCATCTGCTATTTCCACTTGATATTATTTATAACATTTTCTTTAATTCTTTCTTTATACTTGTACAATACATAAGCCTTAAGCTTAATGCCAGTAGCCATCCCCCAGTTTATTAAAAAGATAAAAAGAAAATCTTTGTATGGAACTGTGCGCTTCCCAGTTCCAGGGGCAAGGTGTTTGACTGTTGTGCGCATGCCCACATAGAAAGGTGCATACCATGGCTGCGAGGGAAAGAGAACACTGTCGCTTCCACAGTGGCGACCACGGCGTATTGGTGGAAGGTAGCGTTAATTTTTATTTTTTTGCTCTGTGTGTGTTGTGCTTAAAAACCATGTATCATATTCTTGAATGGGATAAAGTGTAGAATTAGATTATTAATCTCGTTTCCAGCTATTCTATTTGATTCACTTTTTCTTTCGGTTCTTTTATTTAACACAAAACTTGAACCATGGCAGATCAAGGAGAAAATTATATGATCTTTTCGCAGAAATTAAAACAAGAAAAATGGATTTAATTTTTAAATGAATAGATCAAGCTTGAACTGCAACAATTTATATTAAAGTAAGTAAAAAAAAATTGATTTGTTCTTTTAGGGTTTTATCAAATTTCTGAATAAATTTCCTTTTTATATACCTATGTTTCCTTTAACACAATTTAAGATTAAAAATTTTCTAGAGAAGCACCCCCACTAATTTTAGCTATGAGCCGCCACTGGTCAATTCTCACATTCCGCAGAAGGTATACTTCATTACCTGCTTCCCTAAGGGCCAATGATATTACAGTTGCTTCTTAACAACAATTGTAGTATGCACTTGTGTATGTGAAAGAATAATAATAATTACGCAGCAAATGCATCGGGCTGTATTACCCAGACAAGTCTGTACTGTGTCCAGCCTGTGCATAAAGATCAATGAGACAAAAGTACGCTGGGGGCCATGTAACTGCATAGAAACACAGGTTTGAGCTTCAGTAAACCCAAATGTTCTCACGAAATTCTAGTTTTAAAATACAACATATAGCACAAATCATAGGCCCATACCTTTCGCCCCCAGTTCAACAGGTCATCTAGTCTGGCAAGAGCGTACTCAGCGAGGTTGCTTGTTTTCTGGAAGGGGGAGTATGGTTTCTTTGCTGGAACTATTTCTGCAAGAAAAACAAAAAAATTATATTTAGTGAAGTGAAACTTCTCTCTCTTTAAAACTGAAAATTATTAAAAATGCCATAACATTCAAACTGCTTAACTTTGCACAGGGCTTAAAATGGATTGATTTCTGTGAATGTTTAGCTCATGTGGAATTTCAACCAATTGCAATTGTCTGTCAAAGGCTTTTTTTTTTGTAAAAATCCTGGTTGGTGTGGAAGCGCTGTCCTCCAAGATCTTTCTTCAGCTGCCGAGAAAGATGCAAGTCACTCGGCACAGGAACGAGGTTTTGAAATCCATTGTGACAGGGGATAAAACGTGGATTTGATACAATCCAGAATCAAAAGAACAATCCAAACAATGAATGTAGGCCTACACAAATTTCCCGAACAAACCCTAGATCTGGGAGGACAGTGCTTCCACACCAACAAAGAATTTCAAAACTCTTCAAATTGCTGTGAAGACCCTTCTCAATATGCTGGCGGCAAGCTTCTATGAAGAGGGTCAAATGTTTCAATTGGAGTGTGACTACGTAGAAAAGTAGCTAGAAGGTGTACCAATTTTTCCAAATAAAACAGTTTTGATTTTCACTGTGGTTTTTAATTTATTCCCCATTGGAGGTTGAAAAAAAATAGCCTTCGTATATACTTCCCAGTTCTCACTACAGTGTTTTGCAGATGACAAGCCGTTTGTACTTCTCCTGCTTAGATACGCGGTCCAATCAGAGACGGAGAGAAGAGACTTACTGCTAGCGGCAGTTCTTTAGCCCGTACACGTGATTGGCGGTGAAGGAAAAAGCTTCTCATATGGAAAATACTGTAAGTACTTACAATACCAGTATTTACCTACGTACGGCTGGGCGATTATTATTCTCTCTCCACAGTAGACTAAAACCCAACACTAAATGTGCTAAGAGTCAATAGGGAATGAATTCCTACAGCGAAGAAGCTATGCATTTAGATTTGGATGAAACAGCAAATGAGTTCATCTCTAATAGTGTTGTTAATAAAGTCGAAAATTATTAGCTGATAATTCATCTTATGGAATTATATAGGAGTTAGGGCCGTATTTCTAAATAGGCTAAGTAGGCTGCAGCCTAGAGTGGCAATTTTTCAGGGGCGGCAGTTTGGCAATTTATTCAAAAGTTAAAATGAAATATTTCAGACGTTAATAATATTTTCCGTACGATTTTAACAATACATGTTACTTAAAAATATGTTTTAGTCCTTCTACATAGCCTACTTTCTAAAACAATAACATAATACAAATTCACAGCACGTAATCTTGTATTATAACTTTCTTGTAGTGCACACTTAATTCAAATCGAACACAGTTCTTCAATTACGCAAAAGATAGTCAGTAGCATTAAAATATAAAAATGTTTAAAATAGTTATCACTGATCTCCAAGAACAAATTAATTAATAATTTCGAAACACATTTCATGTTTAACGAATCTTAAAAGAAGAAAGTAAAAAAAAAAAAAGTAGATAATTAATTTGATTATATAATTTATTATGTAAACCATTAAAATTGTAGTTCTATCTAAACTAAATGAACTTTATGTTTAAAAAAGATGAAAACAACAATGAACTCCATCCTTTTGTTGTATAAAACAAAAGTATTAAGCAAATATGAACTACAGAGGGGGCAACAAATGGACTTTAACTTAGCCTATAGGCGGCATACTCTTAAATCCGGCCCTGATAGGAGTCAAATTCTACTTTAAGGAAATCTGAATATTCATAACTTCATTGGCAACAACTGATTAAGCAGGTTTGTTGTAATGAAGAACTTTCAACATAAATTAGCCTACATTAAATTTTAAAGGGATTTTCCTTTTCTGAGTGAGCACCCCCAATAAATTTTACAAGTCAGCGCTTATGGTGACAGTTAATTTAAAATACAGTTGTTCAGAATTCTATGACTTCTCAAAGGAAAACAAACTTCTCCTGAATCCAATTCATCCATCACATGATGTTCCTATGTTTTAGATCAGACCTATGTCTATGTTGTACAGAGACATTTTCTCGAAGTGCTCGGGAAAACGGCAGGTTGCGTGGTCGGCGGCCGGTACTCTAGGTCCCCGGCGTGCATGCTACTTCTCTCCGGCACTTCTACGATCTTCTAAGATAGAGGGTAATTAGTAAAGACCTGTAGTCTCCACGAAGCCCTGAATTAACGTCCTGTGATTTTTATTTGTGGGGGACACTAGAAGGTAGGGTTTACAGGAAGAATCCACATCTTTCAATTGACTAAAAGGCTACATCAGAGAAGAAATTGGAGCCATCACTGTGGTAGAACTTGAAAATGTTGTTCATTCTTTGATTAGAAGATGCCAGCTATGTGTACAATCAAATGGAGAGCATTTTCAGCAACACCTGTAAGCTAGGTGAGTACAATTGAACGTTTATTATCTTAGAAGATTGTAGAAGTTCCGGAGAGAAGTAGCACGCGCGCCAGGGACCTAGAGTACCGGCCGCCGACCACGCAACCCGCCGTTTTCCCAAGCACTTCGAAAAAAGGTCTCTGTATTGTCATTTAGGGCGTCCCTCATTTGGTTATCTTTTAAGTTCATCATAAGACTTATATTTTAATTTCTTTCTGTCACCACAGATTGCAAAACACAAAGAATACCATTCAATTAAACAAACAGGGAAAAACAAACCACAGTAGAAAGATATGTAGTACAACAAACTCAACGAACTGAAACAAAATAAAACAGTATGCAAACTATGAAACATGAAAACATTAATCCTAGAAACAGAACAATAAATCAGGAAAAAACGCCCTAGCCCCCCACTCCTACTCACTAACATCTAGTGGTGCGATTTGAACTACTAGGAATGTCGAGCCGCAACGCACCCTAGTAGGCAGAAGGTGAAATGAGGGAATAAATTTAATAGGATAATTCTGTGACTTGGTTCTAAAAGGGCCAATGTCATAAAACTTGCTTTTGAGATAACTGACTTTGAAGTCTTGGTAAAATCCCATCTACGGGGACCATTTTTTAGAACCGAGAAACTCTTCATAAAACACTTATATCACACGAATTTTGTTATAGACAGATGTGTGGAGAGGAGATGTTGTCTTGGCAAATGATTTGGTCCAACCCACCCGCCCTAATTGATACACTTTCTTTTATATCACGATCTAGCGAAAACTCCCTTCTTCTCTACCATTTTTCTGTCCTCGTCCTCCTGATTGGACTTGGAGGTGTGACGTCATATCGCTAAACACGATATAATTGCGGATGAACAGTGTGACAAACCTAACCTACAAAGGTACAAGCTACTAGCTGCTCGTAAGAAATGGTGGTTGTGATATTCAGTATATTGCTCCTTAACTAACATAAAAGTTCCTAACCTAACAAAACATCGGAGGTAATCAGTACATTGCTCCTTAACTAACATAAACGTTCCTAACCTAACAGTTGGTAACCATGTATCGCTCATAAAAAAAAACATCACACAGTCCGTGGAAAAGTGAATATCGCGTGAATTGGTCCCCGTAATTGGGATTATGCCGAAGTCTTTGTAGAAGTAACATTTTATTATGAGAACTTCCGACATTGGCCCCTAAGGTTTCCATATTTTGTCTATTAATAGCAACAGAGATTGGACTTTTTTATTATATGAAAGATAAACACAAGCCGAGCTCAATAATGCATAGATCTCATTATGCAAGAAATTGACATGTGCCCTTTTAGAACCAAGCCACAAAATTGGAACTTTAGGTCACCCTTGCACCAAACATAAAATTTCACAATTATAAACAAAACACCGTCCTATATGCCAACAGAACATTTCAAAATTATAAAAAACAAAATAATAATCTATATATATAAAAATGAATGTATGTGTATCTGTGTGTGTGTCCTTTATGCATTACTACACCATTCATCCAATCGCCATGAAACTTTGGGAAGTTGTTGAGTACATTCCCGGGAAGGTTTACGGCATATTACATTTTTAGTTTTTGCTTTCATTATTGAGTCATGAGTGAAAAACGGGCAGAAAACGTGTATTTTAGCGTTTTCGAAGCATCAATTTTCAGTTACACATTTCAATGTCAAATCAATTACAGTAGGCTTTGGCTATTTTTGTCATAAAACCATTACGATCGCTTGAATGTTGTAGCTCACGCTGGTCGACTCATTTGTTTATCATGTCAAGGCACGCAGATATATGAAATTTTCAACCAACACCGAAGAGGATTATTATTAAGTGCCAGTATGGTACTTTATGAGATTGTGTGGTGGACGAAAAAATGTCTGTCCGTCTGTCTGTCTGTCTGTCTGTCTGTCTGTCCGTCTGTCTGTCCGTGTGTCTGTACGCACCATAACTCAAATATGCTCTTTTGGATTTTCATGAAACTTTGAAAACACATTTATAATGTCCATGGGAAGAACCCTATTGATATTGAACCAAATCGGTTCACCGGTACCGGAGTAATGCCCAATTCAGTGCCTATTTTAATAGATTATATTAGAAAGGCGCCATAGCTCAAATACGCTGTATCCGATTGCCACGAAACTTGGTATACCCATTTATGACGCCCATGAAAAGTGCCCTATTGAATTTGAACCTAATCTGTTGACCGGTACCGGAGTAAAACCCAATTTAGTGTATATTTTAAAGGCGCAATAATTCGAATACGCTTTTTCGGATTTTTATGAAACTTCGTACACGCATTTATAATATCCATGGAAAGACGTCTATTGATATTCGACCAAATCGGTTGGCCAGTACCAGAATAATGCCCAATTTAGTGCATTTTATGTTAATATATAAGAAGTCGCGATAACTCAAATATGCTTTATTGGATTTTCTTGAAACTGTGTATACCCATTTATAATGTACATGGGAAGAAGTCTACTGATATTGGACCATATCGGTAGACCGATACCGTAGTAAAACCCAATTTAGTGTCTATTTTAAAGACGCGGTAACTCAAATACTCTTTACCGGATTTTTATGAAACTTGGTATACACATTTATAATGCCCATGGGAAGACGTCTATTGATACTGGATAAAATCGGTTGACCTGTTTCGGAGTTATGCTCAATTTAGTGCCTATTTTATGGTAATATACGTATTCGAAAGAATTTATTTGAAAAAATGAAAATCAGTTATCTTGACAACATAACCTTTTGTTTTACTGTGATTAGTAAGGATTTGGCAATTAAAATACAGTTAGCTATGACAACACTATTGCTTTAAATGCGCTTATCCCATAACTGACCCAGGTGGCTGAGATGGTAACGTCTTGGCGTCACATTCTGGAGTTCCATGGCTCAAATCCCGAAACCGGCCAATTTGACTTTTTTTTTATATTCTGCATATCATAACTGCAATCATAACTGATTAAACAAAACATACTGGCACTTTGTTATATCAGTTTACCTGATTTTATTATTATTATTATTATTATTATTATAAGAGGGATAATCAATATAGGCCTAAATATGGTCAAACGTTGTTCGATTTGGACGAAACTCACTATACAGGGGTTTTCTGGGCCAAGTACCTCGAATATGAGGTCGCTTTTACCAGGCGACGCTATCTAATCGTGGTATGTAATTCACGTGATTTAGGTGTTAATAAATAAGTTATAATGATTTAACTATTATGCTCTTAATTTTTAATTTCTGAAATAATTATCGCGGGCGATCGCTTGATTTTGTAGGTCCATCCTTGACGATTCATTTGTTTAGAATATCTAGTCCCACAAACGTATGAAATTTTCAACCTACACGGAAGAGGGATATTCAATATAGGCCTAAATATGGTCAAACATTGTTCGACTTGGACGAAACTCACTATGCAGGGGTTTTCTGGGCCAGGGAACTCGAATCTGAGGTCGCTTTTACCAGGCGACGCTATCTAATCGTGGTATGTAGTCCACGTGATTTTGTTGTTAATAAATATAATGATTTAACTATTATGCCCTTAATTTTTAATTTTTGAAATAATTATCGTGTGCGAAGCCGCGGGCACACGCTAGTTCATAATAAAAAAAGACCCTTGCACCATATATTTCACATAGACAGTGGAGTGGGGGACTCGGGGGCGAAATAAAGTTCCATTTTTAAATTAAATAATTTATTTTCTCCTTTCTTCTCTTGCTTTTCCTCCTCCTTCCTCCCACCTCCTCTTCATCCTACCTACCTATTTGGAACCTATTCCTAACAGTAAATTTCAGATTGATTGGTATTTGAACCCAGGAACACTAGCATCATAGCTAGCAGCCTTAACCACCATGCCACGAGTGATTGCTTAGCAGTTAAGAGAAAATTCATCTAGGCCTATGTAAGTTTAGAGAGCTTTAATACATAAAAAATACCCATTTGGGTGCAAGGGTCATTCATTAAAAGTAAAGTGATCCCTATACAGGCCATGGAGGCCCAGAGGGTTCCAGGAGGTTCAGGCTCCCAGACGTTGGACATTCGGCACATGAAGGAGGTAAGGTTGTCAGCCTTACGCACCAGCCTCCTTTACCCCCAGGATTGCTCATTTCTGTTGATGCTGGCTCTGAAAATAGCCGTTTTGGTGCAAGGGTGATTGTACTTTAATTACAATTAATATCTCATAGTGCAGTATAACATGCAGTACACAGAGGAAACGTTGTAGCAGGTCCTAAGCAGCAAGTGGCTAGGGGAAGCGGGACATCACCATGGCAATGGGCAGCGGGGAGTGAGCCAGGGTGTCACAAGTATTTGGCTTTCGCCAATTAATCTACTGTGAATTGTTCCATTCTGGGTGGACAGCAGTTATTCAATTGGTTCCAGCTTCAACTCTCAGAAATAATTATGGTCACCTTATAGCCTAGGCCTATATGAAGGCTGAGGGACAGTTTCCCATCGTACTGGATTGGTTTTTTCAACTTTTTACGTCCCAAAAAAACGGCCTATCATCATATTGTTAATCAGAACTTGTAGAATCCGTATCAGGAGTATGGGAGGACGACATAACCTACAAATAGCTTTAAGACAAAACACCATCATTTAGTTCAGAAGGTTAACAAGTCTTTACACCTGACAGCATAAAGGCCGGGTATTATCATTTGGTCGCCAATACGTACCGCTTTAAGCATTATCAGCGATTAATTCGGTATAAAATTCGGGAAATTCATACATACCACCATATTGCTGTGTGGCTGGTTGTGTAGACTGGTGGTTTACTTGAATGAAAGTGGCTGAAGTAGATTTTGTCAGAGATGCTGGCACAATCTGACCACCCATAAGCTGTTGGAGTGGCCGAGCTGGAAAATTAAATGATTTTTCATTTTCTACACTAACCTGAAAAGTACCATGATCTTCAAAGACAAATTCAGGGTCGTACTAGGCCTAGAATTTGTAGAGGTTGGCATTCAATCTACAATTTTTCGTGACATGAAGAACTTCACAGAATTAATGAACACGTTATCTTCCGTCATAATACTTACACTGGAATAATACAGTTCGCAACATTTTTTATTCGCAAATGTTTCACCTCCAGTCACCTCTTTCGATCACCACAGCCATCTACATTTGATTCCCGTAACTCGACAGTCCAAAAAATGTTTAATTTGTAAGATTGGTATACCTGAAATTTTTGAGGGTGTAGAAGGCTGTGAGTGCAATTCCGGTAATTTATTATTTTTATTTTATTTCTTCCTGCAACACCTGCAGGTTGCCATTGACAAAGAGTACCAACAACAAAAATAAATTAAAACAGTAAAAGAAAACAGATTAAATTAATAATGAAGCTTTAACAATTAGTATATATAACTATTAAAAATTGGAAGTCATGGTCCACAGGTATGATTGCGAAATATGGCAATAGACCCTTTCAATGCCACCAGTGATATTTCTGTAAGGATGGCAATATATATCTGAAACGCGCACAAATGTGCATTTTAGTTTGAGAAATTATTCTTGTCTTTTGCATAGTCACTTATTGATCTGGGAAAAACATATATTGCGACTCACCCGAGTCCCCCACCACTACCGCGTGGAAAGTAGGGGTTTTGGGTGGGGAGAAAAATAATTTATTTTTCCTTTCTTCTCTTCTTCTCTTTCTTTCCCGTCTCTTTCCTCTCTTCCTCTCACCTCCTCGTCACCCTACCTATCTATCGGAACCTCTAGCGTTATAGCTAGGAGTCTGAACCCCCCACGGGGGTGAAGGCTTGATACGAAATATGGAAACACGGGCAGTAGTTGACCAGGCAGGTTATTGGAGCGCTGATCGTTCAAATGCAGAGCGCTGATTGGCTCTCGCATCTGCGAATGAATGATGCCCATTTCAGAAGTTTGAAAGCAAGGCCAGGCCAGGTTCTGTGACCGAAAGAAAACTTAACGGAATTTCTCCAAGTTTGTGTTCTGTGACGAAAAGTTAATAGAATTTTTCTACGTGTCTGCTGATCTCAAGTAAGTGTATTTTCAGATTGAATATTTCTTTTTCGAAATTTTGCCTAATGAACGTTACTCCCAAACAACTGTAATTACCAGATAATGATCAGAATTCGGGAATTTTATATGATCTTATGTGTTTACAGAACCCTAATCAGCTTGTGCTACAGACATCTAACGTGTTCTGATTTTCATCAACACAGGATCTACAGGACGAGATAGCCTATCTACATCTACAGCATCTGCCTCTAGACGAACAACAACTGATTTTGAATGATGGAGGTAATATTAACAGTTACTACAGTAACCTGTTTTTTTATCAATTTTATCATGTGGTTTTCAATATGAAAATGGCCACATTTGAGGTTATAAAAGTCTTAGTAACATGTGGACTTCATATAGCCTATAAATTGAGTTTGATCCTATAAATATTCGGGGAAGAAACCATGAAGAAATAGGCCTTTATATTTGGCATAGTGTATAGGCCTAGGTACTGGTTACTCACAAAAATGATCAGATTTAAACAATAAAATTATAGGCTATATGGTTCCTATGTAAACAGTACTTAGCGAAACAGGCTGGTCCCCTTTCCACAAGGCACTTGCCTGGCTGCGCCCGCTTCCCCGTAGTGCATGCCATCATGCCTGTAGCCAATGCTCAATCTCAACGCTGGTAATGCATAATTTAAATTGACATGTCGCCTAATATTTCACAATACAAAAATACCCTTGCACCATACATAATATTTCACAATTATAAAAAAACTCCATATTATAACATTAAATATGGCTTATAATTGATGCAGGAAAATTCCCTTGCACCAACACTGCTCTTTTCATAAGTAACAAAATATCTCAAAATGATAAAAACCGATTCTTGCATTAAAACTTATGAAATCCCCCTATCATAACTCAAATATACGAAAGCTACCTTCATTGCTCAACATTCACTCGTGGCGTAATGGTTAAGACTCCTAGCTATATAATGCTAGGGGTCCCGAGTTCAAATCCTCATCAATCCAAAATTTACTAGTAGGAATAGGTCTGAAATAGGTAGGTAGGGTGAAGAGGAGGTGAGAGGAAGGAGACTGGAAAGGAAGAGAATAAAGAAGAATGAAATTATATTTTGTTTCATCAGTTGCGTAAGAGATGGCGCTACCATCGCTGCTAGTAGGCCTAGTACAAATGCCGCCGCTAGGGGAGTGATTGAGAGTAGGAGTGGGGGACTCTGTTGTCGTAAAGTACCATTTTCCTGCCATCGTTGATTTAGGTCTAAATTTTTTTTTCTTTACATGGTGACTGGTGCTCCAAAAATTCTATGTTATCTTTGTTCTCATGTTATCCAGTTTTCAGGATTTGTGTGTTAATATATAGTTATTTGTGCTTTCAGATCCTTGAACAAAACCAGCGTGGGATGCTGAAATACTATTGCAAGTTCCCTGGGTGCTCATGAGGATATTATGAACATGGAAAGAACAATCATATGTACAGATTCTCCAAACAGCCCCAAGATGTCATGGAAACTTGGAAAACTATTTGTAATATTCCAAATGGGGTGAGTTGTAATAATTTTTATGTTTGTGAAGACCATTTGTTGCAAAAAGACATGAACTACACTATAGACAAATTAAATAAAGGTATGATGTGATTCCAAAGCATTTGCCTATCCATGAAAATGATAGGCCCATTCACAGTTCCGATACTGATACATTGTCGGTATTGGTAAGTGTCAGGATCTGCAGGACGAGATATCTACATCTACATCTTAGGTACTGAAATTCCAAAATCAGATTTAACTCCCAGAAAATCTAAGACTTATAAAATCCAAAGATACGCTACTGCTAAGTTCTCAAAATTAAATATCTTTAAAAATGAACCGAACGACATGAAATAATAATTATGAATAGATATGAAGAGCTGTGGATCCATTATGCCCTTTTGGAAGTCTTTTATATTAAAATTTTCTACGAACAGTAAGTTTTAGCACAAAATCGTAATGCAATGTCAGAAATCGGTAAAAAAAACCTTTTTAACGATACCTCATTCATGCCTGTACAATTAGGACGTGTTGAGAGAAAGGGATCTTGACTTGAGAAATAATATATATATATGATAGAAAATTTTGCATGGAACTTATCATGCCCATAACTCCTGATTGATAAACATTTTGTTGTTCAGAGTTGCGTGCGATCTTCATGAGTTGACATTGCAACATAACGCTCCATGTATATTGTACTGCATTTTAAGGTCCGAATGCTCTATACATTGTGTGAGCAAGAACCTACAGCGAGTCTCACACAAGAGTTGGCCAATGATGTGGGTTTCTGCATCGCGGCAGGCTCAGCTCAACTCCTGAGCGATCGGGTGAAATATCTATGCAAATAAAGCCACGATCAGTGTAGTGATTCAGGTTCTCATATTTACAGTTAAAATTACAACAAAAATATACATGTACCTCATCATAAGAGATGTTGGAAATGTTCTCCTCTTGCATCCACACAATACTGGCACCTTTTTAGGAAATTTTCTTTCACGCGCTTAAGTTCAGCTTCAGAGATAGAATAAATTTCTCTTGTGATATTGTCTTTAAGTTCTTTTAATGTATAAGAAATTGACCTATTGACCTGTACACTTTGTTTTTCAAGTTTCCCCATAAATAATATTCACATGCTGTTAGAAGAACTTACAGACAATATCACAAGAGAAATTAACTCTATCTCGGAAGCTGAACTTATGCGCCTGAAAGAAAATTTCCTAAAAAGGTGCCAGTGTGGATGCAAGAGGAGAACATTTCCAACAACTCTTGTGATGAGGTACATGGTTATTTTCATTGTAATTTTAACTGTAAATGGGAGAACCTGAATCATTACACCGATCGCGGCTTTATTAGCTTAGATATTTCACCCAATCGCTTGGGAGTTGGAGCTGTGCCTGCCGCGACGAGGAAACCCGTGTCATTGGCCAACTTTTTCATGGGACTCATTGTAATTATGCACTATTTTATAAACCCCGAGTCAAAGTTGCTTTGGATCAACTTTATAATTTATTCTATGTCTAGTAGGGTTAAGTTGGGTAATTTAAAATTTGTTAGTTTTTCTCAGTCATTCCTAACATTTAATTATTTCTAGGATTTAAAATTAACTTTTTGGGCATATAAATAGATGAGGTACAATGAACCCATGCTTTTGTTGTTAATAACCATCCTTTACCTTAGTTACTATAGTTTTGATCTCTTGAAACATTATTAAATACAAGTTTCTTCAAATTTTAATGATGTCTGCTGCTTTGCTTCATGAAGTAAACTGTCAGTGTTTTATTAAGTCAAAATTGAACTTTTAAAAACATATACTTGGTTGTCATTTGTGAAAATAAAAAGAAGGAAGAGTAAACACTGTAATTATAACAAATATCTAACTGAAATAATCTATTACAAAATTTCCCAGTAGGCATTTACATTTACCAAGAATCTACAATTACCACATCTGACCCTGTTGTTTTCTGAATCTTTTTCCAGGAAGTGGTCTTCACAAATGAAGTAATTAGCACAATTCACTTCATTGCCTAGATTGCATATAGTTTTCCACTTGATAGGGATTCTCAGGGTAGGGGTCCCAGATGTCCTGATTTTACTTTCTAGCATATACGTAGTGTAGAGAAAGTATTGTGATCGTGGCAAAAATCAAAGTCGAGATAACACCGGGAAAGCATGTTTCAGGATTGGTAGAAACCGAAAAAAATGTTTTTGGAATGATGTCTGTCTGTGACAAGCTTAGCCGGTAAACGGTTCATTGTATTTACTTCATTTTTTGAACTAAGGACTTTTTCGGAATTTTATCGACCGCTCAGAAATTGAGTTTTATAACTGAAATATTAAGGGGACTTTTCATGAAACTATTTTGAAAAATTGGCTCTAACGATTTTAATGAAAAATTAAAATTGCAAACTCTTATCTATGACTAACAAACTGGCTGTATCCGTTTTTCTGCAAAAATGACTTAGGGGGTACTTTACTCGTATCCATTTTCAATTTTTCTAGGCTATCTCCATCACATTGGGCGACACATGGAAACTTAGTACAGACAAGTTGTAGAGAAAATTAAAAAAGAACATTATTTGTTAAACACATTTCTTTATAAAATTAATAGGTATCAAGATAAAAACGATATAACATGACTTAAATGCAAATTTCAGAACAAACATTTTGATTAAAATATGAATATTCTTTTGTTGCCCATAGTGGCAAGAATACTATAATCTAGATATTGTTGTGACATATAATCAGTTCACCACAGTCGTAATGAACGCACCAAAATCAATTACAGGAAGGTGGTATGGAGTAATAGGGAAGAGGTCGTGGGTTCAAATCAAATTTCATGGCTAAAGAAATTTACCAATAAACTCTTGTAATAACTCATTAGTGCAGCATTTACTTCTATTGTTCAGCTATATCTCAATGTATCCTGCATTTTGGCCTTTGCAATTGAGGAAACCATGCAATTATTATTATTATTATTATTACAACTATTATTTCACGGTAAAAGCATTGAACATAAAGATCGACCCTGATGCTTTCCATTCTAGATACTTGTTAGTTTCATTACTGATATCATTATTACAACTGTTTTCTGTAAAAAATCTTCTGATTTTAAATTTAAAAAGTGAGAAACTCAATATTTTGCTACTGATCAGTTACTGGCACTCAATAGAAGAAAGCAGCTAAAAGTTTCCCTTTTTCTATTAACTGTAGCATGCAATGAGTTTTGTGGCATGGATACAGCATCGAGGAGGCAGATGCTCACTTCCACACGTTAGTGGTATTCGTATATTTTGTTTTCTCACTTCTCTGTGTTCTGGCGAAAAAAAACCATCTACTTGAACTCATATGTTTCCATGTCAAGTGTGTTTACGTAGCATAAAATGCCCAAGAAAAAATGTTCTTTCAATGACCGCCAAGTGTCCCGGTGTTTTCTTGTCAAGAAATGGGACCCCTATTGTAGAGGGAAAATGCTTTAATCCCAATGGTTTATATGAGTAAGAATTGTACATCTTGAATGTAGATGTATCTGCTGGAAATGTAGATTACAAGTCATTTACAACTATTGGTGCAATCTATGTTAGCCTATTTATTAATATAACTTAGTATAATCAATGTGTTTTGGATCTTTAATTACAGTGTAATATGAAAAAAAGCTGTGTAAATACTTAATGCTGATTTATAATGTAATAAATTTAATATTATTTGTTGGATATATGTGAATATTTTCTCCTTTTTTTCCCCTCTCTCCTTTTATTGTATTTAACAAAATATTACATGATTTATGTTTAATACATTTTCCTTTTAGACTGGCTAAATTCAAATCTCTACTTAACTTTTTGTTATTAAGTGCCAGAATGGTATTCTTGATTTTTGACCAAATCAGTTGACCAGTACCCCCCTCCCCAAATGAATCCAGACTCTTAGATGTATATCTGCTATTGACGGGGATAACTTATGGTAAGTAAACACATTAACAATAAATATTTGTCAGTATTTTGTTAAACACATATTGTGGTAGTAGCGTAATTGAGATTTGTAGTTTGGGAAGGATATTTATTTACAGTAGTGCTAAAGAATTTCTTACTAAACATATTATAATATTTAAATAGGTACTCCATTAATAAATATTTATGTTGCAGATAGGCTTATAACAATATTAATATAGTACATATCGCTGACTCAGTTCAATACTAATACATCTTAAAATCTGATGTTTTCAGAAAAGAGCATTTATGTAGTTAGTTTTTATGCTAAATATAGATTTACAAGTCTCTTGCCTTTTATACGTGCAAATATAACTATGGACGGAAGTTGTCATCAATATATAAATGCTCTCAAAACATCAGATTTTAAGATGTCTTAGTATTGAATTGGGACGTTGTTATTAGGACGATTCAAATTTCCCTCTTATACCTGTAGTTCCTACCAGGCAACTAGGCGCGCTGCGATCGCTTCGTGTTTCCAAGATTTAACACAGAGGGTGCACTTCTAATAAGTTTCTGTTCTGTGGAACCCCCTACGCCGCGAATGACAGTTGAGCTGTGAAGAAAGATTTCATGTATATATAGGTACTAAGAGTAACTTCATGCATTCGCGAGTGTTAACGCAAGAATCGCTTTTTCAAATTTTGAAATGTTTTGTTTGTTACGAAAAGAGTACTGTTGGTGCAAGGGAATTTTTCTGCATCGATTGAGCTATGTTTTATATCATAACACGGCGTTTTTAAAAATTGGGAAATATTATGTAAATTTCGATTTTTTATATTATCAAATCGGTGTTTAAAGATCGTGAAATGTGATGTTTGGTACAAGGGTATTTTTTTAATTGTTCGACATTTTCTATAATTCGTGAAATTTTATTTTGTTTTTTATAATGGTAATTGCAACACAGAAAGCGGCAGTAGCGGCCGGCATGAGCCATAGCTGCGTGCGGGAAGATGCGCGGTAGGCGGTGAGGGGAAGCGGCCGATGGAAAGGGGAGCAGGGTGAGTCGGAAAGTATATCCTTGCCATTGATCTTATTCTCTTCTTGCATGTCTCTATATGATATCAGCACATTCATTCTCCAGAGATGAAGTCCGAAAACAGATCACGGAAACAAAGAATAACAAAGCCTGCGGACCTGACGGAATTTTCTTCGAACACCTGAAAGAGACACTACCTATACTCACGGAGACTTGGACAGATCTATTCAATGAATGCCTTCAGCAAGGAAGAATCCCAGACAAATGGAGGCTATCCACACTAAAGGTATTATACAAGGGAAAAGGCGACTCGAAGGACCCGAACTCATATAGGGGGATAGCTCTGGAATGCTCTCCACTGAAAATTCTGACAGGCCTACTAACCAAAAGACTTAGTAAAATGACATCACACGCAATCCCAGAACAACAATTTGGCTTCATCAAAGGGAGATCAACAATACAGGCAGTAAAGTGTATTCAAGAGGAAATTGAGGCGGCGCTAGAACTTCCCAGTAGAAAACTTCATGCCGTATTCATAGATTACACAAAGGCCTTCGACTCCCTGAACAGACAGCTTATATTAGAGAAGATTGAAGGAATCACTGGAAGAAATAAAGTAACAAGGTTGATACAAAACATTCTGTCCAAAAACCAAGTCGAGATAGACAACAGGGTATCTAAGACAGACCCGCTTGACCAAACAAACGGAGTACTCCAGGGTGATCCCCTAAGTCCCCTGATGTTTATAATAGCAACCGCAGAAGTGCCTGAAGAAATAGCCACAGAAAACGTTAAAATATTCGCCTATGCAGATGACATGGTCATTACCTCGCAAAACTTGGGAAACCTTCAAACAGCCTTCGACAAACTCAATACATGGGCCGAAAAAAACGAGTTGACGATAAATGCAAAAAAGACAGTCAAGATGACGTTCAGAAGGGGAGGAAGGCTTTCAGGAAATGACAAGATACTGTATAAGAACACTCCGCTACAGAACGTACCAAATTTCAAGTACCTAGGGATCACGCTTCAAACTCGTGGAGATGCCTATGACCTACACATCAGCGAGCGTGTCACCGCAGCCAAAACGGCAACAAATAGCATAAAGAATCTAAGACAACTGTCCTTGACCACAGCCATCACCCTGTTCCGCCTGAAAATTGGCCCAATTATAACTTACGGGCTAGAGATCATTTGGACTCACTTAAAGAAGAAAAACCTAGAAGACATAGAAAAGGTGAAAGCCACATTTCTGAAAAAAGCGTTATGCCTGTCCAAGTATACGCCATCTCGCCTCACCTATGTGCTAGCAAGAGAACAATTTTTCATTGAGGAACTACGAATTGACCTATTACTACCGAACACCAGAGCCTATACGGAACTTCTGCAGGAACTCTACATGAAAAGAAATGAGATATGGCCAACTTTCTACGCAACAGACGCGATGACCCACAGGGAGTGGACTCAAGCCAGATATGACCTACGACATGTGGTCACAAGATACGCCGTACACGGATTTCATCATCGAATATGCCAGACGGAGAAGTTCCACGACCCAAACGTTGACTGCAGGTGCAAACTGTGCGGAGTAATATGTGACCGATACCACCTGCAATGGTGCAAAAAAAGGGAAAACTCTATGACAAACTTCTGTACTACATAATGCACATTGTGCGATATCCATCATATTATTATTATATGATATCTCTCGCAAAGCTGTTCACAAAGTTCACACGTACACAGCACTTCTGGTTCATGATAGGTCTTGTTCCTACACAATAAGTGATGGAAGCCATGTATAGACAGTCTCGTGAACACATGACGCATTTCAAAGTTTGTAGATGTCCATGATCGGTCAATCATTGCCCCGGTAGCGAAGAACTCTGGCCATATTTGTGACCTTTTGGTCAGTAATGTATTTCTTAGACTTTCGTATGCTTTTGTGGATGGTAGCAGAAATTTAATTCTCATGTCTTCTATTAGGTAAGATTCTTTTGCTAGCACATAAACAAGTCTTGATTTTGTGGATTTAGCTACACAGATGGCTCTTTTGATGTACAATGCTTTCACCTTCTCCATTGTAGCCAGATTAGATTCTGTAAGATGTTCCCAGATGACTTCGATACCATATGTCATAATTGGCAAAATTTTTGATTGGAATAACAACATGGCTGTGGCCAGACTTAGAGCCTGTATATGTTTAATGTCATTCATCGCCAGAACTGCCTGCGTAACTCTTTCAGCTATATGCTTAGAAAAACAAAGGCCGCTTGTCTGTAATGTCATACCTAGATATTTGTAGTCAGACACAATTTTTATGGATTTCCCATTTATATTAATTTTGGCTTCAGCCGGTACTTTTCCTCCATTCCTGAAGATCATCATCTCTGTCTTATCTACATTAATGTGGAAATCATTTTCTTTACACCATTTATCCATGTCTACTATTGCTTCCTGCAGTTTCTGCAGGTTTTCTGATGTTACTACTATGTCATCTGCATACGCGTAGCTGGACACTTCTTCTGTCTTCTCTGTGATTCTTAGTATCTTTTCTGCAGTTAGTATAAAGAGTACCGGACTCATCGGGTCGCCTTGTGGTACACCATTTGTTTGTAATACGGGCTTTGACAGTGACAAGTTATCTGATATTCTTATTATGTTAAATTTCAAAATTGCTCGTATGAGTCTTGTCCAGGCATTTTCATTTCCTAATGTTTCTTCCAGTTTCTTTACAACAAGATCCCTGTTCATGAGGTCAAAGGCCTTAGTGAAATCAACAAAGACTGCGTATAGTTTCTTTTTCTTCTCTTTCGCATCCTTTATATCTTTCAGAAGAAGCTCAATAGCTGTCAGCGTTGATCTCTCACTTCTAAATCCGAATTGCGACTCCGGCAACACTCTATCTATATCTTCTTTTATTTTGTTAGTTATTATTTTCGTTAGCATCTTGAAGGGAGCATTTTGTAAGGCGATTCCTCTATATTTATTGGTATCTTTTGCATCACCTTTTCCTTTGTAAAGGACTTTTATTTCTGAGTGTCTCCACTGCTCCGGAATGTTGCCAGTCTCTATACATTTATTTAGTAGTTTAGTCCAGATAGTGGTGAGTTCGTCTGCAGTGTCCTTCAGATATTCGTTAAAAATTTTATCTGGCCCTGCTGCTTTCTTCTTTTTCATACTTTTTATTGCCTCTGAAACTTCTTTTGTTGTTAATGGATTCCATTTTGTTGGATCCATGGGAACCTGTGGTTCTCGGAAATTTTCCGGTGTATCTTGCACATTACTCTTGTTTAGTAATTTTCCAAAGTGCTCTTCCCAAACTTGCATGTTTATGTATTGTGTTTGTTGTATTTTTCTTGGTCTGATGGCAACATAGGGATCTTTTTCTGCTTTTTCTACTTCTCTTTTTCCTTCATTTTCCCAGTATATTTTTTTCTTCTCTCTTATCATTTTTTTGTAGTGTTTCCTTTCTGCTGCATATTTCTCTAGCTGTTCTGTGTCTTCAAAATTTCTTCTTAATTGGTGTAGCGTCTCTATTACGGCTTTTCTTTTCATGTAGCATTCTTTATCAAACCACATCTGTGCCTTTTTTGTATTTGGATTTATCTGTTCTGTAGCACTCTTAAGTAAGTTTTCTATTGCTTCTGTTGCGTCTTCTAGGTTTCCATTTGATATGAATTCTTCTATCTGCCTTAAGTCTCCTGTTTTCTCTTTTATTTTTTCCTTATTAATTTTTCTCGACATTAGAAGTGTCTTTTTTCTTTTGCATTTCCCATGTATTTTCACGGATATTTCCATTGGAACATGTTTTCTTAGCGGGGTGGAATTATCTGTCCACATGGGGGTTATACTTCCCTCCACTGCTCCTCTAATCAACGCTATGTCTATAACACTTTTACCATTATGACATATATATGTGGGTGTACGGCAACTGTTCAGTAGAGTGAAGCCCTCTTCTTCCAGATTGCTAATTACTATCTTTGATTTATAACTCTGAACATCTAGTCTGCAATTAAAGTCTCCTGCAATGAGAACCGGCTTCTCTGCTATATCTGTTTGCTGAAGTAATTGGCTCAGTTCATCGATTATGTCAATTGCTTTAGAAAGTGGTTGGAAATAAGCTGCTATAATTGTCATCTGTTTTGTTTCCACCATTATTGCATTTTCGCACTGTGTAGTGTATATGACAGGGGTCATCCAAGGTTTCAGTAATATAGTTATTCCTCCCATCGGTCTTCCTTTTTCGCCTTTTTTTGCTAATCGGTGTATTGCATAGAACTCTGGGTGCTGCCAGTCCTCCATTAAAAAGGTCTCTGTTAGTATTGCCATATCTTTTCCAAATAGAATGTCCGTTGGTGCCGAGGTCATTGCGCTCTTCAGCCCTTCAATATTCCAAAGTAGTGCTGTAAGAGCTTGTCGATTTGGTGTTCTATAATTCAAGGGAGGCTCCTTCATAGCGTTGCTTTCGAAATCGAAAACGCCTTACGAGGACCCCTTTTGGCCAGAATTCTGAAACTTCCGTTGTTTGCAGATAGTTAAAGCCTATACCTACTTTAAAAGCTTTAGTTTTTCCCTTCGTCTGGATTTCCTCACAATCAATGTTCCCATTTATGCCATTCTTGTTTAAATAGTTTTTCAAGGCTTCAGCTGTGGTCGTATCTTTTAGTCTTCCTACAAAGAGCCACGCTGTTTTTGTAAGGATGGCAATACATACTTTACAATACATACTTTATAACATACAAATTTCCCTAGCGTTAACATCAAATACCTTCAAAACAATGAACTTTAATTTTACCGATATCATGAAACCAAAGAGAATTTAGATTAGGTATCTTAAAAGTAAGCTCGGCCTTTTTTTTTTTTTAACATCTAATCCTTTGGCTATATGCTGACCAAAAATTCAGAATGTTGAATTCCTCAATCCGCCATGAATTAATTTTTCAGTTTTTATCCATGCCTCAAAAGAAAATTTCCGAATCATTTTTTAAGAACGCTGGTAAGATAGTTAAATAAATACTACCTTAAATAAATCCTTTCTTTCCACTGACACTCCTGATTCTATGCTCTACACCAGTTTAATTGATTTTATTTTCCTTTAGGAGTCCATTAACCAATACTCCATACTCAGTTACAAGTTACGAGCGTTTTTGGAAGTCCATCAACCTGTGGTAAACAGCATGTAGCGAAACATCTAATGCCTGTCTTTTCAATTCTTTTCATTTTATACCAGCCATCACTGCATGTCAACACTGTTATCTTGATGAATGAAAATACCATACAATTGAGTTAGAAATGAAATCCTTAAAAACATTTTTGAATGGCCCAAAATACTTGGAAATAAAGCCGCAAAAAGGAAAATGTGATAACATAAACCGAATCTTTGAACACAATAAATAGCATTTTTTCAATGTAGCAGTATTAATTCGTATGGGACTTCATAAAAGTGAACATTACCCAACAACAGTGACATTATTTGGTGAAATGCCAGTTGATTGCCATCCACATGTTCAGATGTTTTTAAACAGCCTGAAAACACACGTAAGTTTGGGTATGTCCTACCTAGATTACTGTCTCAAAATGCTTGCTTTAATACCGCAGGCGTTTGTGCAGCAGTTTTGTTGAAATTTGAAAGAAAATTTCAAGCTGTATGCTTCTCCATCATTGTGAAAATGTAAGCAACAGCAACAGGAACAATATTCTTAACTGTTGAATTGAAAGAGATCTGTTGATTTTTGAATGAAGAGAGGTTCTTTTATCCTTGGGAATCATCCAGTGAAAGCTAACATCTTTTTATTTATCATAGGTAATCCCACGAGAGTTGGATTTATTAAGACTATTCCATGAATAAAAATGTAACGGATTATACAAATAATAATTACTTTCGTGCTCTGTTGCATGAAAACAAAACTAACTTCTGCGAGATCATGGCATACTATGAATCAACAATCGAATTGCTCAGACAGACAAGTTATGTCATATGCAGTGCTGTGAGGCACACTAATTAGTGATTTTTATGAATTCATGAACCATAGATTATTGTCTCTGTTGGACATTACATGAGAATATTATAGGAGAAAGTGAGGCAGACCATTATGGGCAATCAGTCATAGGAGAGAGGTTCCATCTTGTGCTTTGAAGTGAACTCTGGCTTAGCTCAGTTGGTAGAGCATTGGCACGGATAGCCAAAGGTCCTGGGTTCAAATCCCAGTCTCAGAGGAATTTTTCTCCTATGATATGCTTATGTTACATGTTAATTTTTTTTTAGTATGGGCAAAACGCCCTTCAAATTCTTAGCCCTGAAGATGGACCTTTAGTATCATGGCAAATGACCCATTTAAGAAACCCAATCTAGCTACCGGAGAGAACAGCAATGCATTAAATGCAAAACCCCCTAAACGTCATTCAAAAATAGAGGGGTTTTTGAACTTAACTCTGATTTTCAACATGGCATTATATAGTACTTTAGGGGGTTTTGAATCTCACATATAAATCAACCAATTTAAGCCATCCATACAAATCTGGTGATGTATAAAAGTAAGAAAATATAATTTGGCGTTTTGAATCTAGAGGATTCATTTGTTTGTTTCGATTTTTGAAATCATGGACGTCATATCGTGGCCATCATTATACAACTGCATGAAATATTCTATAAAATTATGATGAAGAGTCTGACTATGATAAAATGGCATTTATAAAAGTTGAGCTCTTAGACTGTTACCAGTAAAATAGCTTTTATAATGTCATACTGGCCAAACACACAAATCTACAGACAACAGACGAAATGCAGAACGGTAAACAGTAAATTTCGTGTTCAAAGAACATCTCAAATCTGCTATTTGTCTTGAAGCGGAACAAAAAAGTAAAAACCCCTACACATACATCGTTTTTAAATGACTTGAAGACATTGTTAAGCTGAATGACTTTAACGGCAGGCAGAAAGAAAAGATGAGATACACAATCAATGATTACTTTATTTCTTCATTTGTTACAAATTCAGTCAGTTATATCAGTACTACGTGGTTTGTAGTGCATCCAGACGTCGTCGAACCATTCTGTGGCTTGGTTCTAAAAGGGCCAATGTCATAAAACTTGCTTTTGAGATAACTGACTTTGAAGCCTTTGTAGAAGTAACATTTTTTGCTGAGAACTTCCAAAATTGGCCCCTAAGGTTTCTGTATTATGTCTACTAATAGCAAAATACATTGGCACTTCCGAAAGTCAAAGACTAGCCGAGCTCAATAATGCATAGATCTCATTTTTGCAAGAAATTGACATAAACCCTTTTAGAACCAAGCCACAGAAATTAGCAGCAGCAAAGAAGCGAAGAACAATTATAAGTGGATTATCTAAGAGATACAAAATTAGTATAAAATAAAATTCTATTGCACATTAGACTCTTTTTTTATTATTGTGATAATCTATTAAAATGCAAATATTAAATGACATAGAAAAAGTTATTTTGCAGGTTAGGTTAGAATTACAAATTTATAAAAGGTACAATGTCTCTCATGGGACTTGGCCTACCCCCCGACCGCTGCGTCATCTACCATAGACATATGGCAGGATTGGGGGCATGTGGTCAGCATGACAACACCGACGGCCGTTAGTGTCTAAGTGATAAAACAAGTCGGTTATTATATTACCATACATTGTACCTTTTATCAATTTGTAATTCTAACCTTACTTGCAAATAGCTTTTTCTATGTAATGTAATATTTGCATTTTAATAGACTATCACAAAGTCTAAAAGGCTAACATAAAAAACTTCTACTTAAACTTCCCTCATATTAAAGATGAAATTTATTAATACCTATCAGGCTAGTTTACATGGATGCTTTGCAGTTTTACAGGGCTTTGTATTTTCTTTCAGACAGTGGCAATGCGCATGGGGCTCGATACCAGGACTCCCGTCACGCTGTGGAAGGACAAGGCGCTGGTAGAGGTTAACTTGGCTGTGCTGCATAGCTTCCAGGTGCGTTATACAGGGTGTGTTTAAAAATTAAATATTTGTCACACTTTCCAAAACCCAGCCACATACGAATATTAGAGTATATTGCCATACCAGAATATGAAACTATTTGTTCATTTTTTGTACTGGCCTATCTAAATAGGCACAGTTGCCTGTTTCAGGCACACCTGTAAGATAGATATATGCATATGCATTCATGAACCACAGAGTATTGTCTCTGTTGGACATGACATGATAATATTATAAGAGAAAAATTCCTCGACACTGGGATTTGTACCCATGACCTTTAGCTATTCGTGCCAATGCTCTACCAACTGAGCTAAGTCGGAGTTCGCTTTACAGAGCTAGATGGAACCTCTCTCCTATGACTGCTCTACCTCACAGACAGACAAGTTATGTCATATGCAGTAATGTCCAACAGAGACATTAATCTGTGGTTCATGAATGCATATATATATATCCATCTTGAATGTTAAGGCTAGTTTACACGATGACACTAGGTTTCGTAACCACTTTCATGAAAGTGATTTCGTGAAACTAATGACACACATTTTCTTTCCAGTGCAACCGCACATTTCATGTTATTTCTGAAGTTCAAGTTGTTAAAATCCCATATAAATGTCTGAAACACGTATAAATCCAGACATTTCACAGTTTCCTCAATTCCCCACTTTACTTTACAAAACACAAACAAGCTAAATAAGCGTATAATCTCAAAATTAATATTACAGTTTCGTGAAAAGTTGAAATCAGCCGAAACTGCATAGTGTCGTAACTCATTGTCGCCAGTACATCTAGCGCTTGCGCATTCAACTGAAAAACAGTTGCGAAACTCAGTTACGAAACCTAATTTCGTCGTGTAAACTAGCCTTTACTGTACAATAACAGTGTAAGCCCGGTCACAAAAATCACTAATTAGTGTGCCTCACAGTACTGCATGAAATATTTTATAAAATTATGATGAAGAGTCTGGCTAGGATAAAATGGCATTTATAAAAGTTGAGCTATTAAACTGTTGTCTAGTTATCTGTAAAATACTTTTATAATGTCATACCGGCCTAGCAACGAATCTACAGACAACTTTACTGTAGTATAGACAGGAAGAAAAGATGAAATACACGAACAACGATTACTTTTATTTCTTCATTTGTTACAAATTCAGCCAGTTATATCAGGTACTCCGTGGTTTGAAGTAACTCCAGACGTCGTCGAACCATCGCGGAGCGACACAGGCACAGGAAGATTGTCAACCCCTTCCCTTGGGCTGGATATCCAAGAAACAGTCTTCACTCGAAGGGTTGCGTCTTCTGTACAGTCTGTACTTGAAGGCCGTCGTATTCAGGGTCTGAATATTGCTTATTCAGTATTCATTTCAAAACATACCTCTTCGGTAAATGTCTACCCATCAACAGATACACCTCTGTTTATAGACCACCAGACAGTGCCATCACGGCATTGAGTAGCCATAGGATCTGGAAGGTCCCAGGGTTGTTTCTTGAGTTGCTGATACCTGCGGTATCATCTTTTTATTACACCTGCTTATGCACAGGTAATTCAGTTTCACCACGAATACTTTTAAGTCATGTAGTTGCATAGAGAGGCGACTTGCCTCGCTCCTCTCAACTTCCTCCTCCTCTTCCTCTTCTTCTTCTTCTTCTTCTTCTTCTTCTTCTTCTTCTTCTTCTTATTTGTTAAAGGTATCACTGATTTTTGTTTACAGATGTTGGATGTTGGCTTCCCATCCTTTCCTGGAGTCTGAGTGACATGTATCCTTTTCCTTGTATCCAGATACATAGCCAGAATTGTCAGCCACATCCGCACGACCTTCAATTCCCTTGCCTTTACCAGAAGCATTCAATCTCTTCAGTGTAGAGCGAGGTGTCTGTCAACCTATCCACTGCTCCAGTTTTTGAGACTTTTGTGGTTCCTGCTGTTCCAGTTTGTTTATACAATTCATCTGCATCCATCTTTTTTTATGATGCCAGATCTTCAACATACTTCTTAAAGGTGTCCAAGTCTATAGTTTTTGAACTGAGTTGGCGACCCAACAAGTGACTTTTTCATCATAAAAACAATAATAAGAAGCATATAAGCTAAAAAAAAACTCATAATACAATATAAAAATCGCATATAAGCTCTCAAAAGAATAAATATAAAACAATAAAAATATGCTTAAAAGCTCTCAAATAAAGTATAAAAAATACGAAAGAAAGTAAAGATATAAAATATCCATGGATACGTTCCTATTGTTCCAATCTGTTACCGTGGATTGCTCAAGTGTATTTATCGATTCTTGATCATTTCTAAATATCCCAAATTGTCCTTTGAGTTAAACTTTCATTAATTATTTTCAGTTACTATTTTGTGAATAACAATGAGTGAACGGCCAGGACCATCAAAAACTGTTAGGCCAAGAGTTTTAAGACTATGGATGACAGTTATGATGAAATTTAGCAGTGAATGTTTTGAGAGAATGACTGTATGTCTCATTTCTAAGGGGAAATGTTGTAAGTTAAGCTACTGCACTTATTATGGTGAACTGTGATTAATATCTGATGTGAATGGCGATACTAAATAAGCTTTTGTATACAGGGTGTTAATAAATAACACCGAAATATTTTCCCTGTGTATAGAAGGGACATAGACAAGCAACTTTTATTAGGAGATTTTTGCTCTATGGATTCAATTTTTCCTGTTACAGCATAAAATCACCAAGGCATGGCTGCCACAGACTTCTAACATTTGAAAAATAAAAAATAAAAACAAAGGAAC
Source organism: Ectobius pallidus (assembly GCA_964059195.1). Classification (NCBI taxonomy): domain Eukaryota; kingdom Metazoa; phylum Arthropoda; class Insecta; order Blattodea; family Ectobiidae; genus Ectobius; species Ectobius pallidus. Next base: position 167,186,259 of record CAXKWD010000008.1, on the reverse strand, counting down.
TTCATAGTTAACTCTGTAGTTGTGAATAAAAAAACTAATGCAGTGACAGCCAGTCATGTGATTACTGTAGTCTGTAAATTTTGCAGATTATGTAAACACTAAATTATGATATAGCTGTTGATGAATGATGAAGAATCAGGTTTTTATCGCTCACTAAAAGGCATGAAGTGAATTTAATGAAAATTTTAACCCTATTTTGCTTCATTATTGACTTATGAGCACAAAATTGTAATGACTTTAATGCCCTGTAGCATACACATTTTAAGTCGTAGAGCAAAAATCTCTTAATAAAAGTTGCTTGTGTATGTCTCCTCTATACACAGGTGAAATATTTTGATGTTATTCATTAACATCCTATACATAGCTATTCATTTGAAAAATATTAACATATCTTCGAAACTGTGCATTTCATTGCATTTGTGACTCAAATGTGTGTCCTGAAAACCCCCTTAAAGTTATGGTATAAGAATAACACTTCAATATATAATCAATATTAAAAATTAAAATGAATTGTACAACGGTGGATGCCTTTAAAAACACTATAAAACACAGTGTTTATCCACCGTTGTACAATTCATTTTAATTTTTAATATTGATTATATATTTTAGCATTCACGGTGGAAATCAGGACCACAATATGACTAATTGAATAACGCTTCGTTTATTAAACACTTAGGTATCAATTTGCTTCAATAGCAATTAAAATTCACATTTTGTAAGTTTTCCTTTGTTAACTCACTTAAGCAACTCACTTAACAGAACTTATGTTTTCGCAATTACATAAGATATATACAGTTGTACGATGTGTGCGGAATGGAAGTAAACATCTGGCTGAGCTTGTCGCATTATCGTGAAGTACGCACTGGGTGCGATTAACCAATGGAACGACAGGACACAGTTAGTCAAGGCAAGTGTGTTGTTTACGTTTGCTCCGTACACATCTTGGGCCAAGTACATATCAGAATGTGAAGTGAGAAAGATGCATTGCACATGCTTAGGGTAAAGAAAGTTACATGAATGCTATAACAATTTTTTTTAAATTTCTTATGCGAATTCCATAATCTTTCTTTCTTCTTTCTTTGTCATAGTTTTACCTCTCCCTTTTAGAATTTAAGCGACCCAAGCCACCCGGGCCTTACAGGGCCACAACCTGTCGGGAGAGGGATTATCTTTGGATCACATGCATACTTTTTTGACCAGACAAGGACATGGAGGGCCTCCCCGGATGAGTGATCAGCCCAATGCCGGGGGCCACCTCCAAAACAACACGAACGCATAGGACGAGACACACCATTCACACACACTCACTCACTCACTCCGGACAAGGCGAGGATGGATGAAGATGATAATGACGGCCAGATGATATCCAGGGACCACAAGGGCCAAAAGTTACCTGACATTTGTCTCACAGGTGAGGGAAAACCCCGGAAAAAACCTCACCTAGGTAACTTGTCCCGACTAGGAATCGAAGTGAATTCTGGCTTGGTAGAGCAGTGACACGGATAGCCAAAGGTCCTAGGTTCAAGTGTCGGAGGAATTTTTCTCCTATAATAGTCTCATGTAATGTCCAATAGAGACAATAATCTGTGGTTCATGAATGCATATATCTGTGGCTTGGTTCTAAAAGTGCCAATGTCAATTTCTTGCAAAAATGAGATCTATGCATTATTGAGCTCGGCTAGTCTTTATCTTTCATATAGAGCAGTGCCAACGTATGTTGCTATTAATAGATCTTAGAGGCCAATGTCGGAAGTTCTAAGTAAAAATTGTTACTTCCACAGAGGATTCAAAGTCAGTTATCTCAAAAGCAGTGATGGGAAGTAATTGAGTAAAAGTAATCGGATTACAGTAACAATTCCTTTTTTGGACCCATTTACTTGTATTCAATACTTTTTAAAAAATGTAATTTACTTCTGGAAATAAAATTGTAACTGTTACAATTTAGTAGTTGTTAGTAGTAGTATCATTCTCGCTTGCTATATCGTCATCATTACTGTTTTTGCAACTAATATCTAGATTAGAGTTAATATTAACAAAAGGTTACTCAATGTTTCCAAAAATATTCTCATTGATATGTTTTTTTTTGTTTGTCCATTAATAATTTGGGCTTGTGCCCAAAACAAGGAATTTTTAGGTACTGCCATTTCGTAAAGTAATTGTAAATGTAATTGTAATTTTACTGATTACCAGGGTTAGGATTTTTAGGTGCAAATTTTATATGAAAAAAGGAAGGGAAAAGGTGCTAAAATACGGTAAAAAAGGGGACAAAAAGGTGCTATTTTACTCAAGTAATTCAAAAAAATCTATCTTCTATTAACAGTTATTGAGTTGCGAAAAAACACATCAAATCATCACTCACCAGAAACAGTAAAATACAGGAAGCTGTTGTACTTCAAGACATTGAGCATCTCTACAGTTTTAAAAATAAGCCTGTTTCTATTAGGACATAGAATGTATTTGTACATGCTAAAGCTTCTTTCGACATCCACAGAAACCAGTGGGGCAAACTTTGTATTCACTCGGAATGGCAACTCTACACATGTGGCAAATTCCTCAACATCCGGATTTTTCTGAAGACTAGACTCAAGTCTGTCTTTAGCAAAGCCCTCTAACTGGTCCCTCACTGAAGTGAAAATATCCCATTGTTTTTCCTTTTCGAGACCTTGTTCTTCCAATTGTTTGATAGCTGCAGTCAAGTACTTGTAACCATGGACACAAAATAGTTCTGTCTCCAAATTCTGTATTTTTTCCGGTAGCAGAAGTTGTTGGGCCTTGGATCCAATGAAAGCACAAAATCCTTAATCTTGTCAAAATTCTCACACAACATAACAGCACACTGAATCCATGATCCCCAGCGAGTACCGGTAATGACGGGAATTTTGGAAGGGGGAGGCCAGTGATTTCCTTGTAGGCAACAACACAACTCGGAGCTTTCTGTAGAATCTTCTTCAGGGCAGAGATGTATTCATTTGCAATGTCGTATTCATTCCTTATGGATTCACAAACCCTGTGAAGGGCATGGACTAGGCATGTCACATGCTTTAACTTAGGGAACAAAGGTTTCAATTGGTTAATTGCTGAAACCATGTATGGAGCCTGGTCTGTAACCACCAGAAGAAGTTTTTCAAATGCGATACCACTTGGCCACAGGTTTTGACAGAAGTTCATGATTGATTGCATTACTGTACTGGCGTTGGCTTTCTCCAGTTCGTACATTTTAAACAACATGGGCTTAACGTTCTCCCCTGATAGGGGAAAAACTAAAATGTTCAAAACATATCGTTCCATTGAGTCTGTAGTTTCATCCAATATGATTCCCACATCACAATCAGTCACTTTCTCATTGATGGTTTTTATGGTTTCTTGGTAAACAGGCTCCATGTAGTTCCTTCTTATAGTACTCTCATCAGGCACTGACATCTTTGTGTATTTTTCAAGGAATCCTTTGAAAGTCGGATGGTTTACCTTATTGAGTGGAATTTCCGCTTGTGTAAGAGCAGCACATAAATCAATGTTGAATTTCTTCAAATTTTGTGTTTTCGATGAACACTGTTCAATCGCATTCCATAATAAAGGTTGTCGCTATTTATTTGCTTGAAGTGTCTTGTTCTTTTGATGCTTAGAAGTGGAAATGTGTTGTTTGATGCTGTCTCGCTGGTGTTTTTCATCTAACAAAATTCCTGAATCGCAAATGCTACACCGTATTACAGTTCCATCTGTTTCTACGGAATCTTGTTTGAATTCCTGAGACAGAGAAAATAACCGGGCTCTGGACACCTTAGGCATGTCAAAAATACACTCATTTAATCACAGATTTGCACTCACGATCAACAGACTACTGACTGGTGAAGTCAAGAAGATGGAAGTGAGAGAAAGAGGATTTGCGTATACACAATATTTTTTTTATAATAAATTATAATTTGGTGGAATGAAATACACATTTCCATTGTAGCAAGCTATTTGTTTCGGCAAAGTGAAAGAGGATTTGCGCGCACACACAATATTATTGTTGATGGAATGAAATATGCATTTCCATTGTAGGGAGCTATTTGTTTCGGCAAAGTGAGAGAAAGAGGGTTTGCACGCACACACGTATCATTTTCTGTTGTTGCAGGTGTGCTTTCAGTCCCGCTTTTACTGGAAGTAAAATGGAATGAAACTCACAAGTCATTCATAACGCTTTATAATGATAAAATGCACTCTAGAAGAATATTGATAAGCTACAGTATATGAAAAAGGGGAAGAAAGGGGATTATGGGCACTGTTGAGAAAAAAGGGGTAAAAGGTACCAAAAAAGGGAAAAAAGGTGCTACAAAAATGTCTCCATTCTCGACTATAGATAAAATCTCACACTGTGGTATCTTTCCGAAGAGCTTTAATTTACCCTACGAGAAAAGGTGCGCACCTAAAAATCCTAACCCTACTGATTACTTTTTGAAAAAGTAATTTGTAATTGTAATTAAGTAAAATGTCTCTCAGGTAATTGTAATTCAGCCCAATTACTTTCTTTTTGTACTTTTCCCATCACTGCTCAAAAGTAAGTTTTATGACACTGGCCCTTTTAGAACCAAGCTGCAGATATATCCGATTCCGTTATGTGTAGAAGTGCACCTGCACTTTATTTTTTGTAGTTACTGTACCAGTCCACCTGCTGCTGCGTGAGGGATGGTCGCATGAACTGCAAGACGTGAGCGAAATGCTCCTGTGTCACATGAGTCACTTCCATCCCATCTTCCGTGAGTGCCTGTAATGCTGCCTGAAATACAGACACATCCATGTAACCCCAGCACCACCAGAAGAAATAGGGCAATTGAAAAATTCCAATGACCTCAACGCATACAAGAGAAACCATAAGGAATAGGTGTTTCCTGCAGTTGTACCAACACTGCAATGTTTATGATTTAGTACAAACTTGTCTCATAATTAGACCTGGGATTTTAAGGCAAATGCCTATTTTGTTCCTTACGAAATAACAAAAAAAATTTTAAATATGTAGACATTTCATGATATATCTCTATATATATAAAAGGCTTTGTCCTGACTGACTGACTGACTGAATGACTGATTGACTGAATGACAGGAATCAACGTACAGCCTAAACTATAACAGGTAGAGACTTGGAATTTTGACAGTACCTTTGCTTCATAATGTAGGTGCTCACTAAGAAAGGATTTTGAAAAATTCTGATTCTAAATGCCAAAAATTAAATGTTTTTGAGAATACTTAACCCCTTTTTACATAGAATTATCCATTCCAAATCACAGAATATATTGTTGCCAAATTTTATATGATGGGCTTGGAAAAAACAATTGAAATGCACTTTTGACAAACAAGAGAAGTTATCAAAATAATTCATGTTATAAATAAATATTACAGAATGAAATCCACTAAAATAATGGAATCACATAACTTTCTCTACCCTGGACATAGAGAAAACAAAACGAGGTATGGTAATGTGTATATTATTATATTATATCGCAAGTTTTTGGAGAGAAAAGTATGAAAGTGATAATGCTTTCTGTTTAATTTCATCTCCAAAACGGCTTTATGGTAACATAAGAGTGGGAAATTTCCCGCCTCGATATTACAATTTAATGTTACAGGAATTTCTGTTTCTTCTTATTTAAACCTCTACCAGGTTTGCTGTGCACTGTACAAGCGATGGGATGCAAAATTCTAGATCCTCTATGAGCCATAAAAAATTATATCAAGCGTTTTCTGAGGGAATAGTTTGAGTGTAATAAGTCGTTCTTCCTATTTCAAATTATAAATGCCTATATAAGGACCTAGAATTTAAAATTGAAAATCCTTCATAAGCTAATTTCCAATTACAAAATACAAAACCCGGGCGACGCCGGGTCTTTTAAGCTAGTCTCTATATATATAAAAGGCTTTGTCCTGACTGACTGACTGACTGACAGGAATCAACGTAGAGCCTAAACTATAACAGGTAGAGACTTGGAATTTTGACAGTACCTTCGTTTCATAATGTAGGTGCTCACTAAGAAAGGATTTTGAAAAAAATTGATTTTAAATGCCAAAAAGAAAATGTTTTTGAGAATACTTAATCCCTTTTTACACAGAATTATGAAATCCAAATCACAGAATATATTGTTGCCAATGGTATCAGATGGGTTTGGAAAAAAATGAAATGCAAGTTTAACAAATAAGAGAAGTTATCAATATAATTCATGTTATAAATAAATATTACAGAATGTAATCCACAAAAATAATGCAGTCACATAACTTTCTCTACCCTGGACATAGGGAAAACAAAACGAGGTATGGTAATGTGTATATTATTATATCGCAGGTTTTTGGAGAGAGAAGTATGAAAGTGATATTGCTTTCTGTTTAATTTCATCCCCAAAAAAGTTTTATGGTAACATGAGAGTGGGAAATAAAATGTTCCGCCTCGATATTACAATTTTATGTTACAGGAATTTCTATTTCTTCTTATTTGAACCTCTACCAGGCTTGCTGTGCACTGTACAAGCGATGGGATGCAAAATTCTACATCTTCTATGAGCCATAAAAAATTATATCAAGCGTTTTCTGAGGGAATAGTTTGAGTGTAATAAGTCGTTCTTCCTATTTCAAATAATAAATACCTATAAAAGGACCTAGAATTTAAAAATCGAAAATCCTTCATAAGTTAATTTCCAATTACAAAATAAAAAACCCGGGCGACGCCGGGTCTTTTAAGCTAGTCATTTATATTTACAGAGTTTTATAGTGCCCTAAAATGCCTATTTGGACCTTTGGAGCCTATTTTTCCTATTTTAGTGCCTAAAATGCCTATTTTGTACATTTAAAATAAAATCCAACTTCTGTAACTTATACAATCATTTAATGGACATCCCTGAATAAAGAGCAGAACAGCAGAGGGTGGGTTTTTCACAGAAACTTGATTTTCCTAAACAATTGTCGCCAAAGGAATGCTGACTGACGGGGGAGGATTCGTTCAAAACAACATGTAACAGGTATATAGTAAGAAGGGACATACTGTGTCAATTTTTCATATAATCCAAAACTGCTTTTGATAAATGTATTTTTAAATCTGTCTTAATTTTGCAATTATTTCTGTTAAAAATAGGTATACCACATTTTTTACAGTAAAAAAAAATCACATTACAGTTGAAGAACATATTGTAGTATTTTAAAGTCTATTATCTGTGTATTTAGACATTTTTAAAGCTTATTTTAAGTGCCTTTTTTCTCTTTTAAAAGCCTATTTTAGGTGCCTAAAACTGATATTTTTAGAGCCTAAAATCCCAGGTCTACTCATAATGTATGTTTTGTAACCTAAGCTAAGCTTGAATTTTGTAATTTTATGCCAGTGAATATTGATTTAAACTTAGTTTTGTTTAATCTGTAAACCGTATTGGCTCAAATATAAGACGACCTCGCATATAAGACAGCCATTGAGTGATCTGCTGCGTTTGAGCTTCCATTGAGTCAATTTATACTTACGATCTTCACAGAACTTTCGGAACTGAATCCATATGTATTTTCTACTTCTTTCAGTGTCATGTGGTTTAGCTTAGCTTATAAAGATCAATAAAAAGAAAACAAAAACCATGGTGATCGGAAGAACAAATGAAAATTATAAAATAACATACAGCTTGACGGTACAGCCCTAGACCAGGTTGAAAGTTTTTGTTACTTGGGTAGCATTATCAATAAGTTTAACAAGTGTGACACAGAAATTAAGAGAAGAATAAACCTGACTAAACAAACATTTCAGAACAAAAGGAATCTTCTCACCTATAACCATTTAAGCATGGAAGTAAGGAAAATATTTGTTAAAGCATTTGTAAGTTGTGTATTAACTCATGGATGCAAAACATGGACAATCGGAAAAGCAGAAGCCAAGAAACTAGAAGCAGCAGAAATGTGGATATGGAGAAGGCTAACAAAGACCAGTTGGATGGATAGGAAAATAAATGAAGAAGTGCTTAGTGAAGTGATGGAAGAGAGATCCCTTCTGAATTCAATACTGGGGTGCGTGGGCAAAGAGAGTTAAGTCCACCATCCTCAAAAATTGAAATATGTCCATGTAGATAAAAATGTTCTCTACATTTGTGTTAAGCCCAGTAAGTCATATTCAAAAATGTACGGTAGTTATGGATGTTAAGTGGAAGGAAAGGAAATAAACATTAAATCCATGTCTGGGATATTAATACAAGTAAGAATCAGCTTGAAAAATGTTATGTCATAACCGGGATTTGAACACGGATCTTCGGCTTTCGGAACTGAATCCATGTGGAAACCTCCCGTGGTTTGCCTTGTCTTCTGAATCAGTTGAGGAATTTGATGTCAGACTGGCATGTTGTCATGGTAGCTCAATGGTAGAGCATCGGCGCGTTAAGCCGAAGATCCGTGTTCAAATCCCGGTTATGACATAACATTTTTCAAGCTGATTCTTACTTGTATTAATATCCCAGACATGGATTTAATGTTTATTTCCTTTCCTTCCACTTAATTAATAGTATATAAATAATAACTAGGCTTCAAAGTACCTACAAGGTGTAGGACGCCATTGGATGTGTGTTCTCAACGGAGAAAACTCCCGTGGTCTGCCTTGTCTTCTGAATCAGTTGAGGAATTTGATGTCGTACTGGCATGTTGTCATGGTAGCTCAATGGTAAAGCATCGGCGCGTTAAGCCGAAGATCCGTGTTCAAATCCCGGTTATGACATAACATTTTTCAAGCTGATTCTTACTTGTATTAATATCCCAGACATGGATTTAATGTTTATTTCCTTTCCTTCCACTTAATTAATAGTATATAAATAATAACTAGGCTTCAAAGTACCTACAAGGTGTAGGACGCCATTTGGATGTGTGTTCTCGACGGAGAGAAACCTCCCGTGGTTTGCCTTGTCTTCTGAATCAGTTGAGGAATTTGATGTCAGACTGGCATGTTGTCATGGTAGCTCAATGGTAGAGCATTAAGCCGAAGATCCGTGTTCAAATCCCGGTTATGACATAAAATTTTTCAAGCTGATTCTTACTTGTATAGTTATGGATGTGTGCCTCATAGGTTTATCCATCTCTAAAGCTATGTTGGGCTGGTATAGTGTGTTACGTCAATCTAATTCTCAGTAACAAGAAAGTGGACTTAACTCTCTTTACCCGCGCAACCCCGAAATTAAGAGTAGAAGAGCAAAGTTAGTGGGTCATACATTTCGGCACAATGATCTACTCACCAACATATTTGAAGGGAAGAAATCAAGAGGACGTCCTAGAAATTCATTTATTAAAAACATGATAAAGGATATGGATGTGCTGTCGTATGAAAATTTTAAGAGAACAGCGATGAACAGGAAGACATAACTACTACAACAAGGCATTGCCTTTAGATCCTGATGATGATAATATCAATTCCATCAACAGATAGATGCATTACCAAACCTTGAGCCTGCCATTTTTATTTTCAATTTAGAGTTGACAATGGATGACGTAATCTAGTAATCACTGCATAGCAATGCTGTGACGGTTCAGTAACGAGCTCACGTTTTAGTAGATAAAACTGCATCTTCACAATTTTTGCAAGCATATTGTAAGATAAATGAGCGATCAAGTTGAACTCACCTCTCTGCACAGATTCCTGAGGTCAGCTCCAGAGAACAGCTGTGTGCGCTGTGCTAGCGATGTCAGGTCCACGTTGTCTGCTAATGGCATCTTTGCAGTCAGCACTTGCAGGATCTTCAATCTGGACTCAGCACTGGGTGGGGGCACATACAGCAGTTTGTCGAACCTGCCAGGTCGTACCAGGGCATCGTCGAGCATGTCTGGGCGATTTGTAGCTGCAATAACCATCACGCCTGGGTTTATCTGTAACGAAGACAAGGACATTCAATGAGTGGCCTAGCAATGCCAAAGCTATGAGTAATCTATCATATTAAGCTTTTTGTATAAAGTAATTAATTCCCATATTGACGATACAGACCTTACAAAAAGAATTTATATATATACCCAGTAAAAGTAGTAGATTAAGAAAACTATTTTTTACTCCTAAATTTTTAATCGAATACGTATAAAACAATAACACAGTTGTGATGAACTAATGCCCAAACTGTCACTGATCTTAGCCACTGTGTTTATTTACATGAACGGGACGCTTTGGATAAGTTTCCGAGAATGTTAGTGACGTTTAAACGACACTCACACAACGAGTAGAGCCATCAATAACAGTGAAGGGCTCACTACGCCACTAGCTCGAAGCCCCCCACTCAATGCCTGATACCTTTCCCCCGCGCGCTCCTGTGGCCCCACTCTTTCGATAACAACTCTATGCTTGCTAATTACCCCCACTACTTTTGTGACGATTTTGTTCATATTGCTAGAGTATAACGCAACTTTGAGTTAGCTCTCGATTTACTCCTAGCAGGCCTAAAGAAGTTTCACTTCAAAATGGCCTGAAAATACCAACATTGAAGACTGTATAGTACAGTATTCTTCATTTTATTTTGTATATTTTTTTCTAAATATTGTAAGCCTACATAATTACCAGTTTTACTTTGAACTGCTGTAGACTCGCAAGTTTTAGCCGAACTAGTACAGGTAAACTATACCATAAGTGAAGTCAGTGTTAATTTTAACTCCCTACACAATTAAATTCACTTAGAATGGGAAGACACAATGAAGTGAAATAATATTAAACACATTATCTTCAAGAGCACTCTCTACTTCTACTTCCACTCTCTACTTCCAAAATTTCGACATCCCGGAGGAGAACGAACTGGGGCTGATCGGAAAATTTGTGAAACCACCGCAGCGCCATCAAGTGGTACAGGATGAAAGTTCAGCAGTGGGACATAGTCTGACGATGGGTGGAATGTCCACCTGAAAGCCGACTAACTAGTAAGTAGTCAATGCAATGAAGTAGAGAGTGCTCTTGAAGATAATGTGCTTAAGCCCTACACAATACAGTAAAACCCCCTTTTTACATTCCTGTCATTTACATTTTCCTGCCTTTTACATCATTTTCTGCTGGACCCATCTTTTATCCTATTCCGATAATACATAGTGTTCCTGTCATTAACAACTTTCAAACAGTTGCATTTCCTGCCATTTACACATTTTCTTCATTGGCAACATTGGTTTTCGACGAAGAACTGCTTTCCCTTAACAAAATTTTCCGCTATGTTGCCAACTCTCTTAGACGCAGTGTCAGTTTTTATTTGTGTTAGTCCAGGTGAAGTTAGTTTTCTTCTGTGCGGGTGCAATTTACTGCTTTTTAATGTATTGTAGTTATTCAAATAGCATAATTCATCGTAATTTGAATCATTGCCAGTGTTTTTGTTTTGCATGATTTTTGGTGATATCATGAAGTTGAAATAAAACAATAGAAAATGCATTTCTTTGCAATGTGCAACATATTTTGTATAGATAATGTAAGTGTACATAGGTATCTATATTTATTTTCAAGTATTAAATTTTGCAATATATAACATTACAGCTATTACACTTCCTGCAATTTACACTTTCCTGCCATTTACACTTTTTTGAATCAGTCCCTTGAAAAGTGTAAAAAGGGGGTTTTACTGTATATAACATTCTAGTAAGCGGAGTACTGAAGTCAACAAATGTCTACATAGGATGTGTGAATTCCATCATACCTGAGGGCAACTGGATGGTTGAGTAACATATGAATCCAATCGAACTCCTATGCCATCCATCTCAGTCAGCAGAGCGGACAGAACCCTTTCCTGAACGCCACGCTCTCTTGTTTGTCCTCTGCTGCCAACTAATGCATCTGGAAACAGATCATACCTATGTTGTATTCTCCTCATAACACATGGATAAGACAGCCTGGAGTAAGTGGAGAATGCCCTAAAACTGTGTTCAACAACCACTGGATTTAACTGTTAAAGAAGCAATGCAGGCAGTGCTCTCTCTTACCGATCTCATCAATGAAAAGAATGGTTGGAGCTCCGAGCCTTGCTAGGTGGAACAGTTCTCCAATACTCTTCTCAGCATCGCCAACGTATGGGGAGTAGAGCTGGGCAGCAGAAACTGACAGGAACGTGACATTCAAGGAACTGGCCAGTGCCCGTACCAGTGACGTTTTGGCACATCCAGGAGGTCCAAACAGGAGGACACCTGGAATATATACAAATAATAAAACCAGGTAAACTGATGTAACAAAGTGCCAGAATACTTTTGTTTAATTGGTGATAATTGCAATTATGATATGCGGAAAATAAGTTATTCAGCAAGAGCAGACATTTTCCTGTCATAAAGTACCATTCTGGCACTTAATAACCTTAATGCACAAACGAACAACAACAACAACTACCTTTTATGTTAGGTAAGGCAAACTTTGAGAACTTCTCAGGGTAGAGTAAGGGCCACTCGACTGCAGCACGCAGTGAACGCTTCATCTCATCCATGCCCCCAATTTCTGACAGTCCTGACAGGCGACTTGTATCCACTACACCCACTCTTCCCCGTAGAGAAGATGGCCTCATGGACGCAGATTCAGCACGGAAGTCGCTGAGCCATCCCTCTAGAGTCTCGTCAACATCCTGAAGCAAGAAGCATGTAACAGGACAATGTAACTGAAAATCCAACTCAGTGTGTCTAACAATACTGTACACAACATAATTGTCTTTCAGTGAGACTGATCACAGGATGCCTTTATAAATTCACATTTAACATATGGAATAATTCTATGGTGAAATACTTGCAGAAAGAAAGTTCTAGAGACTTTTAAACTGCAAAAGAAAGCAATCAGAATATTGGCAAAAATAAACAAACAAATACAATTTATATTTACGAATGCATTAGATACCTTCTGGAAAAGAAACAAAGAAAACTATTTCCAAACAGTACTAAGAGTATCACTAAACAGAAGTGCTGTAAAAAAACAATTGTGCAATATTCTATAACCTGCTGCCAGGGCATATCTCTATCTCTATATATATAAAAGGCTTTGTCCTGACTGACTGAATGACAGGAATCAACGTACAGCCTAAACTATAACAGGTAGAGACTTGGAATTTTGACAGTACCTTCGTTTCATAATGTAGGTGCTCACTAAGAAAGGATTTTGAAACATAGAATTATCAAAACAAATTCACAGAACGTATTGTTACCAGTGGTATCAGGTGGGCATGGAATAAATTAAATGGATGTTTGACAAATTAGAGAAGGTATCATTATAATTCATATTATCTATATTAATAAAAGGAATTCTCCTTGATGTCCAGCGAAATCTACTGAACGCAGAGATCTGAAATTTTAAACATAGGTGTGCTGAAGGGTCGGAAAATGCACCTCGAAGCCGGAATTTTAATTTTAGTTTTCGTTCGTGAGTTATGAGTGAAAAACTGGCAAAAAACGTGCATTTTTTGCGTTTTCAAAACATAAGTTTTCAGTTATACATTTCAATGTCAAATCAATTACAGTTGGCTTTGGCTATTTTTGGCAAACCTTGAAAACAAAACTTTCGCGATCGCTTGAATGTTGTAAGCCCTAAATATGGTCAAACGTTGTTTTATTTGGACGAATCTCACTATACAGAGGTTTTCTTGGCCAAGAAACTCGAATCTGAGGTCGCTTTTACCAGTCGATGCTATCTGATCGTGGTATGTAGTCCATGCGATTTAGGTGTTAATAAATGTAATGATTTAACTATTATGCTCTTAATTTTTAATTCTTGAAATAATTATCGCGGGCGAAGCCACGGGCACATGCTAGTAAAACAAATAAAAGATATAAAAATACAGTTAAAAAAAATAAAAGTACCTAATCAGCCAGGCTTGCTGTTCAATTGAATATAAAATCAATTACACAGAGAAAGATTAGTAATTCTTACAGGGTATTATTTTTTATTTAATTAAAATTGTGTTATATTTAATTTATATTGTTTACTGAACTTATTTATTTAAAGACACAAATATGGCAGTAATTTCTTCTTTAACAACATAAATTTATGTTCTATATTGATGTATTTCCTGTACATTCATGTACAAATTTTTAGGTCTAAGTTACTCAGGTATCTCGCTAACTAGAAGCAACGTTTCATTATCCAGCCTAGGTTAATTTATATTGTACAATATTTGACATCACAGCCTTTGCTTAAACTTGTTAACTTCTTAGTTTTAGGTCTCAAATTCAATGTACATTATATTATTATATTATAATTATACACACATCCAGTTATATTATAATTCTTTAATTCACTTTGTTTTCTCGGCATATTATTGGATGCATTTTTGTCTTATGTTTTAATATAGGTAGATCAATATTGTATTTATAGAAACTAATATTGGGAAGAACACAGTGAAGTCATCATATAAATTATTAAGGCTATATTTCACACTTGAACTTCACTATTAAATATTTACCTAGGACTACGTAGTTTCAGTCACCCTTGTGACTATCTTCAGCTACATCTGAAGTAGCTGAAGATAGTCACAAGGGTGACTGAAACTACGTAGTCCTAGGTAAATATTTAATAGTGAAGTTCAAGTGTGAAATATAGCCTTAATAATTCAATATTGTATTATTATTCTATTTTTGGAATTTTGTAATATTATGTATGAATCTGTTGTATTTGTTTTTTGTAGATTCCTTTTAATGTATTTTGTATTTATCCTGGTTGAGTGGAAGATAAGGCCTTATGGCCTTAACTCTGCCAGGCAAAATAAAACATTATTATTATTATTATTATATTGATTATTCTCTGACGGTGCCACCTGTATTGTATAATACTTTGGGTAAAGAAAGAAAGAAAGAAAGAAAGAAAGAGAGGTTTCAAGTGGTGCCAGAGTTTGACTTATGGCTTTCAAACAATATTTTTCTAAAGATTGATTAATCGTATGGTTTCATCCAATAAAACATTTTTCTTTCTGAAATTCATATAGAAACTGGAGTTATATTTGCTTTTTTGCAAAATTGTGTGAATTTGCGTTATTTTGCGATTCAGAAGTACTGTTTTGGGACTATCTAGGAGGCAGTATTTGTAGAGTTAAATTGTTGCGTCCCGGACTTCTGACTGGATGCCCTTCCTACTGTCTGTTTGTCTGTCTTTCTGGAACCCTATAGCCCCTATGTTGGGGTGAAGGGGCCTCCAAGCGGAGGTTTCTTTTACCTATATGAATTTTGTTACGCTTATTTTCCGACAGAGGGAAGGGACAAGTGGTAAGCCTATCGCCTCTCCACCCCCCTCAGGAAACTAAGGTATTACTTGGACGTGAAAGGGGCTCATCCTACTAGGTAGTTGTAATGTTAAGATGTAAGACACTCACGGGTCTCCTCCTCCTCGTCATGAGCACATTGCGGAACAACATAACGATATCTGCCCCCACATATCCCGGTGTGATGCGAGCCACTTCACAACACAGCTGTTTGTGTTGGCCACTGAATAGTGTGCAGAGAATTTCTTCTCTCTCCTTCTCACTGGGAACTCCAATGTGCACCTGAAACACAAGATATCACATGCCAGAAGTGTACTAAAAACTCTCTCTCTAAAACAGCTACTTTTCAGACTGGTAACACACCAAAAAATTGCATTTTAGCGACCTAGACTGCTAAAATTGCACAAAACTGTACTTAAAATGCAGTTTTATCGGCCTGGCAATCTATAAGCGAAATCCAGATGGCACTGATCAGTCACACCAACTTTGACATGGATTTAAACATATATTTGGTTCATGTTTTGGTTCACGTGAGAAACATTGCTTACCATGGATGCACCAGCACTTAATTGTAATATACTCCTTCTCATAGTTTACTGCTGCCGAGATTGTCGTTCTGTGGTTTAGGCGGCTGTGAGAATATGACGTTAACAAATGGCTCACTACCTTTCATTAAATAATTAATTATACAGTATTTTTCATTTCATATAATTAAGAGCGCTTTTACTATCACGTACACCCATCCAGTATAGGCTACTACTCACCTCTGTTTCCAGTCTTCCAGGTCTCCTCAAGGCAGAGTCTAGTGCGCCTGGTCTATTAGTTGTGGCTATGACCACTAATCCAGGAACCTGGTCTGCATGCTCGAGCAGGCTTAGTATCTGTGCTGACACTCTGGCCTGATGTGATGACTGTGCCCCGCTCACTCCTCGCTTTGGACATAAACTGTCCACCTCGTCCAGCAACAGCACACACACACCTAAGTGTTCAAAACAGACGTGTACCTGAAAACTAGGATCTAGAATTTACTTTACTTTACAAAGGTCCCAATGAGCTCTTGCAATGATAATGAAAATTCACATGATTGCATAGAGGACCACAAAGTAAGTATGCAAGTATGAAATATTCTAAAAATGTATTTTTTTTTTAATTAGCTGGGGTGCGCCGTAGCGTAGTGGTTGAGGCGCTGCACTACAAACCGGAAGGTCGCGGGTTCGTTTCCCGATGAGGTCGTTGAGATTTTTCAATTGGCCTAATCCTTTTGGTAGGGTCGACTCAGCCTCTAACAAAAATGAGTACCAGAAGCAATCCTGGGGGTAAAAGCGGCCGGTGCGTAAGGCTGACAACCTTAGCACCTTCATGTACCGAATGTCCAAAATCTGGGAGCCTCAACCTCCTGGAACCCTATGGGCCTCCATGGCCTGTATAGGGATCACTTTATCTTTACCTTTAAATTAGCTGTTCCCTCATGTACAGTCGGTCAAATATAAAACGTCGGGACTCGTATGCAGTTAAAATTAAAGCTTTAGCGCATTAGTTCACAAGTTTCCTATAAAAAACATAAAATACAGGTCATTTTCGGAACATATAAGGCCATGCGACAGGAGGGAAAAAATGAACAACGCGGAAAGCGCAACACACGATATTCAACTTAATGTATTGTCATAATTAATTTTGCTTTGTGTCATCGCCACATACAAATGCTAAAGTGAGAGAAAGTGTAGTTAGGGCTGTAATTGACCTGCACTTTTCGGCCTCTGAAGCAGCGAGAAGGTTCCATATTTATGAAAGAGCAGCTCGGAGGTGGGAACTTCACTATAATGCGACCGGAAGTTTTCATAGGAAACGTGAATCTGGCGTATTTCAATGCTAGATTGGTTGCAGAAGTTGAGCGTAAGTTATTGATTTTGCACTACAAGTACCGGTATTATAAAATAAAATCTTTAAAAAATGCTCCTTGAATAAACATATTCCTCGCGAATCTATTAATTATTAATATTATAAAAATTTGCAACCAAGAATATGGCGGATTTGAGGCATATAGCCACAGCCTTCTATACATGTTTGTTTTGGAACAAAACTGACTAAATCATCAAGAAAATACATGGATAGACAAGAGGCGTGTGTGAACCTAACCTTAAGTCTTCCTGTACATGCGCATATGCTCGTTCGTGATACTTAATCAAATACCGCCCGACATTTTTTATTTGACCGACTGTACATATCATATCAATTACTAAAAGAATGGTTGTTAAGGAGACCTGGCCCCAGGAAAATCTGGGGGGGGGAGGAAGTTTTTTTTTTATTACATTTTTTGACTCCTCCACATGGAGTCAAAAGCGTGGTTGCCAGATCTAGTGACAATAAACAATAAAAAAACTAAAAACTCCGCGGCGCTACATCCCTGGAGGGACTTGGCCTACCACCCGACCGCTGCGTCATCTCCCGTAGGCAGATGGCAGGATTGGGGGGCATGTGGTCAGCATGCAGACACCCACGGCCGTTAACAATAAACAATAGCACATGTAAATTATTTAAAGTGAGGGAAGAACTGAGGTCAGTGATAACAATAACAGAATATTGAAATGTTGCTTTTGTTTTGGAAAGCAGAAATCGAGACACTTCAGTTAACATAAAGAAACACAGACTTATTAGTTTATTCCTTTCAAGCTGCCAGGGAAGGCAATGAATAACTCTATTATATCGGATGGTATGTGGTGTTTTTCATTCAATTTCAAAGGCAAATATGCTGTAATATGTTATATGTAAAGTCTACCTAATGTGTCAGACTTGAAACATTATCACTGTTACCTCCACATTTCACTCCTTCAGCAGCAAGATGTTCGGCCTCCTCAAACACTTGTCTCAGACTTGCTTCGGTGTCTCCAGGTTGTGCCTGGTACACCTCAGATCCCAGCACAGACACCAGCACGGCTGCACTCTCTCTTGCTACTTGATGCACCAGCGTTGTCTTGCCACACCCTGAGGGGCCCACCAGCAGCACCTGAACAAACAAGTTCATCACAAGTTTCACTATATTTACAAAATTCTGACACAGAAGAAGAAGAAGAAGAAAAATATTGTAGGAGGAAAATTTCTATGGCACCGGGATTCAAACCCCTTGAATTTCTGTGCCAATGCTCTACCAATTGAGCTATCCAGATTTCAATATATGGCACCAGATGGGATCCTTCTTAGTCAATACCCTAAAAGGTCTACCTCAATGAAGGACATATTAAGTAATAGGCTATATACAGTACTGTGAGGCAAACTATTCTAGTGATTTTGTGACCAGGTTTTCACCGTTATTCTACAGTAACATTTAACATGTACAGTACGTTTCATGTATGAGTTGGCCAATCATGCAGGTTTCTGCGTTGCGGTGGCCACAGCTCTAATTCCCGAGCGATCAGGTGAAATATTTAGGCAAATAAAGCCGGTAATGTTGTAATGATTCAGGTTATCACATTTACAGTTAAAATTACAATGAAAATAACAACGTACCTCATCACAAGAGATGTTGGAAAGGTTCTCCTCTTGCATCCACACAACACTCACACTTTTTTAGGAAAGTTTCTTTCATGAGCACAAGTTCAGCTTCCAAGATAGAGTTAATTTCTCTTGTGATATTGTCTTTAAGTTCTTCTAACAGTATATGACTTATTTATGAGGGGAAATTTAAAAAAAAAACCCATACATTAAGAGAACTTAAAGACAATATCACAAGCGAAATTAAAATTAATCCTATCTTGGAATGTGAACTTATGCACGTGAAACAACATTTCCTGAAAAGGTGCCAGTGTTGTGTGGATGCGAGAGGAGAACATTTCCAACATCTCTTGTGATGAGGTACGTGGTTATTTTCATTGTAATTTTGAAAGTAATTGTGAGGACCTGATTCATTACATTGTAAGCGACTTTATTTGCATAGATATTTCACCCCATCGCTCGGGAGTTAGAGCTGTGGCCAAGGCAAAGCAGAAACCCACATGATTGGCCAACTCTTACGTGAAACGCACTGCAGATATGTATTCACGAAATCATAGAATATTGTTTGGAAAGGCCAACAATGTTTATGTTCCAAAGTACTTATGTGCTTTTATTTACGGTATAAGACACTGCATCCTAGAATGCACAGTTTTCACTAAAGTATTGACTCCAGTATGTACGAAACCTAATGCATAATTATTGATAATGTTTTGTGCTAATTTGCTATCTCTATATATATAAAAGGCTTTGTCCTGACTGACTGAATGACAGGAATCAACGTACAGCCTAAACTATAACAGGTAGAGACTTGGAATTTTGACAGTACCTTCGTTTCATAATGTAGGTGCTCACTAAGAAAGGATTTTGAAAAATTCTGATTCTAAATGCCAAAAATTAAATGTTTTTGAAAATACTTAATCCCTTTTTACATAGAATTATCAATTCCAAATCACAGAATATATTGTTGCCAAATGGTATCAGATGGGCTTGGAAAAAACAAATGAAATGCACTTTTGACAAATAAGAGAAGTTATCAAAATAATTCATGTTATAAATAAATATTACAGAATGAAATCCACTAAAATAATGGAATCACATAACTTTCTCTACCCTGGACATAGAGAAAACAAAACGAGGTATGGTAATGTGTATATTATTATATTATATCGCAGGTTTTTGGAGAGAAAAGTATGAAAGTGATAATGCTTTCTGTTTAATTTCATCCCCAAAACGGCTTTATGGTAACATAAGAGTGGGAAATTTCCCGCCTCGATATTACAATTTTATGATACAGGAATTTCTGTTTCTTCTTATTTAAACCTCTACCAGGTTTGCTGTGCACTGTACAAGCGATGGGATGCAAAATTCTAGATCCTCTATGAGCCATAAAAAACTATATCAAGCGTTTTCTGAGGGAATAGTTTGAGTGTAATAAGTCGTTCTTCCTATTCCAAATTATAAATGCCTATATAAGGACCTAGAATTTAAAATTGAAAATCCTTCATAAGTTAATTTCCAATTAAGTTACAAAATACAAAACCCGGGCGACGCCGGGTCTTTTAAGCTAGTGTGATATAAAGGAATGCTGTAAGTTAATTTTAGTTATCTATGATATAACATCTGTATAGGAGTTTCTGGCCGTGCCTAGGCTAAGATGGAAAGGTAGAGTCAGCCTGAAAAATTCAATGCCATAGCCAGAATGTATTCATGGAATGAAAAGGTAATGGAAGTGGCTCATTTTGCCTCAGACAGTTTTGATATCATTTAGTGAAGGAAACAAGAGCAAATCAACATTACCCACCAAATTAAACAAAAGAATTTGTAGCTTCTATTTCATGCTTTTCATTCTCATGACAAACATGTTGAAAATGGAGCGATTAATGTCTGAATTCTGGAGTCCTACAACAAAATCTTTAATGTGCAGGAAATGAATGTTTTAACAAGAATTCAGATTGGTGGGAAATGTTGACTTTGCAATTGTCTCAACGACACCTCAGACCTTTTACTAGTCATCATTGGCAAACCACTAGGAGATTATTATCCCATATGAAATAACAAACCAACTTTTTTGTTTTACAGTTTGTGTTTGTGATTTAATTACTTTCATTCTTTAGTACTCTTACTGCAATTTAATTTTTGTAAGGTTTACATCAAGTTTGTCTTGAATACTGAACTGTTCTTTTTCTGTACGGTATATAACTATGTTTGTTTTGATTGCTATACTATTCATCTTCTCTCTTTTGATTCATTCTGTTGTAAATTAGTAATTGCTGTTGTTGCTCCTTTGTTTTGTAATATTTATTGTCCCTAACAACGAACCTTGATGGCTCTTTGGGACCTACAATTGCAGAAATAAATAAAATAAAATAAAACTTTCGTTTCTAATTCATAGACAACTCCATCATCTGCTGAATACAGTCTGCATATACGTTAAGGTGCTTTGCAGATGACAAGTCCTATATCCTTCAACTGCATCGATACGCGGTCCAATCAGAGACGGCGAGACGGAGGGAAGACTCTCACTGCTAGCGGCAGTCTTTTAGCCCGTACACGTGATTGGCGGTGAAGGAAAAGACTTCTCATTTGAAAAGTACTTTAGTCACGTTTGTGGTGCTAGCATTTCTGTACACTTGGCACAAATTGGTACGACCTGGTTGGCACAGCGGTCAAAGAATTCTCAAGTTTAGCAAATTTGTAAGGTAATAAACATGAAATAGGCCTACTAATACTTTAAATAGCAGAAACAGCAAAAAGAGGGGGGAAAAGATAAAAAAGAGTAGCAAAGTGAAGATAGGCGGGAAGATAGAGCCATCTATCAGCTAAACTTTAAACCTCCTTAACCAAAACTCCCTACTTGCAGGACGGCCTAAAGCTATGGTTTGTCAGTGGCACTCTTTCTATGATGATAAAGGCCTAGGCTGATAATGTTTGCCAGTGGTGCTTTGGAGGCAAATTCAGGGCAATGATCGCCACATATTATCATGTATATATTAGGTCAAGAAAAACAAGACAGGCATTTTGTGCTTATCATGGCCAAAGAATTGTAATTTTTCCCAAGTTGTAGACGAAATATTAATAGGTTTCATGTCTAAACACAATGCCCTGTATGACATGAGCTTAAAGGACCATAAAGATAGCTACACAAAAGAAAATATGTGGCGAAAGGTAGATGGATTGTTAGAAAAACTGGTAAATATTGTAAATTATAATGTATGAAACATCCTTGAGCCCCGCTCAACACAGGATCTACAGGACGAGATATCTACATCTACATTTAATATTAAAGAATTAACTTATATGTATTTGAACTTGTTTCATGTGTAAAATTTGTTGATAATGTATTTATTACATTGCAGCTGATTTATTGACATTTATAGCATGATTTTAAAACTCATTAAAACTAGTAATCAGCTATATCCTTTTAGGTAGATTTCGAAGAAAAATCTACCTATGGATACCATGTCATGATTTTCGAAAAATTCTTTTATATCTTTACGTTTCATGCTCCCCTAAGTACGAAACCACCGCCCGTTCAAAAAAAAAAAATTGTGATATTTATATATATATATATATTTATATCTTTACACGATAGCGGCCGTAATTTTGAAGATATTTGAACCAAATTTTATTATGTCATTTCTAGGCCCAATAGCTCGGACAAGTTCGTTAATGAGCAAAATTGGCCCAAGGGGGTGGTCGGGGGAGGGGGTTGAAATTTTTAAAAATGTATATTTCGGCCCCTATGAAGTATAGAGGGAAACTTTGTTTGAATAAATTAGAGTACTCCCTTTGGAGTTCACAGTGACACCAACGATTCGGGGGTTCGAGTGAGGGTGGGGGTGGGGGGATGAAAATTCGAAACTTTTGAAACCACGTCTTGTGGGGTATCGTTGAAAAGCTCTTGATGAGTACTCTACAAATCAATAACTAGTTTCTTGATAGCACTCATATGACGCGAGATTTTAATGTTTGAAAATAATAACACTTAAAAGAATTATTATAATATCATAATTTTGTCTTGTTTAGCGGCTTTGCTAATTTTATTCATTGCTGATCTTGCGCACGGCCTCCCAGAATATTATATCCTATTCTTGTTGTCAAAACAAATGATTGTAGTCTCTTCCTCTTTACCGAATTCAGTTCTTATTACTGCGGGTTTGCCATGCCAAGGCTAAAAAAGAAGAGTGCTGCGCAGCGATAATAAATTAAACCAAAAGCACTTTGAAATCTACCTCAGCCTGTAGGCCTGCCTAAAGGGATTTTTTGATTTGAGAAAATAGGCTACAGTATATGACTTAAGATACAATTTGGCTTAAGATTAACTTCAAAAAGATGTGTGGTTAATTACTATGTAAAATAGCAAACAGTGGCATTTTGTCCCACCCGTAACTTAATGGTGATAGTTTTGTTAAATTATTATTGTAAGAGTTAAATAAACGTTCTGACAATCTGGAAAAAAAGCTTTTATAATTTTTATTCCATCCAACATACCTTCATTAATAATAACAATTAAGTCTCTATCATTAATAGCAGAACAGCAAATGAACTGTTTTTGTGCATCATTAAAATCGTTGTCCAAATTATGTTCCACCTGTAATAGAGTTTGAAAAACAAATTTTAAATATTTAAAATCAATTTTAAATAATCTTTTCCATGTAGTATGGAGAAGGCATTGTAAATTTTACAGAATGAGTAAAAGAGCTCTAGTTCATTATTTTTTATATGTACCGTAATTAGTGATGTGAGTCGGAAAATTTTCAACGGAAAAATTGGAAATTTTTCAGAACGTCGGAAAAATATGGAAAAATAGGAAAAATATGATTAAGTGCTTTTTTAAAGTGTGTGTATGTGTCCAAGCCCCAGGCAGCCAAATTGCTTATTTGAGAAAGTGAAATCCCTTTCTTATTTGAGACAGGGAAATCCAATTGCATATTTGAGAAAGGAATATATATATATATAAAAAGGAGAAGAAAGTGCCAGAGCACTTACCAATTGGCAGGCTGGTTTTCAATTGGTGCTGGCTCTGGTCTGATACAAACACACATAAATAAAACATTAAAGTTGAAAACAAGCTCAGCTTGTAGACGTGAACTAGTTAATTATATCAAATTTAACTTCTTTAGTAATATTATATTAATGTGTTTTTTCCATTTTAATTTACTGCCAACTGTTAGACCTAAATACTTTATTTCATGTACTCTTTCCAGTTCTAGGCATTTACATGATGTCAACTTATTGGAATTGTGTAAATGATATTTTAACTTACATTCCATCCTCAGTTTTGGCTTTTGGGTAAATATCGTATGTTTTTATTCTGTTATCTTCTAGCCATCCTCTGAATGCCTCAGTATCGAATTTGCATATCTAAAGTTAGCTTGGTAGTAATTCACCGATAATAATTATTGCATTTAATCAGTGAAAATTTATATTCAGTGAAAATACACTTTTATATCTTTTTCTATTATTGGTGGTGTTTTATTTATTTATTCCAATTTTTCCAATTTTTCCGGAAATTTTTCCAAAAAATATTTTTCCGGAAAAATAACAACACTACCGGTAACCGTAATGAACAAAAATAGCCTACTTGTCATAATATGCTAGAATGTCCCACCCATAATTATGAAATGGGTGTTATGGTCTTGCTGCTACAACTAATTATCATTATATACTAAACTAACCTTACCTAACCTGTCACAAATCTCACATGCCACAAACCCTGCGCTTATTCTTCCAGTGTAGAAAGCTGTTGGCAGCAATGCATCACTATTACTACGTTTTCATGGAGAATTCAGATTGATCTGAATCCTCTTACTGGACTCAAATTGTCATGAAAACGGGAACTCAGATCAATCTGAGTCTCAAGGTCAATCCCCCTAAAAAGTAGGATCGAATCGGACTGAGATCGTATGCAAACACCATGAAAACACTACGCGTATTCAGTTCGATCTCAATACGCTAATCAGACATTGGTCCTCAATGTCCTCGCGATATTCTCGTGAGTGGCGAGAAGATTTCCATTGGTCGTTGAATGTGGAACTAGCGCATTCTGTGGGTTCTCTCGGAAACGTTGTTTTCAATATCGGATTGAAAGTTTTACATGAAAACGGGATCGTATTGGAATGGGATCGTGTTCAGATTGATCTGAATTCTGCATGAAAACGTAGTAAATATCGAGCAGACTGAGTGCAGTGTGCACCCTGCATGACCCACAGTTTAAGAAACTCCGACTAGATAACACTCACCTGTCTGCAGGGTCTCACAGCTGTGTTACACTTCTTCTTATTATGCTCCAGAATTTCCATCAGCACCTGTCGAGGCCCTTCAAGTCCACCGAGCCTAATAGCAAAACCAGGCTTGCCAACCTGTTCAATCCATGCTTTGCTCAGCTTGTTGACGACATGTATGTTGGTGCTTGATGTTATCCGTCCAGCAGCATTATCGTGTCCAATGTCATGCACAACCACACAGTGTATTCCTCGTCTTTGCAAAGGTTTCAGGTTCTTTAAATACACTACTGACGTATTTGTTACCACATACAGTTTTAAAATCTCTTTTACCAAGTCACAAATTACATCACTGATCTCCTCCCACGTCCTTCTTAGTGCTACGCTTTCAAAAATCAAAGATACCTTTACGTCTTTTACAGAAACGCACGGGACAAATTCTATCTGTTTCAAAACCAGCTTCTTTGTAGTCCGAGATACGCATTCAGCTGGAAATCCCAAAGAAGATTTGGCACAATTTCTAAAACATACCACACTTTCGTCTACTTCAGCAAATGCAGAATGCAGATCGTTCGTCCAGTAAATCTTGCAGATGCAGTGGGAGGAGCACGATGTTCGTAACAGAGCATATGACCCAACTTTGTATCCTTTAAGAAAGCCAATGCAGTCATTTGGGAGCAAGCACTTTTGAATGGACAGAACATCAGGCGTGGCTGACAATAGGTTTAAAGATTCCATGTTTACTCCAATTGGTCTTCACAAGAACTGAGCAGTATGAACCCAAACACTGGAGTAGCCTACAATATGGATAAATATTTCCAGTTTAAATAAGTTTAGCAGTTTAGAGTGGGCCTTTGGTCTGATTATCTACGAGGGTGGATCAAAAAGTAACGCACAATAATTTTTTTTTTTACAAAAAGTTTAACAGGTACAATTACAAACAAATTCACACAAGAAGGGACATCTTTTGTCTATTTTTCTATATAGTCGCCAAGTTAATCAACAGATTTCTCCCATCTTGATACAAGTTTAAAAATACCCTGCTCATAGAAGTCCGTTTAGTTGGAGTATAGCCATCTGCGGACTGCTGTTTTCACTTCTGCATCTGACGCAAAGCGTTTACCGGCCAGTAATTTCTTCATGGGACCAAACAAATGAAAGGTTATCGTAGCTGAAGAATGCAGACTACCTGGAGACATTGCTACAGTCCATACAGTCATCCCCATACATGCCACACATGTCCCTGTGAATTTCACTCGGGTTATGCCCTTTAGCCCATAAAAATCGCACACCTTGCTGAAGAAATTCCTGGCCTGCAAACGCTTTGCTTCAGATGCAGATGCAGTCCGCAAATGGCAATAACTTATATTCCAACCGAACGGACTTCTATGAACAGGGTGTTTTGAAATTAGTATCACGATGGGAGAAATGTGTTGAGAAACTTGGAGAATGTACAAAAAAAATAGACAAAAGATATCCCTTCATGTGTGCATTTGTTTGTAATTGTACGTATTAAACTTTTTGTAAAAAAATGTATTGTGCATTACTTTTCGATCCACCCTCATATATCTTCGAGCTTTACTCAACACAGGATCTACAGAATGAGATATCTAGGCTACATCTACTTAAGTATTAAAGAGAAAGGCATGTGCTAAAAGAGCAGACACTCAGAAGGATCGAAAAAGGGAAATCTGTCTAAAGGTAGGAAGAGTTGTCTGTGTATTCCAAGAACTGGAAAGAAAAGTTGTATAATACAAGAGCTAGAATCAGAAGTGAGAAAATGGCAAAATCAGATATTATAATAGCACCTAATAGCAGGAAGATGGGAAGATGTGAGTTTCAAAAACTGGAGTTAGAAGCAATGAATTAGCAAAATTTAACAGAGTAGCCTACGGTACGGAAAGTAACAAAAGACAAAGCTTGGGGATGAGAGAGCCATGTGAATGTTTTAGAACATGGAAACAAGAATTAAAAACATTTATGTTGGGCAGTGAATAACTAAAAACATTCCTCATCAAATACTACTGCAAGCAAGCTTTTTCTTTATATAAAAAAAAAAGAAGAAGAAGAAGAAGAAGAAGAAGAAGAAGAAGAAGAAGAAGAAGGAGAAGGAGAAGAAGAAGAAGAAGAAGAAGAAGAAGAAGAAGGAGGAGGAGGAGGAGGAGGAGGAGGAGGAGGAGGAGGAGGAGGAGGAGGAGGAGGAGGAGGAGGAGGAGGAGGAGGAGGAGGAGGAGGAGGAGGAGGAGGAGGAGGAGGAGGAGGAGGAGAGATAGGCCTCTTCCATGCAAGGTGTTCAGAGTGGTTACATGACCTGTAGGTCCCACTCCCATTGGCTGCCGATGATGTTGCATCCAGTGTGTTCTTCTTTAAAGCAAACCTGTAAAGCGCTTTACGAGGGATGCACAATCACTTTACGACTGCTGCAGACAAAAAAAAGAACAGCAAAGTCGATCAGCTGAGAGCATGCTGGATGAAACCGGCAATGTTTACAGCCCTTTAACATGGTTAAGACACGTGCAAATAACAATTATATGGGGATGGGAATAATAATTATTGTACAACCTTTATTTACAGGTAAAATCAAATGTGCTGAAGAAGGCGTTCGTACTCGGGAATTTGAACAATGATGTTAAAAGTCATCAAGGAAATTTTTGATGAACATCTACACCGCCATGACAGTTCGTGCAGCAAAACCTTGCAGCAAAACCTTGCAGCAGTTGTGAAGCGAGATTTGAGTTTGCTGCATGGGTACTGTCTGACTGTAAGCTGAAGGCCGAGCTGGTGGCATAGTGGGGGAAAGACAGACAGTAAATGCAAGCGCATGGTAAGGTAGTGGGGGAACGCTAGCTCGGCCTTCAGCTCGCAGTCAGACAGTAGTAGAGTGGGGATAAAGCGAAGCTGCAGCAAAATGTAAAAAAAGAACGGTTTTGATGCAGAAATCGTAAAGCACTTTAGCTTTGCTTTGCAAAGAAATGCACTGATCTCTTTGGCCATTCTCATAAAGGCTTATCCAGTGCTACCAATAGTTCTATTTATGCATGCTCTCCATCTAGTTATATGGTTAGGTTCCCCTTGTTATTATTTATAATAAGTACCGCACTCAAAGCTCACTGTGTGAAGGGGGTCTGATGGAAGCTTGGAAAGGGGTCCAGGGGCGCTGGTGGGACAAAGCCCCCAAAAAAGAAAAACAGGAAAGGGATCTGGAGCTGATACGAAGTTACCATTCTCAGAGTTCTCATGAAGGGGGTCTGGTGGAAAGCAGAAAGGGGGTTCAGGGGCGCAAAGCCCCAATGCAGAAAAGCAAGAGGGAAATCAGGGACAGATATGAAGTTTTGTGTACAGTAGATACCTCGGCCTCAATACCAACTGAGCCACTGAGACCTATATTAAAAGATGATCATTCTTTAGAATCTGTACAAACCATATGGGTTTAAGCCTATACAACGAGTCCACTAAGAAGAGTTTACACGTAGACCCTAACCTCATCTCCAGTTAATTGTAGCTCACGTAACTGCCCGTAATCCTTTCGTAGAATTCAAATACAGTACATTTTATAAATAGTATGATCTCTTACGAGTTTTTTCTAACCTGAAAATGGTTCCGATCATGGAGAAATACAGCCCCTCAGACGAAAATTCACCACTGAAATTCGCATGATGAATGATCTCAATGTAATATACTAATTAATCTAACATTTCCTTCACATATTTCCACTCAGTTTTATCATATTCCTCACATGTCGCCTTTCACTGACTTCGAACCATTCATGCACCATCCATTTTGTAAAAATGGCGCTTCCTCTACCCAGAATTCCCATCCAGCTAGCGCCTAGCGCCGATTTTAGGTAATTGCAAATGGCGGAATTTTTAACTGATTCAATGGTGTTGCTCTAGGCCTATACATCAATACATCAATATAATCCTTGTGAATTAGTTTCGGTTGTGCTAAAAGTTTGTTACGTTTTTTCTACATTGTGACTTTATAAAATGAACATTATAACAATGGTGCAAACGAGTGAAATGCAACCAGGAAATTGATGGGACTGAGAGATGGACCCCTTAAATTGGTAAGTTTGTTCCTTGTTTTCTGTAGCCTGCAATTTTACATAGCATTTACATTATAATTCGAAAACTATTCAAGATATTGAAATATAAATTTGTGTGCTTGTGTAGTTTAGCCATCTCAACAAAGTGTACCAAATTTTTTTTTAATAGCCTGTGTAATATACTGGACTAATACAGCCACCACCAAGGATAGGGAATCCTACCATTGTAGGAGTTTTTAGCTCTCTCTCCGCTATTTTTATCGAAGTAAGAGATTAACCAAACTTAAAATAGATGTTGAAAATGCTGTAGGCCTACCCTCCGATCTATAAGATAAATTTTGTATGGACAGAACTTCCCCTAAACAACGATGTTTGAGAAATCCCAACTTCCTGAGCTAAATGACTGGACATCATATGACTTGCTCAGATGTCTTGAGTCAGAGCTCCCATAGGTCACAATTTATTCTTACTTAAAGTATTTCATAGCAGAAACTCTGAAAAACATTCATGTGAAAAATGCCTTTTTGCACGACGTAACTAATTAGTGGTACTTACGAATATTGTTGCCGTGGATCATAACTTGACATTCCCGCATGCAATCTGGTTGCTATGAAAACAAAAGGAATTCCCATGCGGTAAAAATTACAAAAAGCACAAGTGCCGTAAGTAAAATCATTATAATACTCGGCGCAAGCATCTCGTTTTTTCAAACTCTTTCCTCGATCCGTATGCACCGCTTACAGCACCAGTACAGACACTTGTATCGCAATATACTTTTTTCTCTGTTGTGAGAACCATCATAATGGAATTTAATCATATTTGCTAGTTGAAGTTTACATTTCCAATCATACCTGTCTCTACTTTCATTTAATATCTTAATGATTTATGGTAATTCGTCAGTAAGGTAAAGCCATGCAAGGTCTTGGTATGGTCTTGATGTATCAATCAAGTTGGCACTCGTATGTCTTAACAACAGCTGTTCTAAGTGATCAACTATCTTCAAGTACACTTAACATTTTTATTATCAAGTAAATCATATCATAGAAAATCCATAATCAGGGAATTCTGTGCTACAGCACATGAAAAATAAGGGGAAAATAAATTGTTAAAAAATTACAAAAGATAGGCCTGTTTTAGTGTAATAGCTACTGTAGGCTATAATTCCATTCTGTATTGTTAAAACATTCGAATCTTCCGCCTCGCCATGCGTCATCATTCACCCACTAATGAAATGTAACATGTGCTGAGCACAAAGATCGCTTTGAAAAGGAGGGAACTGCACATGCGTTAACCACATTTTCGCTTCCCTGCATGCATCGAAAACCTCTACAAACTGCTTCCCTCTATGCTCTCCACTAGACGAGCCCAGACCAGAATAGCCAACTTACGTATTTGGTACTTAAAACTTTATATATTAAAAAATATATAGCCTTATACCCTATAATTACGAAACATTTATTTTTGTTGGGAACATGGTATATAATAGTTGCTTTTAATTTTTCTAGTTCATAAACTTAGAAATGTATGTTAACTGTGATAATATAAAATTAAGCTTCATTCCATTGCAAACTGCTATGGGTACTTCAATCAGTGAGTGAGTTGGCAACGCTAGTCAGGCGACACGTGGACTCAAGGAACATCTTTGTTTTAAATTTCTGTAATAGTGGTTTCGGCCATAATGCTATGCACATGCCTTGAGCACTATGGCAGTTATCTTCAACATGTTCCACCATTCAGATCTAGAACAGATATGCACCTTTACTCTTCCAAAAAAAAAAAATGTATCATGGCCTCGTATATCCACTTCCTTTGGACGTTTCCATTCTAATTGTAGGATCCACAATAATACCATCATCTGAAGTGTGCTCGGGTGATTCTGGTGAGGAAGGAGTTGGGTAGGAAGAATTCTTCATTTGTGATCCTGCCAGGGAATCCCAACCTTAAGTCGGAAAAATTAATTTTCTGATTTGAATATGGATTCAACTTTAGGGTCAATCCATTTGTAATGGGTGTGACATTTTTGTGTTAAATAATCTTTTTTACAAATTACTTACTGTTTAGATACCCAAGTATAATATGTCAGAAAATTCAAATAAGTTAGGCTTCTATTACTCAACATGGTAAAATAATTTTTTTAAAGCTGATAGGTGTAATGGGTGTGACCATATTTAAACATAACTTTTGGCTTGTTGACAGTAGAAATAAATTCTGTTATTTGGAAACAGTTATACAAATAAAAAAAATCATGTTGTAGTTAAGATATTAAAGTCCCTTCTTACAAAGTATGACACTAAATTATTAAGAATAAAAATAATGATAATTTAAAATAATTGTAATGGATGTGTTACATCCACTTTTGTAACAGGTATGACATAAAATAATTCTAGACTGTTAAGGTAAAAGAGTATAAGTTTAAACATATTATTTTTCAGGAGAGACTTTTATATACACATTATCTCATTTTAAAATGTTTTGACTTATACTCTTTTGCCTTGACAGTTTTCTTCTGGACTGTTAAAACAAACGAGTATAAGTCAAAAAATATTTTCTTCAAAAGAGACATTTTTTTTACAAAAGTTACAAAGAAAGCATTTTGGGACCATGTTAAGTTTTCATTGTGCTTTTGTGTTTTTAAAAGTGCATATTTTTTAAAACTGAATATATTATGGCAGGCAATGCTTTTTTTTAAACTTTTTGTTGTGCTTAGAGAATTCAAAGGGTAGTTTACATGACAAAATTAGGTTTCATAACTAAGTTTCGTAACTGTTTTTTACTTGAATGCACAAAATGTACTGGCGACAATGATTTATGACACTACGCAGTTTTGGCTGATTCCAACTTTTCACAAAACTATAATATTTTGAGATTATACAATTATTTATCATGTACGCGTTTTGTAAAATTAAGTGGGAAGAGAGGAAATTGTGAAATACATGGATTCATACGTTTTTCAAACATGTATGTGGAATTTCAGCAACTTGAACTTCAGAAATAAGATGAAACGTGCTGTTAGTTTTAAAGAAAATGGGTATAATTCCCTTGGGGGCATGATTTGAGGGGTCCGCGGGAGATTTTTTAATATTGATTATTGAAGTAGATTTAAGGCTGAAACTTTCAAAAATAAAGCCCAATATTTCAGAGATTGTCAAAAGCAAAAAAACAACACCATCCTTCTCGCTGAAATTAGTGGTATTTTACTATATAACTGTCCTATTGGTAATTTTTTTATAATTAATACTAAGAGTCCTGTCGTTTTGCAATTGAATTCATTGGCAGAAATAAATAAATGTATCTAAACAAACAGACTGCTTTCTTTTTTCTATCCTATAGCTTTACGTTTTGAATTAAATACATTTCAAAAGGTTATTACTACAGAATTAGTAAAAATAGTAAAGGGGTCATTTTTTAGGGGTCCGCAATGACAACATTAATAATTAAAGGGGTCCGTGAATAAAGGAAGGAGAACCCCTGGTATAATTAGTTTCACGAAATCGCTTTCATGAAAGTAGGTACGAAACCTAGTGTCATCGTGTAAACTAGCCTTAATAGAAGAATGAAATCAAAAGAAGGCATCTAAATCTCAAAATTTTTCACCCTGGCAGCTATTTTATACTGTTATGCAGAAATGTGTTTACCGACTTATGGTTGAGTTTCCCTGGCACGATCACATTTATACATTGATTATGCATAGAGAGATAATGTATTTCAAATTACAGAGTACAGACGAAGAGAAAAGATTCTTTTGTACACAGGACTGTCATTTCAAAATATTACACATGATGTACGGAATTATAAAATGTGGTGTTATATACATTACACAACTAAACATAATTACATATTGCAGTCCATAGCGATACTAGGATTCATGTGCTTAGAGTACAGTCGCAGATACCGGATCTGATTAGTCGAGTATGTTTGTATTAGACTTAATGCTATACTGCTTATGACCGATTTCATCAACCTCGGTTAGGATCCCGGGTAGGCCTACTAGACCACAATAATCATGGTTTGACAGAAAGTCATTGCACTGATGCTTTTGTCTAGTTAAGGATTCACGGTTATCTTCTGCCTGCTCATCTTGCCATTATTCCTCCCTGGAGCAATTCGTTAGTATGAATAAATTTTTCCCGGGTAGACAGCCAGGTTTGAAGATCAAGTGTCTCCGACTTTTCAGAGGCCCACGCTGCCTCCATCCTCAGGGATACTGAAGTGCCGAGTCTGTCATGCCGAGGTGGTATATATACAGATCGCGAGTTGCGAGGAGTCGACCAATCAGGCAACTCGCAACTCGCGATCTGTATATATACCACCTCGGCATGACAGACTCGACACTTCAGTATCCCTGAGGATGGAGGCAGCGTGGGCCTCTGAAATGTCGGAGACACTTGATCTTCAAACCTGGCTGTCTACACGGGAAAAATTTATTCATACTCTTCGCCAGGAAAATCTCAAATCTTACAATTCGTTAGTAGTATATAGATGACAGGAACTTAATTTATTTTATTTTTTATTTATTTTATTTGTTGTATGAAACACAAGAGAGATACATCAAATAATTATCAGAATGAGCAAGTGCTTGTGTTCTGCTGTTTATATTAGCCTAAACAATAGCCTGCACAATTAAATGTAAAATAGCCTACATAAAACAAAAATACAATTCTAACTTGCCAATACCTAAAATAAAAGTAATATAAAAAAAAAAGAAAAATGCAAAGTGGGAAGAATAAATTTGAAATTCTGTGGTAATGTTCAAGTGATTTTTTCAAAGTGTAATAGCAAATTATACAAGAAATAATAAAAACTATTTTAAGATATCATGGAGAGATTCTTTAGGTACCAGTAACAAGTGTATAGAAATTATTGCAAAGGACCTAAGTTATACAATTACTTATGATCTGATACACTGAAAAATATTACATATCTTATATAAAATCTTTTCTAGTAGAAAATGGCTTTTACACAATATAGATGAATTTTAAAAAGTATGAAATAGAAAGAGGCCTAAATTATAGGATACCGGTAGGTATATTCAGTAAATATACCAGTTTATTAAGTTTTAATATAAGTTTATAACCTAGAAATTAAGTAGGCCTACATTAGGGTAACTAAAATTTATTTTGTTCAATTCATATAACTTACTTGACAAAGCCCTTTTACATTTGGCTAATAAATCTTGAAATTAAAACTTGAAATCTTGAACTTCCTTTAAAACTGTATACTCAATAGATAAAGATTGCTGTACAGTAAAAACACTGTATTCAGAATTTACATAAAAATGTAAGAAAAGGAGTGAGAGAGAGTAGAATTTTTAATTTGAGGACTTTTAAAAATATATACTATAGATCTGGTAGTTATTGAAATTAAGCAGAGTGATGGTGACACAATATTGAAACAGAAGCGAGAACTTACAACAGGGAAGCCTATAAAATCTCCTCTGCTTCCACTGTGTGGAAGTTTTATAAATCGAGGCGCTAATAATGCTATTGTGTTTAATAAGTGTTATATTCTGGAAGCTGTTTGTTTCACCTATGTTTCTAACATTACCAATTACAGTGTTCAGTGAAGGAAATGGGAAAAAACAAGACTGTATGCTATCTCAAGATTTTTCCCTAATATACCTCAATTTAAAAAAAGCACATTCCCTCCTTTACAAGATAATTATGTGATATGCAGGATATATGATATCCACTTGGTGGTGTTTTTAATTAACTTCCTTCATAAGTAACCAACCCTGCTTTATAGATGATCGCCAGGCAGGAGCGCAAAAGTCATGGGCATCTGGTACCATTTAATAAATATTTAAATAAACTAAAAGTTACTGAGGGATTTAAAAAAAAAAAACGTTGAATCTAGTGATATTGTCATTAAGGTATCTATATACATTTGAAATGTATTTTTTTACCAATTTCCCCTAAAAATAAATTATCTTAGAATAAAAGATTGAAGTCTCTATTTTCAGAAAATGTTGAATTTCTCTTGGTTACTGTCATTTAACTCATAACCGGGCTAAGTAAAACGAAAATACATGGAAATGCGTGGTTAACTACAACATGGCGCTAACCAAAGTCAATGCAATTGGCCATTATTTGAATATTGCATGTTGTCATGATATTCTACACAAGAGTGTTCTATACCTTTGAAGAACTGAAACACTTCGAAAATACTGAACCTGAGTTATCATGCGACTTTCCTCGTTCTTTGTGCATTTGTCTTCATATGAAGCTGTAGGCAGAGTAACAGAAACACAGTCAACTGTTTATTTACACATTTAACAACAATCAGAGAATATCAACTCTCAAAATAAAGCTTTCATTTGTTTTAAATATGGTGTTATGTTTACATATAGCAACATGGAAACATCAAGAACAGGGAGTGTGCGGAAATAAATACAAGCACGTGACCATCGCCTTGTCCTTGTCACTCCTCCCACAGTCAAAGCCAGAGAAACCGTTATACATTCTCAACTCTGTGGAAGTCTCAAGTCTATAGGATATACTGTTTGGAGTTATGTCTAGAGATCCGTGAAATTTGTGAGAGGCAGAAACACAAGTTGTTCTCATTCCGACAAATGCTTAGAAACTTTTTTTCTACCACCATCCATTACCCGAAGAAGCATACTTTTAAATTGTGAAATAACTTGAATTCACATAATAATGCAAAAATGAACATAATTCCGTTTTTTAAATGAACTTACTTACTTACTCAATGGCAATAGAAAATTCCTAAGCAAGCTAAAGGAATATTATCTATTTTATGGAACCCAAAGGTTCATTGCCGGGCTTACCTGAGCCTGCCATTCAACCCTATTCTGTGCTAACTCCATCCAACCATCCCTCGCAAATCCTACTTCCCTTAAGTCCATCTAAATATTGTCCTCTCACCTAAGTCTAGGTCTTCCACATGGTATTTTCCCTTCGGGTCTCCATGCGTAAACATGTCCAGCCCATTTCATCCTCCATGATTTAAATACCTTTACTATATCCGATGAAGAGTACAGGTTACGAAGCTCGTCGTTATGCAGTTTTCTCCAGTACCCATTTTCATCTTTATCTTAGGCCCAAATATTTTCCAAATGTTTTCGAACACTCTCAGATCATGTTCTTCCCCACCAGTAATCCATATAATACAACCGGCAGGATAATAAATTTTAAATGAATTCCATCAAAAATTGTTTTATTTGGACAAAATCTTAACATTCAAGACTTTGTCAACAAATAAATGCATTAGCCACGTTGCCATAGAGAGGCAATTTTCGCTCGAAAGGAACTGCAGGCCAGGAAGGAAGAACCATAGGATCAACCTGAGATGCGACGAATGTTGTGGCACATTCAGAATACATAGACTGCTCCATAAATTCTAACTTCTACGGCTTCCCAAACATTCAATTCGGTTTTTAAGAAACAGTTCCTAAATTTAATACCAATGCAACGAGCATTCACCATGAATTCAGGCTATGAAAAGTTCAAAATGAATAAATGTAAGTACAAGTGGCAGGACGTTTGAATTAAGCTGACAATAAAAATACCTGGTTTTTGGTAGGCCAATTCATCTATAATAATAAAATGAAGTGGTTTATCTTTCTGTCTGTCTATCTGTCCGTGCGCGATGCCCAGTGAAATCGACTGCATGCAGAGATCTGAAATTTTAAACATAGATGGACTGAAGGGTGGACGAATGCATCTTGAAGCCGGATTTTAATTTTCACTTTCGTTCACGAGTTATGAGTGAAAAATGGGCAGAAAACGTGCATTTTTTTGTGCTTTCGAACCATCAGTTTTCAATAATACATTTCAGTTGTCAGATCAATTGCAGGTGGCTTTGCCTACTTTTGTCACAACTTGGAAATAAAAGCATCGTGATCGCTTGAATTTTGTAAGCCCATGCTGATCGATTCATTTGTTTGTAATGTGAAGGCATGCAGACATCTGAAATTTTCAACCAAGACAAAAGAGGGATAATGAATAGAGGCCTAAATGAGCAAACATTGTTCGATTTGGACGAAACTCACTATGCAGGGTTTTTCTGGGCCAGGGAACTCGAATCTGAGGTTATTTTTCCCATGTTGGGCTTTCTAATCGGAGAATTCACTTCAAAGCCGGATTTTTAGTTGTTTCATTAATTATTATTTGTTTAGTTTAGGCTTATGAATGTTTCGCGTCCAAAGTGTTAATAAATATAATGTTTTTATTATTTTGCTCTTAATTTTTAATCTTCCAATTAATTATCATGGGCGAAGCTACGGCGATCTGCTAGTAGCCTAATAACTATGAGTGGATTATTTGCATTTGTAGTTCATATTTTAAAAATAGCATTGACATTTTAAAACAAATTTTGCTTAAAAATAAAAGCATTTTCACAGATCTCTAGTTATGTCTTATAGATAGCGCAGAGCCAATAGTTGAATTTGCAGTCATGATTATAAAACAGTAAAAATCACAAACCACTAGGGTCGATTGCTAAAACAAGGTTTTATCCAAAATCATGGTTTGAAACCATGTTAGGATTGTTCAAACCAAGTTTCTTTCATTTTGCAAAGCCGTGGCTCGAAACAAAGACCATCTACATGAATCATGGCTATGGCTGCAAGTATTCAAGATGTTACAGTTCAAAAACTTCTTCCAGGCTGTTGGGCCGTGAAGATTTAAATCAACCCTAAAAAATTATCTAATGGAAGGATGCTACTATTCAATAGAAGAATATTTGTCTGAACCATAGGCATGGCGCATCTTTTGCTACTCCTAACTAAGCATAGAGTAGTACTGAGTTTCATCAGTAGTTACCTGTACATAATTTTATCATTTTACCAGTTTGTTAATTTGTCTCTTAGGTTAAGGTATTCTTAAATCAGTTCATTAATGTGTTCATAGTTTAAGATTCTCTGTATTACTGTTCTAGTGTTAATTTCTATCTTAGGTTAAAGCTGACGAATCCTACATCGATGTAAATTGATAATACGGATGAATAAAGTATCTTATCTTATCTTATCTAACTGCCTGACGTTTCGCCCGTTACTGTGGCGGGCATCTTCGGAGGTGATCAAGTCAACGGTTGGTGCCGACCATCGACTTGATCACCTCCGAAGATGTTCGCCACAGTAACGGGTGAAACGTCAGGCAGTTTTAAGCCAAGACCACGGCCCAACAGCTCGGAAGAAGTTTTTGAACTGCAAGACTCCGGCCGTGAAAGCCTTCGATGTTATATTCAAGATGTTACTCAATCAGCTAGAAGCTAATCACAGGCAAACTGATCTTCTCCAGGAAATTAAATCCATGTGTTACCAGGACAATTACTGTGATGATTAGATAACAGAAGGTTTCGTCTTTCGACAGAATCGAAGCAAGAGTTAGTAAGAACGCTAAA
Source organism: Ectobius pallidus (assembly GCA_964059195.1). Taxonomy (NCBI): domain Eukaryota; kingdom Metazoa; phylum Arthropoda; class Insecta; order Blattodea; family Ectobiidae; genus Ectobius; species Ectobius pallidus. The sequence goes on along the minus strand of CAXKWD010000008.1, from coordinate 167,147,989 downwards.
TCATAAACCTGTAACATTAAGCTAGAGATGCAGGGATAATTTATAGGCCTACAGTTATCTTTGATATATTTAGGTCTCCATTTATTTCATATTTCGGTGTTAATAATTTCCTTAAACAATCATTTAGGTTTCTGTAATAATAATAATAATAATAGTAATAGTAATAGTAATAATAATAATAATAATAATAATAATAATAATAATAATAATAATAATAATAATACTTGTATAATAAATAGAGACCCTTTTGTGTTTATTACCATTCTGGTTTCCTATATCCCCTATGTTGGGGCAAAGGGCCTTCAAGTGGAGGTTTCATTACCTATACTAATTTTGTTATGCTTATTTTCCGAGAGAGGGCAGAGGGACAGGTGGTAAGCCCATCGCCTCTCAACCCCCCTCCAGAAACTAAGGTATTACTTGGATGTGAATGGGTCGAGCAATTTTGACAAGAGGCTCTAATTTAGGCTTGGAGTTCTTTTACGTGCCGTAAATCTATGACACGGGCCCCTCAGCTTAAAATCGCTCCCAGAGGACTCCATGCCAAGGTTTTTTACATCCTGAAAAATCCATCGACCACGGCCAGGTTTGATCCTGCGACCTTTGGATATAGAGGTGGGCCCGCTACCTCTAGACCACCACATTCGATGCTTATTACTATTAAAAGTAAAATAAAGTAAAGTGATCCGTGTACAGTCCACAAAGACCCAGAGGGCTCCAGGAGGTTGAGGCTCCCAGATTTTGGACATTCGGCACGTGAAGGTGGTAAGGTTGTCAGCCTTATGAACCGGCCGCCTTTTTCCCCCAGGATTGCTCCTGGTACTCATTTCTGTTAGAGGCTGAGTCAACCCCAGGGCCATAGTGCCACATGAAGGATTAGGCCAATTGAAAAACTCCAACAACATCATCGGGAATCGAACCCGCAACCTTCCGGTTTATAGCGCAGCGCCTCAACCACTACACTACGGCGTACCCCTTATTACTATTACATATCAATAAATATAATGATAACTTTGAAAAACCTGATTCTAACAAAAAAAATATTTACAGTCTTTTGTTTTTGTGGCAATATATTGATGAAGCGCTAAGAAAGATAGATTATTTTATAAGTTGCCAGTAGTAAAACAATAGACTTCGGTTTCTATCCAGACCGTGCCTGAAGTCTGTTTAAAAATCACGGAGGAGATTCAAAACTCTGCCACATCTGCTTCAAACCACGATTATTAGCAATCGACCCATAGCATTTAAGTGATGAATTTAAAATAGAGGAGTCATAGAGTGAACAAGCAACTTGAAGTCACAGCTCGAGTTATCGTACAGATGGAAAGGTGATTACAGTTTAGAGTGTTTCCTCTGGAAGACGAATCTCGTTTATGGCTGTGATGCCATTCTTATGCGAGCAGATTCTCTGGAGCGATTATGCACCTCTGCTGTGCGCAGCGTGATCCCAAATATGTCTTCATGGTACCGGTTTTCATCCTGAAAAAAATTCATGGGGGCTGTTACATGCCTTATTGCGATTCCTCTAAAAATCGTAATTGCCTTTGTTTAAATGAATCTTCTGAAGTTAAATACTTGGGTATTATTATTGATAAGCATCTCAAATGGGATAAACATATTGCATTTATTACTATTAAAATTTCTAAAACTGTTTATAAAAATGTCAACCTTCAGAATTTTCTTCTAAAGTCTACTTTATGAACAATATATCTAGCTCTAGTAGAGTAAATATTCCAATATGAGATTCTTGGTTGGGGTAGTGTACCTAAGACCATTTGTTTAAGGGGGACATACAGCTTTCGGTGAAATTCATAGGTGAGAATAGGTGAAATTCATTATTTTTTTCCTCAGAAATCTCTATATATATAAAAGGCTTTGTCCTGACTGACAGGAATCAACGTACAGCCTAAACTATAACAGGTAGAGACTTGGAATTTTTACAGTACCTTCGTTTCATAATGTAGGTGCTCACTAAGAAAGGATTTTGAAAAATTCTGATTTTAAATGCCAAAAATCAAATGTTTTTGAGAATACTTAATCCCTTCTTAGACAGAATTATCGAATCCGAATCACATTTGACATTAAAACATATTGTTGCCAGTGGGTTTCAGATGGGTTTGGAATTAAATTAAATGGAAGTTTGACAATTACAGTTGGCTTTGTCTATTTTTGTCATACCTTGGAGATAAAACTTTTGCGATCGCTTGAATGTTGTAAGCCCTAATATGGTCAAACATTGTTTTATTTGGACGAAACTCACTATGCAGGGGTTTTCTGGACCAAGGAACTCGAATCTGAAGTCGCTTTTACCAGGCGATGCTATCTAATCGTGGTATGTAGTCCACGTGATTTAGGTGTTAATAAATATAATGATTTAACTATTATGCTCTTAATTTTTAATTTTTGAAATAATTATCGCGGGCGAAGCCGCGGGCACATGCTAGTGAATTGCTCTACAATCTTGCAATCTGACATGCTCTTTATTGACTACTTCCACAATTGCATACTATTTCCAAAATTAATCAAACTGTTACAGTTATGGGTAATTATCGTTACAAATTGGAGCCACGTTTCGTGCAGTAAAATGTCGTTTCCGTGATAATTTCCACAAATGGCTATATTTTTTAGTGATTATTTTTTCTAACTATTTGTAAACATCATATGTACAACATCATCTACAACCTTTGGAATATCTACAGTATAAGTATTTTCAAAACAATTTTATAAAATTTTCTTTTTCATTAAAATATATACATATTTAAAAAAATAAACTATTAATGTTAAATGAATGATTGTAGATAGCGTTCTACACATGATATTAATAAATACACAGAAAAATAATCACTCAGAAATATTGATATTTGTGGAAGTTATCAAGGAAACGGCATTTCAGTGCATGAAACGTGATTGCCATTTTCAAACGATAACTACCCATAACTGTAATAGTTTGATTAATTTTGAAAATAGTGTGCAATTGTAGAAGTAGTCAATAAAGAGTATGTCAGATTGAAAGATTGTAGAGCCATTCATTGCTGAGGAAAACAATAATGACATTCACCTATTTTTCACCTATGAATTTCATTGAAAGCTGTATGTCCGCCCTTAAAACTAACTGTACTTCAAAAGAGAATAATACAAATTTGTTTAAAGAAGCTTATCAACTACCATACAACATTTTTATATTCTGAGTTCAAGGTCTTGGAAATCGAAGAGCTTTATAAGTTTGCAAGATTGTCTTATTATAATAAAAACCAATCATAATTTCTTTCTTTCAAACATTGTAAAAATACAAGTTGATACTCCATGTTTCGATTTGCTTACAACAACACAAATAGCGACCTATAACCATTTTTGTGGTTTAAATGTTTAATTCAGTAAGTATATTCAATAAATAGTCACAATAAATTTAACTCAAACTTCAGACCTCTCATTACATTTCCCTGATAGAAACACTTCATTATTTCCTTCCTTTAGTTTCATGGATGTTACCCACATCATCAGTCACTATTAACAAAAGATCATTGTTTGGAGTTTCTCGATAAGCCCTCTGTTGTAGGTTTAATGTACTTTATGATTAAATTTACCTTATGGGAAAAAAATTTATGCCTTATATTATTAGGGCTGATCTGATCTGATTTCCTATATCCCGTATGTTGGGGCGAAGGACCTCCAAGTGGAGGTTTCTGCTACCTATGTGAATTTTGGTACTCTTATTTTCTGAGAGAGCGCAGAGGGACAGGTGGTAAGCCCATTGCCTCTCAACCCCCCTCTGGAAACTAAGGTATTACTTGGACGTGAAAGGGCTGGGAAATTTTGTCCAGAGGCTCTAATTTAGGCTTGGAGTTCTTTTACGTGCTGTAAATCTACAACATGAGCTCCCCAGCTTAAAGTCCCTCCTGGAGGACTCCGTGCTCAGAATTTTTACGTCTTGAAAAATCCATCAACCGGGGCAGAGTTTGATCCCACAACTTTCTGATTTAGAGGCGGGCACGCTACCTCTAGACCACTGTGGCTGATGTCAAGGTATAACAGTGTTATGCAGTGGCGCCAACTTATATGGGCCTGTGGGGCTCAAGCCCACACAATAAATTTTCCGTGTGTTATCGTAATTATTTAATGTTGGTATTACTGAAAATCATATTTCGTTGTTGATGTGTCACTGTAGAGCGAAAATCAGGCAATTATTGATATACTATTCTTGTTCCAGTTCACTCACGAATGTTTGAAATCGTCCCTCAATTCATTAAACTTTTACATCTTACTCTGTAAGAGTCAGGGCGGAACGAATATGTAGAAAGAATGAATTAAAAATGATTGTTAAATCAGCAAGGGTCAATAAACCAGAAGGAAGGAACTCGAGTTGTCCACGGAAAAAAAAAAGAAAAAAAAAACTGTTTAATTGGGGAAAAGAGGCTAAGAAAAGAAGAACATGATTATGCTTGTTACTAATTTATTGGGAGAGCCCCCTTCAGAAAAATACATATTTTGCAACATGCTGTGCTACATAATGGTTGGTTCATGTGTTGTTTTAATTTAATTTAAATTTGCTTTATTTAAATAGTTACCTAAAACGAAAAAATTAAAAATTAAAAAGGTTTTAGATCCCACCCAATATACTGTATTTCAAAACTTGGCGCCACTGGTATTATGTAAGTACATACTCCAAAAATATTGCTAGTGCATACACCCTTCTTTAGTGGATAATTTTTATGAACCCAGACATGTCCATTAAAGAGAGGTATCACTGTAGATACAAATGAATTCCCTGTTTTTAAGATGTAGAATATTTGGCCACTTACTCGCATTGTGAGCATGTAAGTCTCAACCTCTGAATCCAGCATGCCACCGTGCTCCTGTATGATGAGTTTGAGCATCTGGTAGACGTGCTCAGCCATCGTGCAGTCCCCACACACGTAGAAATGGCCCCCTTCCACCACCAGCTTCTGGTACACTGAACCAGCCTCTTTGCGTATCAGGTCTTGTACGTACGTCTGTCAATTCAAAACAATTATTATAGTGCATAATATTACATTTTTAGATTTGGTTTGTTAGGTTGTGAACGATGATATTAGTTTAGTAGGGCATACTGAATTCACGTGTTTTGAAAATGTGCTGTATTAAATATCCTGTCAGGTATGTCGTTTTGGTCAACCTGTTTACCCTATATAAAATACTAGCATATGCCCGCGGCTTCGCCCACGATAATTATTTCAAAAATTAAAAATTAAGAACATAATAGTTAAATCATTATATTTATTAACACCTAAATCACGTGGACTACATACCACGATTAGATAGCATCGCCTGGTAAAAGCGACCTCAGATTCGAGTTCCTTGGTCCAGAAAACCCCTGTGTAGTGAGTTTCGTCCAAATAAAACAATCTTTGACCATATTAGGGCTTAGAACATTCAAGCGAACGCGAAAGAATATTTCCAAGGTATGACAAAAATAGACAAAGCCAACTGTAATTGTCAAACTTCCATTTAATTTAATTCCAAACCCATCTGAAACCAACTGGCAACAATATGTTTTAATGTCAAATGTGATTCGGATTCCATAATTCTGTGTACGAAGGGATTAAGTATTCTCAAAAACATTTGATTTTTGGCATTTAAAATCAGAATTTTTCAAAATCCTTTCTTAGTGAGCACCTACTTTATGAAACGAAGGTACTGTCAAAATTCCAAGTCTCTACCTGTTATAGTTTAGGCTCTACGTTGATTCCTGTCAGTCAGTCAGGACAAAGCCTTTTATATATATAGAGATAAATATAAACATATGAATACTTCTTCCAAAATCTACATTTGTGGTGTTTTAGCACTCAAAAACACATCTAGGCATTTCCGATAGATTGGCACTTAAACAATAATGAATTATTGAATTATTATAGTAAAATTTGAAGGTTACTGCCGGGGAGTTTGAGGGCTCAACCCTGGAAAATTGTTAAATATTGAACTAATGAAAATCACATAGTGCATAATACTACATTTTTAGAATTGGTCGAGACTTTACGAGGTAAATAAAACAGAATGGGAAAGAGAGAAATATGTGGACTGCTGTGATAAACTTGGAGGGTAGGATACTGGGGTTCAGTAGATTTAGGGTGCAGTGGCGTAGCCAGAAAATAATTTCGGGGAGAGTCGAAACTGCTGGGGGGGTTTGAGTCACCCCCGGAAAATTTTTAAATACTGAACTAACGAAAATCACATTTTATGCTATGTTAGCACTGAAAATCCAGTTAGCAAATTTGTTTAGTACACTCTAAGTCATGTCAACTTAAACAAAAAATCGTGACCTAAGTTATAACACTTATTACTACTTATAAGAAAAGTTAAATAACACATGGAACAGTGGAAACAACAGATTTAATTTCACGAGTCACGACATATCCAACTCATATTATTTATTTGTACTTACTTTTGGAATGGTTGGCTCTCGAGACAAGGCCAGGAAGACTTTGTCCAGAACTCCTTCCTCCAACATGGAAGCCTTTTCTTCCCGGTACAGATCCAGTGCATTCTGTCTGCAGCCGAAGAACAACCACATCTTGCCAAACTCTGCTGAACCTGAAACCACAACACATGTCCATATTTCCACAAACCGCTGACACTGATGATAGACGCATTTATTATTGAAAATTTTTGCCAAATTTTGTCAATACAGTGCACACTGCTTATTGTGATCACTTTGGGATACAGCTAATGTATTGCACTGGGAACACTAAGCGATTTTCTCTATCTCAATCATTAAAAATACTATTTTCTCGTCTCTTATTCCATTTCGGGGAATTCTCACGCGATTTTTGCTGCCCTAATTATTATTATTATTATTGTTATTAGTTATTACAATTCTCCACATCACATATGGGTAGTAACAGGGCACGGGATGCACCAAGTGCCTCACAATTATTATTATTATTATTATTATTATTATTATTATTGTTATTATTATTATTATTGTTATTATTATTATTGTTATTGTTGTTATTGTTATTATTATTATTACTATTATTATTATTATTTTATTTTATTATTTTTTTGCTATTTTCCCTCGTCACACAACTCACACAACAATCGACGAGACAAGAGAAATTAGTAAAATCATAATTAGGGCAGAGAAAATCGTGTGAGAGTTCCCATAGATGGATTAAGACACGAGCAGTTTAGATAGGCCTACTAATAATTTTTAAAAATATTCTAAGTTTACTGTATGAAATGGCTGTTGCCGCTACTGCCAAGATAGTCAAAACATTGACAGAGAGTTTACACATGGCGTGGCAGTTACCCAGAAAACAAGAAGGTGTTATGATCAACACGGGAGACAATGTCTATGATTACATCTACTCTTATACAATTCAACGGCCCTAAATAGCGTGCTTGCTCGCTCGCCCGCTTCGTGAGACATCGGGTATACTCGGCGATATTCGTCTCTCGCAGTCTAAACTTTCATGACGACTACAAAATTAGATAAACCGCTATTATATAAGGCCTAAGTGAAATGAACACAATGAACAAATATTCTAATTTTATTTTTACTTACAATTTTCATAGCTCTGAACCACAAACATTTTTAATAATCTACCAGTGTAATTTTCTTAAAAATCCTTGAGTCAATGAATAATGGCGGGCGAAGCCGGGGGCAACAGCTGTAAAATATTGATGGTTTTATCTCTTGAAATATCGGTGATAATAAAAATCCAAACAAACCATTCCTTCCCTTGAAACATTATATCATTTCTGAAAATTACACTGAATTGATAAAATAAAATTCACATCATATTCATGTCAATAAACAGCTGAGAAACAATACGTATTATGTAATAATTATATATGAGTTGAAACTTTTACACTAGACTTCACTTCTGGTATAGTTTTACCTGTACATGTTTCGGCGCCTTTGCAACCATTTTCAACAGTCATACTTCAACTGTCGTGCTACCCTCTCGTGGCCGTGGAATAAATCTCGAGATGAGGTCGTCATTGGTTGGGATGTCGAAGTTCATCAGCCGGTCCCCCCTCTTGTGTATGAAAATTCTTTCCCAAATAGAAAGCTCCCTGTGGCCTCGGACACATTTTAATAATTCTGGTTCTCTGATAATTTCATGCCCATCGTTCCAAAAGTGTGCGGCTACTGCTGATTTGTCTGTATTTCCAAATTTTGTGTGTCTTAGGTGTTCTTTAGTTCTAACTTCCAGTTTCCTTTTGGTTTCCAGTTGGAAAAACCAAAAGGAAACTGGAAGTTAGAACTAAAGAACACCTAAGACACACAAAATTTGGAAATACAGACAAATCAGCAGTAGCCGCACACTTTTGGAACGATGGGCATGAAATTATCAGAGAACCAGAATTATTAAAATGTGTCCGAGGCCACAGGGAGCTTTCTATTTGGGAAAGAATTTTCATACACAAGAGGGGGGACCGGCTGATGAACTTCGACATCCCAACCAATGACGACCTCATCTCGAGATTTATTCCACGGCCACGAGAGGGTAGCACGACAGTTGAAGTATGACTGTTGAAAATGGTTGCAAAGGCGCCGAAACATGTACAGGTAAAACTATACCAGAAGTGAAGTCTAGTGTAAAAGTTTCAACTCATATATAATTATTACGTTATATAACTTCACTGTGTTACTTCCAATACAATTTAATTATTAATACGTATTATGTTTAAAATGATAGTAATTGGTATCCGGGTTAGGCCACGTCATGTTTATGGTGTCTTCTAAAACGCCATAAACACGACGCGGCCTAACCCGGATATCAATTACTATCATTTTAAGTATAACTCTGGCCGTGGAAGCCTGCGAACTAAGTTAATACGTATTATGTGTTCACAGGTTCTTTGGAACTCCATAATCGATTCTGATATATTTTTCCCAGGGGGCGCTTTCATGTCGTGGAATGTACTCTAAAGCAGGAATTTTAGCTGTTTCATTAATTATTAATGGCTTAGTTTATGAATGATTCGCGTGCAAGTGTTAATAAATATAATGCTTTAATAATTATTATACTCTTAATTTTTAATTTTTAAAAGAATTATCGTGGCTAAGCCACGGGCACCTCCAAGTATTGTACAATACCTCCTCTACCTATACTATGGGCACAAGAAGAAAAAAAATTCAAGAAGTAGCCTAGTTAAGAAGATCGTGATTCTGTAAGATTTAGGTGACTGATATCTATGTAGTGTAAATCACCTGGTGATGCAGAGTGCAGTTGAGCCATGCGATGCTGCCAGAAACCTCTGAAGGGGGCGATGCCTGTTCCAGGACCCACCATGATCACGGGTCGACTAACATCTGATGGCAGATAAAAACTTGGAGCACTGCAACACAATTAGACAGCGTTTAACCCTGCACCTAACTCAAATAAACAAAATATGAAATATAAACAATTCACATTACCAATTATTACCAATTTTGATTTCTTATAAAATAAGATAAAATTAATAAAATCTTATAAAAGCACTGTCACTGAACTGTCTTCTGTGGCCTTGCCATGTTTTTTTTTTAAATTTTTTTTTTCATATTTTGGAATGTGTAAAACAGTTTACATTTTATAAATGTGACAAAATGCAGTTTTTATTTTAACTATTTTAACTCCAAGCCAGCAAAAGATGCCCTGAAGGTGGTGTAAAGGCACCGAAAGTCTTAGGCAGCAATCACAAATTTGTACAGTGAGTCCCACGCAAGAGTTGGCCAATGACACGGGTTTCTGCATCGCGGCAGGCACAGCTCCAACTCCCGAGCGATCGGGTGAAATATCTACGCAAATAAAGCCGTTATTCAGGTTCTCACATTTACAGTTAAAATTACAATGAAAATAACCACGTACCTCATCACAAAGAGATGTTGGAAATGTCCTCCTCTTGCATCCACACAATACTGGCACCTTTTTAGGAAATTTTCTTTCACGCACATAAGTTCAGCTTCCGAGACAGAGTTACTTTCTCTTGTGATAGGCCTATGTGATATTGTCATTAAGTTCTCCTAACAGTATGTAAATATTATTTATGGGGAAATTTGAAAAATAAAGTGTATAGGTCAATTTCCCATACATAAGAAGAACTTAAAGACAATATCACAAGAGAAATTAACCCTATTCCGGAAACTGAACTTCTGTGCATGAAAGAAAATTTCCTAAAAAGATGCCAGTATTGTGTGGGTGCAAGAGGAGAACAATTCCAACATCTCTTGTGATGAGGTATGTGGTTATTTTCGTTGTAATTTTAACTGTAAATGTGATAACCTGAATCATTACATCAATTGTGGCTTTATTTGCATAGATATTTCACCCGATTGCTTGGGAGTTGGAGCTGTGGCAGCCACGACGCAGAAACCCGCATCATTGGCCAACTCTTGCGTGGGACACACTGTATAATAGTTGAGCACCTGGCATCATATCTAGGGTGACTGTACCAGTAGTTGACCATTTAAGGCATTTTATTCAGTAGATTCAGTACCTGATAATTGTGTTTGGTGAGGCAATCCCTACTCTTTCAAATGACATATAATTTTAGACTCTTCATACTACAAAAGAAGGCTGTACGGACAATGCTCAAACTTAAGAAAATGGAATCATGTAGAAATAGCTTCATAAACAATCACATGCTAACCCTGTACAGTCTATATATATGCCAAACAATTGTACTTGTAATCACACATCCTGAATACAATAGTATAAGAGAAAAACACTACGTACATGAAACAAGACAAAAAAAGATTATTATAGGAACAGATACAACTTAAAAAAACAGAGAAAAGTCCATACATTAACGGAGCTATGCTCTATAACAAACTACCTAAAGAACTAAAAAGTTTGAGAGAGAAGCCCAAAATATTCAAAAGAAAACTAAAAGAATACTTGATTAAACCGTGTTTCTATAGTATAAAGGAATATCTAAGTATTAAGGAATTGTAGACTAACCTAGTAATAAGAATATGCTAAACTCAGATTAACCTAGTTAAAAAAAAAAAAATTGACATGTTCGAAATTGTATAAAGGAATAACTATGTATTAAGGAATTGTAGACTAACCTAGTTTTAAGAGCTAAACCTAGTTTTAAGAATATGACCATGTTCAAAATTGTAAAATGTGCAATCAACGAACAATAAATTATTATTATTATTATTATTATAATATTATTATTATTATTATTATTATTATACTCTTTGGTTTAGCACAATAAAATACTGCCTTATTATATGCTGATTTGGTCAACTATAGGTGCATGGTCAACTACCGGTACAGTAACCCTATTTTATTTCATTGATCGAGCTCAACAGATTACGTTCTTTCTGAAGAGGAAGGGACCATGATTCACAAGAATGAAATATTAATTTTTCATTATTTATTAATGATTACTACGACTTTTTAGTGCATGACCTGAATTCCCAGCTCTATTGAAACATCGCATTTTAATTGTGATATGAACTAACCTTCTCACAAACAAGTAAATGTCGTCTCCTTCTGTTGCGTCCCTCAGGTAGTTGGAGCAGACTCCATAGTGTACAGGTCCTTCTCCATCTAAACACAACACAAACAAATCTAACAAAATTTAACACTAGAAGAGCCGACGGGGCATTTTTACTTTGTAATTGTTTTGCATCTTCTTTCTGTTTTGCCCAAAGAAGAGCTTTCTTCATGACTTTTGTGAGGTTCAGAATATTATTAGCTAAGGGAATTTTCAACACTCCTTCCAGAAGAACTAACATATGTCACCATAACAATTTAAGAGACACTTAAGTGAGGAAAATGTACTTTTACAATCATATCAACACAACGCATTTTGCTACAGAAATATATGGCCATAATGCATTTACATATTAGGCCTACGCTGCACTGGCAAAATTAATTTTTAAAGGTGCTGACAAATGACAATCATCGAAAAAAGTGAGGTGTTTATTAAACCTTATTTGCAAGATGAACTTAACAAGAAAGTACTAAAGTAAACTCCGTGGTGCAACACCCCTGAAGGGACAAGGTATACCACATCTATCATAGGCAGATGGCAGGATTAGGGGGCGGGTCATTCCACCTCAATTCATCCAGAAAAAAAGTGAAATGTAACCCTCCGGTCTCAGATTTTGATGAAAATTTGTAGCGTGGTTCCCATATGCATGAGAAACAAAGATCTGAATTTTTAGCTTCCTGTCTGTTATAGATTCGGAGATACACTTCTTTTAAAACATCGTGTTTTAGGAAGAATAGAGCTGGGACAGGAGTAGGTTTTGTGTGCAGACTGTTACATTTTTGCTTGTACCATGCCTGTGAATGTTAGCAAATCCATAACACATGATCATTCCAATGCAAAAATGACTGCTGAGTTCAAATCTGGTGTCAGAATTTGTCTAACACTTACAGAAATGTTGTTATGGGCATGTAAACTTAAAAATTGAAACTATAAAAAGGCAATCGCGCCTCCTCATAAAAACCATGATATCTCAAAAAGTAAACTAGATACAGCTGAATGCTTTGCACCATAGGAACGAGCAGGAAATTTCCATCTAGATCAAATAAAAAAACCTGTGGGACTTTGTTAGGTGAATTTTTTTTCTGCACATATGTAAAAATAGAATATTTGAGTATGGATTACATACATATGTTGAACAGAGTTTCCAGATAATTATGGAGCTACAGTCTTACAAGCCAAAGTAATTCAGTGTTATACTCAGTTCTTACCATTAAGTGCACAGAAATCCATTACCACAATTATAACATTTTTACACAGTAAGTTAAACATAATATTTTTAGAGCAGACCTGTTACATTACATTAATTTATTAACAGCTCGATACCCAAATTATTAAGTGTACTGCCTATCCAAATATAAAAATAGACCATAGATGTCATTTATCAGATATGTGGTAAACTGTCTACCTGTTGCAGTATCTGGAATGGGTACATGTAGTAAGATGTGACTGAATGGAACCAAGCACTTATCTTCTTTCTCTGGCCAATGATATGATGTAGATGGGCCATTAGGATGCATGAATATTACACTTGCATCTCCTTCATCTGTATCTACTTCATTAACTAAACCAATACACCATTTTTTGCCGTATACACAACAAACAAAACTGTTTAGTTTTACAGTTTCATGTACTGTATGTAAGTTCTGCATCTGAAACCTGGAAGACTAAAGACAAATGATCATCTGTGCTCAGACGTTTCGCTCCCAAAATGTTACAAGATAGAGGTATGAAATGATGAAAACTTTGTGTTCCTGCAACCCTACTTGCTGCTTTGGATTTTTCACTCTGCAGTTTGTGAACATTTTCCACTTCTGCTGCAGATATAAATTGAAATTTAATTTTTGAGAACTGCTGGCTACAGAAATCAAACATCTGCTTTGACTCCAGTATTTGTTTTTGTACGGCCGTTGCATTCTAGCCTTGGTGGCAGTTATCTTGACAGCATCTTCAATGCCATCACAAGATGACTTGCCGTAAATGTACTGCTGAAATTCAGGAAAAATGGAACAAATATATTGCAAAGACTTCTATGTAACAAATTCCTTCCCGGCCCTCAGTTGGAACATCAGTGTAGCACCCCCAGTTCGTACTACTAAATGTGATGCTTAGGCCTACTACTTCATGAAGACGAAGTAGCCTAACTATTATAGAGTAACAGATCGTTATAAATCAGTGCAACCATCTGTTAGTTCCAATTAAAATTGTCCTTACAAATGTAATAGGCATGTTATTATATCTATTAACTGTGAATATTTACTTATCACCACTCATAAATATCTTTTATAATCAATACTTGATGTATAGCACATCTATAGGCCTATCTAAAATTACATCTGTGGTCTATTTTTATAGAAGCTGCTGCAAAATTCCATACACAAACTGCTATGGATTGTAGAGGTGACCAAAACAAAGTTGTTTTGTTATATAACCATAGGCCGGAAACCAATAGTTACACCAGTAGTCACCTTCGAATGGAAACATGCTGACTCACAATGAAGGTATGGTGACCATTTGAGCTGGTTGTGGTGAGGTTTATGAACAGATATTGTTCACATGTGCGGCCTCCTGCTTCAATACACGATCTGCAACGACACAATACTGCTTCTCTCATATGGTGGAATACTCCAGGGGTATGTTGTAATTGGTTGGCAACTACAAGAATCCGTGCAACAAGATCCTCCTCTGACACAGCTGGTGTTTCATACACTAAACTCTTTAAATGTTAAGTGGGGGTAAGGTCAGGAGAACGAGCAGGCCATGCAATGGGTGCACCTCGGCCAATCAAATTTTCACCAAATGTGTCACGTAGATGCCCTCGAACTTGAAACAGAAACAAATGTGCGAGGATTTTGTAAACGCTGACCAGGATATCGCTCAGCATAGAGACATTGTGCAGCTGTGGAATTGCCATTGCATGCACCATAAACTAGGTGGATATTCGCGAGTTCAACAAAATTGTAATCTTCCATCGTCCTTACTCAATGCCTAAGAACAAGCAGAATGAATAAAAGCAAACAGCTACCTAAACTGTGTACAATCTGCAACATGTCATGTGTTTGTCATGCACAGGGATGTTTGTTTCTATTCAACGATGTCTGTCTTCGAAGGTGACTACTGACATACCTATTGGTTTCCGACCTATGGTTATTTAACAAAAAAGTTTGTTTTGGTCTCCTCTACAATCCATAGCAGTTTGTGTATGGAATTTTAAAACATTCATGTATTTGGATTGGTAGCACACTTAATAATTTGGGTACTGAGCTGTTAACAAATTAATATAATGTCATGTATCAGGTCTGCTCCAAAAATATTATGTTTAACTTACTGTGTAAAAATGTTATAATTGTGGTAATGGATTTCTGTGCACTTAATTGTAAGAACTGGTTATAACACTGAATTACTTTGGCTTGTAAGACTGTAGCTCCATAATTATCTGGAAACTCTGTTCAACATATGTATGTAATCCATACTCAAATATTCTATTTTTACATATGTGCAGAAAAAAAATTCACCTAACAAAGTCCCACAAGTTTTTTTATTTGATCTAGATGGAAATTTCCTGCTCGTACCTATGGTGCAAAGCATTCAGCTGTATCTAGTTTACTTTTTGAGATATCATGGTTTTTATGAGGAGGCGCGATTGCCTTTTTATAGTTTCAATTTTTAAGTTTACATGCCCATAACAACATTTCTGTAAGTGTTAGACAAATTCTGACACCAGATTTGAACTCAGCAGTCATTTTTGCATTGGAATGATCATGTGTTATGGATTTGCTAACATTCACAGGCATGGTACAAGCAAAAATGTAACAGTCTGCACACAAAACCTACTCCTGTCCCAGCTCTATTCTTCCTAAAACACGATGTTTTCAAAGAAGTGTATCTCCGAATCTTTTACAGACAGGAAGCTAAAAATTCAGATCTTTGTTTCTCATGCATATGGGAACCACACTACACATTTTCATCAAAATCTGAGACCGGAGGGTTACATGCCCTGGATGAATTGAGGTGGAATGACCCGGGCATGTGGTCAGCATGGTAGATAGATAGATAGCTTTTATTGACCTTTAAGCAATTTTGAGTTGCAATCGGTCTCGTCAGTTCGTTGCACAATACAATACAATACAATTTAGTGATACAATAATACAATAAAAATACAAGTACAATAATAATACAATAATAATACAAGTATAATAATAATAATACTACAAGTACAATAATAATAATGCAATAATAATATTATAATAATACAATAATACAATAAACAGTTCAATGGGCGTATGTCAGTGTTGTGTAATCACAGTCAATGAATTTCTTGTACTGTGTAAAATACTTTATTTTTCAGCCAGTTATCGAGAGTCGCCTTGAATTTATTAATAGGGAGTGCCTTTATGGAATTTGGTAATCTATTAAACAGGGATGGTCCGAGATATTTATAACTATTATGTATTTTGGATAGCCTTGAGTACGGTATGTCTAATGTTTGATTGTTTCGTGTGTCATGTTCATGAAATGCTTGTCTAGGGTGGTGTTTGTGTTGGTTTTCTTTAACAAATGCTATAGAGTTGTATATAAATAATCCTGACACCGTCATGATGTTTAATCTTTTGAAATGTTCCCGACATCTATGGGGCTGTTAATGGTGGTTTCCAAGACTGGAGGCGCTACTGCTCTATCAAGTAGCTCCTAAATTTTTATCATGAGTCTGAGTGCACCCCGTTCCACACCTCCCTACCTCAGAAAACTCCAAGGAGGTACAGGGCCGTATTTCTAAATAGGCTAAGTAGGCTGCAGCCTAGAGCGGAAAATTTTCAGGGGCGGCAGTTTGGCAATTTATTCAAAAGTTAAAATGAAGTATTTCAGATGTTAATAATATTTTCCGCACGAATTTAAGAATACATGTTACTTAAAATTATGTTTTAGTCCTTCTACATAGCCTACTGTCTAAAACTATAACATAATACAAATTCACAGCACGTAATGATATTTTTCAACAAATATACTAGTAATTAACTACAGTTTGTGTAATTACATTTCACCGTGTAGGACAACTTAATTCAAATTGAACACAGTTCTTCAATTACGCAAAAGATAGTCATTAGCATTAAAATATAAAAATATGTTTAAAATAGTGATCACTGATCTCCAAGAACAAATCAATTAATTAATTTCTAAATCAATTTCATTTTTTAACGAATCTTAAAAGAAGTAAAAAAAAGTAGATAGCTAA
Organism: Ectobius pallidus; assembly: GCA_964059195.1. Taxonomy (NCBI): domain Eukaryota; kingdom Metazoa; phylum Arthropoda; class Insecta; order Blattodea; family Ectobiidae; genus Ectobius; species Ectobius pallidus. The sequence continues at coordinate 167,131,287 of CAXKWD010000008.1, read as the reverse complement.
TTTGATTATATAATTTATTATGTAAACCATTAAAACTGTAATTTTATCTAAACTAAATGAACTTTATGATTAAAAAGGATGAAAACACCAATGAACTCTATCCTTTTGTTGTATAAAACAAATGTATTAAGCAAATATGAACTATAGAGGGGGCGGCAAATGGACTTTAGCCTATAGACGGCGTACTCTTAAATCCGGCCCTGAGGAGGTACCGTACCGTTTTCGAACCCAGGCCTGCAAATCTGTAGTCAGTGATGCTAACCACAAGACCACACAGGCGATCCAAGAAAGTACTAGATGATGGTAAATATTAATATTAGTAAAGCTTAGCAAAGAAACTAACACTATGATATTCAGCCACCTCGCTCTGTATGGAAAACTTATTTAAACCCCAAACAAGGAATAGTGAGTCATCTGCTCACCTTGTGTCCTGTACGAAACAACAGCCACAGTAATGTGGATCTGCCCCGTCTGCACGATGGGGGAAGATGAGATGCTGTAGAAGCGAGGCTGCAGTGGTGTCAGCTGCGCTGCAAGGAGCGCTGGTATTGGGCGGACGGATGGGAACTCCTCAAGCACTTCCAGAAGATGTGGGATTCTCCAGTGTCGCCAATCTTCATACGCTGCTGATTCCTGGAATCGCAGAGAGAATCAATCACGAAGTTGAGGATTAACACTGAGACAGAGAATGCTTTACGTCAGGACATTGCAATGCTTTTTAAATATACATGGACTTCAAAATCATGGCATTACGTTTGATTCGAAAATGCTAACAGACTATAATACTGTTTAAAGAATTACCTCAGTTGTTGACTCGTCTTTATATTAATTAAGGAATCGCGCACAATGTGCATTATCTTAACCTAAGACTTAACCTACCCAGTCCTGAACCCGGGATAGGGATTTTTCACTACTGAAAAATCTCCGACCCGGCCGGGAATCGAACCCGGGCCGCCGGAGTGGAAGGCAGGCGCACTACCGACTCACCCACGTCTTTATATTAAAGACTGCAAAGGTTACAGCCAAAATGAATAACAAGCAGCTTGTTATGAAATAAGGTAACAAGGTAAAGTTATCCCTGTATGGGCCATGGAGACCCGTAGGCTCCCAGATTGTGACATATGGCATATGAAGGTGGCAAGGTTGTCAGCCCTATGCACCGGGCAATACTTAGCCCCAGGAATAATCCTGGTACTCATTTCTGTTAGAGGTTTTGAGTCAACCCCAGGGCCAGTGCCACCAGAAGGATTATGCCAATTAAAAACTCTCAATGACCTCATCGAAAATCGAACCCACGACCTTCCGGTCGTAGCACAGTACCTTAACCACTACACCACGATGTACCCTTCGTTTTGAAGCAACCTATTTTACATAACATGCCAGTCATTTAATAAAATATGGGAATTTTTCCCTCAAAGAGAGAAGTTATAAGATTATTCTAATTGGGTGGTCAAAAATAAGTTTAAATCCTCAAATTCTCTGTATATTAAGGACTTAGATGTATCTGAAGTGGTTTCATGTGTAAAATCTGTAGATTTACTTATTTATTGCGTTGAGTTACTTTTTTTTGCCATTTTTAGCATGATTTTAACACTCTTTAATACCAAGTAGTGAAGAATAATCAGCTATGTCCATTTTCATTTGAGAAAATATACATCTTAAGGTACCTACAATTTGGTATAAGATTAACTTAAAAAATATGTGTGGTTTGTTACTATGTAAAATAACAAATAAGTAACTTTTTGTCCCACCCGTAATGGTGATAGTTTTGTTAAATTATTATTAATGAGTTAAATAAATGTTCTGACAACCTGGAAACAGTTTATAATTTGTATTTAATCCCTCAAACCTTCATTAATAACAACATTAAGACCCTAACAGTAATAGCAGAACAGCAAATGACTTTTGTTTAGCATCATTAAAATCAGTGTCCAAATTATGTCCCACCGGTAATAGGTTTTGAAAAACAAATTTAAAATAAGTTTAAAATAATGCTTTGCTTGTAGTGTGGAGGAGAAGGCATTGTAAATTTTACAGAATGTGACGAACCAATTCTATTTTATTATTTATGATAATGTAATAAACAAAAACAGTTTTATAATTTGCTAGAATGTCCCACTCGTAATTACAAAATGGCTGATGCCTGCTAAGTTTTCTACACAATTACATAAACATTTGCTTCCTGTACATGGCTGCTATACAGTGGCGCCAACTTATATGGGCCCGTGGGGCTCAAGCCCACCCAATAATTTGCCGGGATTATTATCATAATTATTTGTTGCTATTACTAAAAATTGTGTGCATTATTTGTTGAATCGCTGTAAATCGAAAAATCAGACTATTGTGAACATATATAATACAATCTTCTCTTGTTCTAAATCCCTCACGATAATTTAAAATCGTTCCACAATTCATTACATTTTTACGTCTGTCAGTGCAGTTTCCACATCCACCGCCTATATCTTACTTAAGGAGAGCGCAGAAAAGCTACACTTAGAATTTAGACGATGCTTGTGAGAAAAGGCCATTAATAGAAGAGGCAAAAAATTTGGATGGAACATGTAGAATGAATTAATTTAAAAGGTCGTCAAAGGAAAATAAACCACGAAAAAGATAGTGTGATTGGGGGCAGTAGGCTCCTGGTCTTAGGAAAGACAAAGAAGATTATTTTATTTTAGTAGATACCTAAAGCAGCAAAGTTTATAATATAACATTATTAATTTTGTTACACAATTGTTTTTCTGTCGGTTGAATTACATTAATTGCTACTAATTATTACAAACAAAAACATCGTTTCTTACAGAATCGTATATTTATTCGAATTATCATTAAAATACTTTTCATGAATCAAAGGGGCGAGAGTGTGAAAATTTGAAAATCTGTGAGCCCACCCAATTTTGTTCAAAAGTTGGCGCCACTGCTGCTATATTAAAACCTGGACCACTGTCACCCTGAAGGGAGAAAAATGTTACAATGAAAATACTCTTCAACAAATGTCAAACAGTTTAGTTATCTGAAACTATGAATCTGATAAGATGTACAGATAGGCTACAACTATAAGTAGTGTTCTATTCTCGAGCTTATTAAAGGGACAATTTGTGTTTTTAAATATACACCTAAAAAACAAAGCTGTTCCGGTGAAAACAGGAATGTGCTTGTAAAAATGGGACTAATGGTCAGTTCAAGTATTAATTTTAAAATCATATTCTACTAGCAGGTGCCCATGGCTTCGCCCGTGATTACTTACTCAACTGCAAGATGTTTTGTTTAAATTACTTATTTAACAGAAAAATAATTAATACACTATATTTATTAAAACTGACGTCGCTTTTACATAAATGTTCCAAACTATTTTGTCTCCTTTTACATGCTTAGGGCCTATGATAACATCCATATTTCTCAACTAAAAATACAAAGCCTACAGCTCTGAATAACGTATCAGTGGATAGAATTTTGTACAGACTTCTGATAAGGCATATTCGTTGGCACACTCAGATTGAAAGAAACACGAAACATATAAGCAGAGAATGATAGGAGATGGGATACATATTGGTGTTCTTCCTGCCAGGTGGGATTTTGTATTGATACCTCCTTTCACATATTTACACAGCATCAATTACAAATTAAAAGTGCAGTATTTAAATGTCCAGCTTGAGGCAGCAGCGTCGCCAGGAATTTAGTTAAGGGGGGGCAAAATCAATTTCGGACCTCAATTTCAAATGATTAGGCTAAACACATTAATATTCACTTAGTTAACCGGATCGTTATTTTGAACCCAAGCTGAATTCGACGAGGCTACAAAGTTTTTTAAGTTAACAGACTACGCTCTTTTGAGCAATGACCTTGTTGAGATATTATTATAAATACGTATTATAGTTATAATTAGCTAATACTTGCTAAACTCATTATAAAGTAATTCTATTTTTTATTCTCCATGCTACAACTGTAGGTTGACAAAGATTACCACAAATAAATATATCCATAAGGCAATCCAAGGGGGGGCAGTTGCCCCCCCTTGCCCCCCATGCCGACGCCCATGGCTTGAGGGTTAAAATCAACCTCAACACTAATGATACAAGCAGAGACAAAGACCTTCTCTTAGTGAAGCATGGAAACCTGACCTCAACATACTAACGAGAAGACACACTTGTCAGCCTTTTAGCCCCCCAACTCCCAGAAAAGGGTAGCAGTGGAATCATTCCTCCGGGTCCAGCCCTATCTCCTTAGCATTACCGGTTTAATGTTTACTAAATGAAACAACATTAAAATGTGTCCCTAGGTGCAAGGATTACAATTAGGCCCGAAATTTTTCATATATAAGAATACATCTTGTAATTCTCTTACCTTAAAATACGTAATTCATGATAACAACATAAGTTATAATTGATGGCCATCTTATCTGGGTAAACAGGTTGCCAACACGGCAAACCTCACGGGAGATATAATATAGGTAATTTTCGAAACGCATGAATTCAGTATGCCCTACTAAACTAATACCACTGTTCATAACCTAACTGCCACTAAAATAGAATCTACCTGCCACTACTTACCTTAAGGAGGACAGTTGGTCATCCTGCTTCGCTCAGAACCATAATATGGCTGGCATGTTTTAAGTGCAATAAAAATGAATTGATTGAAATGGGTAAAAATACAAGATCAAGTTACAAAAACTACTAATTTCATCCCTTAATCAATTCCTTGAAAAAAAGTAAGTAAATTTAATGAAGTTTCCAGTACCAGGAAGGAAAATTGCAATACTAAGGAAGTTAGTGCTCTACCACAATCCTTCTACTCACCCGGTTGGAGCCTGAGAAACCCCCAGGAAAGCCTCAAGCCACACATTTACATACTCACTGTAGCCAGCAGTTGCAGTCTGCGTCGATCTTCTGGATCTGTAGCGAGGGATGCAAAGTGCTGCAGCAGGTTGGGGGTGGGTGGTGTTGTGATGTCTAGGAACCGAGAGAAGAGTGTGCGCAGACTGCACGGAGGCAGGCGTTCATGCGGCTCCCATGTCTTCACCACACCTGAATGTAAACAAACTTCACATGTAGCGTTCACTGTTTTTCACAGTCTGACGTAGAGTAAGAGGCTGCATTCAGTTGTAAAGCTGTGATGTGTCATGCGCTACATAAGTTATTCCAATACTGAAATGATTTATCATAGGTAATCCCATGGGAGTTGACGAGTTTATCGATAGATTCACGACTGCACAGCAGGAGCGAATTTATCTGATGAAACTCATCAACTCGAGTTGGATTTAATAAGACTATCCCATGAATAAAAATGTAACGGATTATACAAATAATAATTACTTTCGTGCTTAGTTGTATAAAAACAAAACTAACAGCTGCGAGATCACGGCCAACTATGAATCAACCATCCATGAATCGATTCGATTTACCAAGTTGTGACCAGTGCTACCAATGGTGCATATAAGACATAGTTAACTTCATTCAGGTAAGCTAACAGTAGAGCAGAATAGAAGCAACAAACTGGCTTGCATTGAATCAAAATTGTGTTTTTAATCGCTGTACATTTCTATTATTTCAATTTCCAAACAAGTTATGTTGTATAAAATATTGTTTTGCTGCTGCTTAATGGCAGCGTGTGACGTATTAATCACTGCACACTGATGCTTACGTGTCCAGTAATGAGCACACGATTTTACCCGATAAAATGGCATCTTCACGATTCCTGCAAGAATATTGTAAGATAAATGGCTGTGATTGGTTTATATACAAGGAATTGCTAAACGTTATTGGTCAATATCAAACAGTCTTTGAAATAACTGTACCATTGCTGGTGTGGTTTTCCTTCTGCACTTGCAGTTCCACTGGTGTGTCAGGGTCCACGCTGTTCTGCAATCTGGACAGGATGCCATCCACAACCTCCTGTCTGTTACACGCGAACACTCCCACATGATCCCCAGGTGTGTACGACAAGTCTGAAGCCAGCTCCAGTAGCATTGTCGCACGGCTGCAACCAGAATAACATGTTAAATTACTTTGACTAAACAAAAGCTATCTAACATGGAAATGGGAAGCAAACTAAGTCTTTTTACAGAAAATTTCCAATATTTTAAGCACTAATAATTTTTTATTTTTTTATTTTATTTTATTTTAAGTACAGGTTGCTTACATTTGCAATACAGTTTCAATTGCTTATTGCCTATTGTTAATCAAATCAAATACAAATACAAATACAATTACAAAAATACACAAATAAACAAAAAACATTTACAAATTTCAAAATTAAAGTACCGTACAATACTTTTTAAGAAAAGAAAAAGAAAGAAAAGAACCAAATATTTATTTAGAAATACACCCGAATGAGCAAACTGCTCGTGCTCGGGTGTAGTTTCAGAACATCAGAGTGGAAAAAGAGGAGAAACAAAAAAGAAAGTGAGAAAGAATGACACACTTATAAAAAAGGTGAAAAATGTAAAACAGAGCTAGAAAAAGAAAATACAAATTTATAAAAAAGAGACAAAATATATTAAACACAAATACATACAATAAATAATAATAAAAATAAATGACTTTAAGCTAATAAAATTACAACAAATGTTTTACATGCTTATTAAATTTAAAATTGGGGTAAACTGTGAGATCGGGGCATCTACTGATCATAGAGTTATAGAAGCGGGGACCAAAATTAATGCTATGGTTTAATCCTGCTGATGCGAGACATTTGGGTTCTGATAGAAGTAGATTATTATTTCTTCTACTGCTGTATGCATGATCACCGGATGTGTATTTTGCACGATGTTTGTGAAAATATTTTAATAAAGAAAATGCAAAGTGTTACTATAGGTCTATATTGTACAGAAATTCGTCTTTGTGAACACTGTTCCCTTATTTTAAGTACAGTTCAAATTTTAAGTCAGGTATATTTACTTTCTCTTTGTCACAGAATTCTGTACTGTAGGTAAATTTCTAAAAAATGTAACAGAAATCAGGCACCCAGGAAACAATATTGCTGGCTGGGAAGGATACTGATCTGACACCAGCTATCATCCATAGGCCTAAAGTATTTTTCAACTGAGGAGCGATTTCCTTCACCGCCAATCACGTGTACAAGCTAACAAAGTGCCGCTAGCAGTAAGAGTCTTCCCTCCGTCTCGCCGTCTCTGATTGGACCGCGTATCTAAGCAGGAGAAGGACAAAACGGCTTGTCATCTGCAAAACACTGTAAGCTACTTGTTTGCAGTAACAATTCAACCTCCAAATCTATATTAATAAAAGTGAATTACCAAATGGTTGTTGCCGCATCACTTGAGAACGGCTCGACCGATTTGGCTGATTTTTGTTTTGTTGTGTTCGTAATTGTCAGGACAAGGTTTGTATGAAAGAACATTTTCGGAAAATCCACGGGAAAAGTTGGAAATGTGAAATGAGGCACAGTTAGATAGTTCTGCTGTCAATTGTTTACATAACGAAAGTATTGTTTGCGGTGTTCACATAGGGCTTTGAAAACTATTTTTTAATACTGGGCTTTAACAAATTCTGATACTATCGATGTAATTAATACATTTGTGAAAATAATTCTTGAAGAATAAAATCCACGAAAATAAAGCGGTCACATAACTTTCTCTACCCTCAACATGGAAAATATCATTTTCTCACTTCACATTTTGATGTAGAATAAGCGGTCGTATTGCAGGGACAACTTAAGTGTGTGCCAGTGAGTATGCTATATCGGAAGTCGGTAACAAATCCTATCCACTGATACGTCACTCATAGCTGTGTTAGTTGAGAAATAGGCCTAGCATCTAAAAGAAGACAAAATGGGATGGAACATTTTCAGCCCTACGCGCGCAGTATATTATGTCCCAGGTTTTTGGGAAGGAAAGTATGAAAGTGATATTGAATTTCTTTTTTACTTCAGCCCCGAAACAGTTGTATGGTAATATGAGAATGAGAAATACAATTTTCTGTCAAGACAATGCAATCTTATGTAACCGGAATTTCTTTTTCTTCTTATTTGCACTCCTCCCAGGCATGGTGTGTAGAAGCAATGGAATGCAATATTCGACATCATCTATGAGCCATAAAAAGCTATATCTAGCGTTTTCTGAGGGAATAGTCTGAGTGCCATATGTCGTTCTTCCTCATTTCGAATTCTACATACATATTATAGCCTATATGGACCTAGAGTTTCAACATCGAAAGTCCTCCATAAGTTAATTTCATAATACAAAATATAAAACCAGGGCGACGCCGGGCATTTTAAGCTAGTATTGTTATAAAAGAGTGTTTCTAAAATAGCTTTATCGTTATAGTGAGTTACATTTAACATTATTAAGATAGGAAATTCGCCGGGACCAAACAAAAATATTGCTATATGCGAGTTTATCGTTATATCGATCTTCATTATAGGCCTACAGAGGTTTGACTGTAGTACTATTTTAATCTTGGTGGCAATGAGCATTGATTATTGCTTATGCTTAGGCAGACCTTATACTTAGCTGCTTGATTAATTATCTAAGTCAATGTTAAGAAATAAATAATAGGTAAAGATAGGTATCATAATTTTAAAATGATAAAATTTAAATAGCAAAAAAATTTTTTTATTTCAAGTCTGTAATAATAATTATATAAAAAGTAATAGGCCTTGATTTACTGATGCACATGTGTCTTAAGAAGCAAAAGGTGCAGGCTGGTTACGTTACCAGAACTGGGACTTACCACCATGATAGCATAAACGGAGCATAATTTATTAAGTGCCAGTATGGTACTTTATGAGATTGTGTGTGGGGACGAAAAATGTCTGTCCGTCTGTCTGTCCGTCCGTCCGTCCGTGTGTCTGTACGCGGCATAACTCAAGTACGCTTTTTCGGATTTTCATGAAACTTGGAAAACACATTTATAATGTCTATGGGAAGAACCCTATTGATATTGAACCAAATCGGTTCACCGGTACCGGAATAATGCCCAATTTAGTGCCTATTTTAATATATTATGGTGCCTTTCTATCGGATTTACATGAAACTTGGTATACGCATTTATGACGTCCATGAGAAGTGACCTATTGAACCTGAACCTAATGTGTTGACCGGTACCGGAGTAAAACCCAATTTAGCGTCTATTTTAAAGGCGCAATAACTCAAATACGCTTTACCGGATTTTTATGAAACTTGGTATACACATTTATAATGTTCATGGGAATATGTATATTGATATTGGATGAAATCGGTTGACCCGTTTCGGAGTAATGCTCAATTTAGTGCCTATTTTATGATAATATACGTATTCGAAAGAATTTATAAAAAAAAAGCAAATCAGTTATCTTGACAACATAGTCAATTGTTTTACTGTGATATTATGAGGCTTTGGAAATTAAAATACAGATAGCTATGACCAAAAACACTATTGTTTTACATGCGCTTATCCAACTACACCGTTAAACTGACCCAGATGGCCTAGATGGTAGCGTCTTGGCCTCGCATTCTGGAGTTCCATGGTTCAAATCCCGAAACCGGCCAATTTCACTTTTTTTTTGTATTCTTATGTGAGTGTGCGATTGTCAAGGTATCACAAATCTGTACAGTTCAGCTGATGCTGGAAGATTTTAGTCTGATTAAAAAAAACTAGACCTTTGTTCTTCCGTAAGCCCTGCTTAATGAATAAATCTGGAGCTTAACTTGGAAATCAATTAAAAAAAAAACATATTCTGCATATCATAATTGCAGTCATAACTGATTAAAAAAACATACTGGCACTTTTTTACATCAGTTTACCTGATTTTATTAAAATCCAAAATGAGAGCATTTTTACAGGAGCACTGCTTTTATGCAGTCCAAGAATATCTAAATTACAACAAATATAAAAAACCAATGACTTTAACTTTATAGATTTTTGGGTTATATGTTACTGTCAGTTTTATCGTGTATTGTACTGATCTAAATTATTACGTAGTCTATTTTGGGGAAATACAGCAGGAGCTCAAACTATCTTCAAGCTACAGAAAAGAGCTATTCGGTCTAAGCTAAAAGAAAAGAAAACAACCAGTTGCAGAAAACTTTTCAAAGATCTAAATGTATTGCCTCTGCCTTGTATTTATATATACGAAATAGTGACATTTGTCAAATCAAATTTAAACATGTATACCATCAACTCACAAGTACACTCCCATAACACAAGAAATAGAGAAGAACTTAGGATAATTCCGCATAACACAAGCTTGTTTGAAAAGAGTTTTATATATACTGGCCTCCAGCTTTATAATGGCCTACCACAACATCTAAAGGAAATCTCTGTACTGCATAAATTCAAATCTTGTGTAAAAATGTTTCTAATAGAGCACTGTTTTTATAGCTTAGATGAATTTTTTGAAACTGTTAGATATAAGTAAATTATGTTACTAGATATAAAATAAGTTAATTGATATAAGCACTTTGTAAATATTAATTTTAACTTATAGGTAATATTTTCAGCATTTGCAATTTTAATTTAAGAACTAGCATTGTATACTTTAGTAATTATGTTATTTAATAATTAATATAGTCATGTAAGAAACTGACGTGTCCTATATCATGTAAAATGATCAAAGGATGAATAAACATACATACATACATACATATTATTTTGACAAGTCCAATATCAAAATGTACTTCTGTACTCTTATGATGATGATGGACGAATAAAAATAAAGATAAAGATGAAGATGAAAAAAGACTGTCATAGAAGATACATAACTGGAAGTTTGTTGAGAGATCATAGAATAGGTCCTAGCTTAAATAATTTAATATAGGGTCTTTCATAAGTAACCGATACTCGGAAAACTGACTAATTGAAAGATTTTTGACTGTGTTGATTGAACATCTTTGCTAATAAGAACCTCTCCTGGTGCCAGGCACTCGATTTGGCCATGCTTTTGCCTGCCAGAAATCTTCTCTTTTCTGTAAGTAGAGATGAACGAAACTGTCACATTTCAGCATTGTGCTATCGTGTGCACAATCCTTTCCATCAGTTCTAGGATGGAGCGAGGCAAGCGAGGCTCTAAACATAGCATTTATTCTGGTCCAAGACTCTATAACTCCATAATTAGATCACATCCAGAAATAGTACATATGAATAACAAAAAATTCAATAAGTTTATCAAAAATCTCATTTCATAGTTCAAAAGTTATTTCACTCTGTACTTAGTAGACAATTAAGGAACGATTTTATTTGTAAGAGTTTCAATTTTGTTCTTACTACATTTCCTTTTTTTCTTTTTACTTTGTCTGTTCTTTCTTCTTTATTATTGCTTTTTTTGGGTATTGATTTAATTATATTTTCTTTATGTATTTGTAATTTGTATTTTGTAATGTAAATGGCTGAACTGAGCCCGAGCACGAGCGCTTGCTCATTCGGGTGGTCTTGTTTTGTATAAATATTTATTAAATAAATAAATATTAAAAAAAAAAAAACACATGATCGTTAACAAATCCCCAGGGGAGTTAAATCAGGAGAGCTTGGCAGCCAAGCGATTGGACCTATGCGATTTTCCTTCATTGAAAGTAGAGATAAACGCTTTCTCATCATCATTCAGTTACTTACTTACTCAATGGCAATAGACAATTCCTCAGCAAGCTAAATAAATATTATCTATTTTATGGAATTCAGATGTTCATTGCCGTGCTTACCTGAGCCCGCCATTCAACCCTATTCTGCGCTAACTCTATCCAACCATCCCTTGCAAATCATACTTCCCTCGAATCCATCCTAATATTGTCCTCCCCCCTGCGTCTAGGTCTTCCAAGTGGTCTTTTGCCTTTGGGTCTCCCAGTCAATACCTTTGAGATATGTCTTTCCTCCCCATGCATGCAACATGTCCAGCCCACTTCATCCTCCTTAATTTAATTACCCTTACTATTACTTACTATGACGAGTAAGTTACAGGTTATGAAGCTCGTCGTTATGCAGTTTTCATCTCTCTTAGGCCCAAATATTTTCCTAAGCCCCCTATTTTCGAACACACTCAGATTATGTAAGGAGCCATGTCTCACATCCATGTAATACAACCAGCAGGATAATGGTCTTATAAATGTTTCTTTTTAGATTTATGAACAGAAGGCGAGAAGATAAAAGAGTTTCTGAACTGCATAAAAACAAGCATTCAGTTATACCAAGTAAATGCCAACAATACTGTTCATTTGTTATACAAATACAAACATCCATATGGAAAAACAAGTGGTGCTTTCTGGTGGGCACATTTGTGAACAGATCTACTGTTTCCCTGCATTTATAACATACCTAAAAATCATAACAGTCTAAAACGTTTATCCGTCGTCACTTACTTATTACTTTCATTGTGAGCATGCGAGGATTTGAGTTCATACCTAGCATCGGTGCCATGAAGGTTCGTCTTCCTCACTAGCTGACATGGGTTCACTTTCCTGTTGTGGCATTTCGACAAAGCTGCAAACACACAGATAATTATGTTGGAGAATCGAAAAGCTCCTTGATAAAGAGGGTAGTTCAATTTTTTGAAATTTTAATTTCTCACAGATTGATGGGTTTCTCTCTTTCAAAGAAAGTCCAACTTGCCTAAAGTCTAAATTTTTTCATGCGTTCATTTATTAGAATAAGCAATTTGATTGACAAAATGTAAGCAAAAATCTGAGCTATCCCTTTTTAGGTAGATTTCAAAGAAAAATCTACCTATTGCAATGGATACCATGTCATGATTTTCGAAAAATTCTTTCATATCTTTACGTTTCATGCTCCCCTAAGTACGAAACCACCGCCCTTTCAAAAAAAAAAAAAATTGTGATATTTATATATATATGACAAAAATAGTCAAAGCCAACTGTAATTGATTTAACATTGAAATATATTACTGAAACTGATGCTTCGAAATCGCAAAAAATACACGTTTTCTGCCCGTTTTTCACTCATAACTCACCAGGGTTGCCAGATCAGAAACATAAAACAGTCGTACCAACAACTGAAAATAGTCGTACGCTAGTTAAAATCGTCGTACACTTTGCGAATTGTCAGGTTGATGATGATGATGATGATGATAATAATAATAATAATAATAATAATAATAACAATGTAATAATAATGATTGCCAAGTGAGGTACTCTGTATAGCCTAGACATTTTTTTCTATAAATGGTTAAAATTTGCTTTTGTAAGTTCTATACGTGCTACTGCTCCACTCACGCATGCTGACTTTATTGTTCATCGCTACTACTCAGATAATACCCATTGTTGTTGGTACTCTTTGTCATCGGCTACCTGCAGATGTTGCAGGAAGAAATAAAATATTAATAATAAAATATTAACTCATTACAAACCATAAGAAAGTAAGATTTTCAAATATTATTTAAAGAAAAGTATACAGCCACTTTTGATATGCACGTGTCAACAAAATTAATAATAACAATCATATGATTATTATGTTTGGTCAAAATAAAAGAAAACAATAAGACCAGCTGCTCTTTATCGGTATAATTTCTTATAATTTCAACATTTTACAACTTAAGCGAGGTGCGGCACCGGCCCGTGAAAGCCTGTAATAAATAAATGGACTGAGTATTATTTGACAATGGCTATTATAACATTCAGCCATTCATTTAGGGATATACAAAATAAACTACGAAAAAACAAAAACAACTTCATGTTTATCCAAATTGAAAATTCTACAGTCTGCTAAAAAATAAACAGAAAATGGTAGTATAAAATTCTGATATTAAAAATAGTCGTATGAATAGGCATAAGACGCATGGTTGCGTCGTACGCCGTACAAATCCATGAAATAGTCGTATGTGTACGACTATGGTCGTACGTATGGCAACACTGTAACTCACAAACGAAAGCGAAAATTAAAATTCCGGCATCGAGGTGCACATTCCGACCCTTTAGTCCGCCTGTGTATAAAATTTCAGATCTCTGCGTTGAGTAGATTTCGCTGGGCATCGCGGACAGACAGACGGAGGACAGACAATTCCTTTTATTAATATAGATATTTAACTGCAGAGGTAAGAGAAAGTAAAGAGAGCTCTTGCCTTTTGCCAAATCGTCTTGCTCTGTCTCGACGAGTCGCACAGTGGTGGCCGATAATGTAGGTGACCGCAATGCCAGCGTGGCCTCCAGAAATGTGTCGTCGTCATCCAGGCAAAATGTTTCACAGGCTACCTGTAATCAGAAACGAGTGTCATGTTTTTTGTGAAACAACTAAGTATGCAGTCTTTTGTTTAAAGTTTTTATGTATTAAATTTGTTTTTGCACGACTTAACTAATTAGTGATACTTACGAATATTGTTGCCGTGGATCGTAAGTTGACATTCCCGCACGCAATCTTGTTGCTATGTGCGGTAAGAGTTTCCGTGCGGTAAGAATTTAATTACGGCACTCATCATAATACAAGCCTCTATGGACAAGGCCCCCCAGGACAAATATTCGGTTCCCATAACAACAAACACATGCGAATCACTTTCTGAAATATAACATCTATCTTCAATAATGTATATACATAATATTTTCAGGTAATATCATAATTAATATAATTAAATTGATATAAGTAATCATCGTGCAAACAATAGCATGCAATACTCGTGCCGTAAGCGCATAACGGATCTCGGAAAATTGAAAAAACTCGGCGCGAGCACCTCGTTTTTTCAAACTCTTTCCTCCATCCGTATGCATCGCTTACGGCACTTATATCGCAATATACTATAGATTGTCATGTTATGGGGACACTTGTCTTAGCAGTTTGGCAATGGCATAATGTATAATTTTCAAGCCTATAAGTAATTATCATTTACTTTGGATGATGATCTATTTTATTAGTCATTAATTTCATTTTAGTTTAGTTGATCAAACTTGTAAATAAATCCTTGTAATTTTACTGTCTTTAGCATGTTTAGTTTTAATTAATAATTTATCAATTCTTGTATTGTTTGTAGTATGATTTACGATATGTATTAGTTTTACTGGTGCAGTGGAAGAAAATGCCTTATGTATTTAAAGAAAATTTCGAATTAACAAAATCTGATAATAAAATAAAATATAATATTTGTGTCCACCTTATACTCTCATTTAATTAATAGTCTTTGATGGTTTGCCTATAACTCCAGTTTCTTCTTCTTTTTCTTTATCTGAGTTTTACCTCTCCCTTTTAGGATTTAAGCGACCCAAGCCGCCCAGGCCTTACAGGACCGCGACCTGTCGGGAGATGGATTATTTTTGGATCACATAATACTTTTTTGACCAGACAAGGACATGGAGGACCTCCCCGGATGTGTGATCAGCCCAACGCGAGGCCACCTCCGAGACAACACGAACACATAGGACGAGACACACCAATCACACACACACTTACTCCAAACAACGCGAGGATGGGATGAAGATGATAATGTCGGTCAGATGATATCTGGGGACCACAAGGGCCTAAAGTTACCCGACATTCGTCTCAAAGGTGAGGAAAAACCGCAGAAAAACCCCCACCTACGTAACTTGTCCGACCAGGAATCGAACCCGGGTCCGCTACTTGAGAGGAGCGAACGTTTATTCTTGTAGTATACAAATTTTCCTTGTATTATAATAGAGTTCCCTGGTTCAAATTCATAAAATTAGTTCTAGTTGAATTCAGGGGCGGATCCAGGGGGGGGGGGAATGGGGGAAATTCCCCCCCCCCCAAATTTGTAACATTAAGCACAAAATATTAAAAATTTATTAGAACATAACCCAAATACTTAAATTAAAGCAACGACATTCATTATTTTGAAATACCTTTGTAAGAAAATGCTGAAATGTTCATTTTGTTTTCAATTGTGTACTGGGAATAATTAATTTTTATGCATAAAAACTTCCTCTCTATTTTGGTTCCCCCCCAAAATGTCTCTCTGGATCCGCCCATGGTTGAATTAGGCGTAATTTTATTTTTTATTAATTTTTTTGCGTCTTTGATTTTAAAATTTCCCAATAAAATATATCTGACAAAATGTTTTTTGGCCTATTCCTTATATATATATATATATATATATATATATATATATATATAAAACAAAAGTTACTAAAACAAACAGTGTGTTAAAAATGTATAGGCCTATGTGTCTTTGTAAATCTTTTTGTGGGTAATATCTATATTACCAGTAGAGAATGTATAAAAACGTTGTGTCGGCCTATTTCCACTTGGTCTATTTACTCACTGTCTGTTTTCATGTATTCGTTACACTTCTGCTCTTGTAGACTATGTTGTGTTGACAGGCTTTACTCGCAGGTAGTTAAAAGGCAAGATTATTAATTAAATGAGAATATAAGGTGGACACGAATATTGTATTTTATTATAATAGCACCCTCATTGTAAAATTGAAGTTAAATAATAACAAAATCTGAGTTGAATAGGAGACAGATTATAAGAAGCCACGAACAGAAACGTATCTATTCTGCCGATAGAATACGGAACATGTTTTCTTCATTGGTACGATTTATTCCTAGCTATAAGTAGATTTTAAAACGCCAATATTAGTGATGAATAGGGCAAGCCAGTTGACGATTTTGTATCTTTTTTATATGAAGGTTAAAAGATAGTTCGAATAAGTTATATATAAATGTGTATAATAAAATAATTGCATTTTTGCTTTATTTTAAAATTTTCGTCATTTTCAAAAGATATATAATTTTTGGAAATTTTTAGGTAACTTTTGATAATTTTTAGGTAATTTTTGGCAATTTAAGGTCATTTTCGGTATTTTTAGGTTTTTTCGGCATTTTTAGGTCATTTTTCAGTGGAGGTAGAGAGGAGCTTTTCCATGTGCAAATCGTTACTTTCTGACAACAGACAATCGTTTTTATTTGAGAGCCTCCGCCAAGTGTTCAAAGTTCATTTTAATTCAGGTTTATTGTAAACACCATAGCAGTTTGTCTTGTAGCAATAAAGAATTTTTTCTTTCTTTTTAAATGACACATATTTGCTAGGGGCAGTTTGATGGGCATGCCAGCCAGTTCAGAAAGAATTTCTTTTTCGCTAAGGGTGTCGAAGGATAAATTTACTTACTTCTTTGGTAACAAATTAAATATGCCACGACAGAATACTAATTAATAATAATAATAATAATAATAATAATAATAATAATAATAATAATAATATATTGTAAATTCATATATAACGCACCGTGATCCATTCAATTGTTTTTAGCAATTCATTACTTTAAAAAACTAATCATAAGTATTAATTGTAAATTTATAGGTCATTTTACTCTTGGGTCATTTTTTCACTATTTTTAGGTCGTTAAATGCCTTGCCCTAGTGATCAACCTGAATAATTGGTAATTTCACAAAGGACGATAATTGATTGTTTCTCATTTTTGAATAGTCGATTTACATTCTGTGTTAGACAAAATTATGCGGAACATTTTAACGTATTTTTTGCACTCCTTAGCTAGTAAGTGTTTCTTACGAAAGTTGTTTACATGGCTCGTAACTTGACATTACCACACGCAATCTTGTTGCTAGGGGCGACGGGCGGAAAGTGAATTGTTGCTAGGGGCGACGGGCGGAAAGTTACTTTACCGCCCGCAAATGCTTATTTGCGAGCAGAAATGACCAAGGCCTCCCCGCATTATAAATATTCGGTTGCCATAAACAATAACAAATGCGAATCCCTTTCTGAAATAAGCACCATTCTTCAAGTCTGTATTTACATAATATTTTCAGGTAATATCACAATTAATATAATTAAATTGATATAAGTAACCGTCGTGCAAAAAATAGCATGCAACACACGGGCCGTAAAGGCATTTACGGGTCTCGAAAACTTGAAAACCCTCGGCTGTGCCTCGGGTTTTCAATCTGTTTCCTCGACCCGTAAACGTGCCTTTCCGCCCTTGTGTCGCAATATACTATTTCCGTTTCACACCCATAGCTTCAGAATATATGAATTTTATAGTACCTAAAAAGGGTTAAATCGGACTGAAGATCCTAAAAGGGGCTAAAGAGGACTTTTGCATAAAAACACGATTTTTAGATAGATTTTCCAATTAAGCCTAAAAAAGGCTATTCCACGAAAATAAAAGGCTAAAATACCTTTTATAAAATCCTAAAAATCCGGGCTGTAATTATGACCTTAGATATCTACATTATAGTCAAGACAAAACTAATGAAGAATCATCTCGGAATGTTGACATACTTACGCTGAACACATCAGGGGCCCACTTCCTGAACGCCTGTTCTTGTCCACACATTTCATCTCCGTGGGAGAGTTTCAGCAGTCTCTCTCCTCCGAGCTCTCCCAGTAGATTGTCTACGTATTTCCCAAATGCACAGAAGTTAGGATATGCACTGGAGCCCAGCGCAAAAACTGCAAACCTGCGACAAGAACACAACTATCCTAAATATGTACTTTTCAGAAAATGTTCAGGATGATACATATTAATAAAAGGAAGTGTCTGTCCTCCGTCTGTCTGTCTTCCGTCTGTCTGTCCGCGATGCCCAGCGAAATCTACTCAACGCAGAGATCTGAAATTTTATACATAGGCGGACTAAAGGGTCGGAATGTGCACCTCGAAGCCGGAATTTTAATTTTCGCTTTAGTTCGTGAGTTATGAGTGAAAAACGGGCAGAAAACGTGTATTTTTTTTTGCGATTTCGAAGCATCAGTTTCAGTAATATATTTCAATGTTAAATCAATTACAGCTGGCTTTGGCTATTTTTGTCATCATACCTCATAGCCTACCTTGGAAATAAAAGCGTCGCGATCGCTTGATTTTTTAAGTCCATCGTGGACGATTCATTTGTTTAGAGTGTCAAGGCCCGCAGATATATGAAATTTTCAACCTACACGTAAGAAGGATATCAACATAGGCTTAATTATGGTCAAACATTGTTCGATTTGAACGAAACTCACTATACAGGGGTTTTCTGAGCCAAGGAACTGGAACCTGAGGTCGCTTTTCCTACCAGGGGACGCTACCTTATCGTGGAATACACTCCACGTGACTTAGGCCTACGTGTTAATAAATATAATGATTTAACTATTATGCACTTAAGTTTAGAAATAATTATCGCGGGGGAAGCCGCGGGCATAATAATAAAAGGACGTGTTTGTCTGTCTGTCCGCGATGCCCAGCGAAATCTACTGAACGCAGACATCTGAAATTTTAAACATAGATGGAATGAAAGGTGGGCGAATGCACCTCGAAGCCGGATTTTTAATTTTAGCTTTCGTTCGCGAGTTATGAGTGAAAAACTGGCAGAAAACGTGATTTTAGCGCTGTCGAAGCATCAGATTTCTGTAATAGGCCTACATTTCAATGTCAAATCAATTGCATTTGGCTTTGGCTATTTTTGTCATACCGTGGAAATAAAAGCATCGCGATCGCTTGAATGTTGTAAGCCCACGCTGGTGCATTTGTTTAGAATGTCAAGGCCCGTAGACATACGAAATCTTCAACCTACACGGAAGAGGGATAATCAACATAGACCTAAATATGATTAAACATTGTTCGATTTGGACGAAACTCACTATACAGGGATTTTCTGGGTCAAGGAACTCGAATCTGAGATCGCTTTTGCAAGGCGACGCTATCTAATCGTGGTAAGTAGTCCACGTGGTTTAGGTGTTAATAAATATAATGTTTTAACTATTAGCCTATGCTCTTAATTTTTTATTTTTGAAATAATTATCGCGGGCGAAGCCGCGGGCACATGCTAGTATTAATATAAAAGGAAGTGTCTGTCCTCCGTCTGTCTGTCTGTCCGCGATGCCCAGCGAAATCTACTCAACGCAGAGATCTGAAATTTTATACATAGCCGGACTAAAGGGTAGGAATGTGCACCTCGAAGACGGAATTTTAATTTTCGCTTTCGTTCGTGAGTTATGAGTAAAAAACTGGCAGAAAACGTGTATTTTTTGCTATTTCGAAGCATGAGTTTTCAGTAATACAAATCAATTACACTAGGCTTTGGCTATTTTTGTCATTTCTTCGACATAAAAGCATCGCGATCTCTTGAATGTTGTAGCTCACGCTGGTCGATTCATTTGTTTTTAATGTCAAGGCACGCAAACATAATATGAAATTTTCAACCTACACCGAAGAGGACTATTATTATTATTATTATTATTATTATTATTATTATTATTATTATTATTATTATTATTATTATTATTATTATTATTATTATTATTATTATTATTATTATTATTATTATTATTATTATTATTATTGTTGTTGTTGTTGTTGTTGTTGTTGTTGTTGTTGTTGTTGTTGTTGTTGTTGTTGTTGTTGTTGTTGTTGTTGTTGTTGTTATTATTATTATTATTATTATTATAGGGATAATCAATATTAGCCTAAATATGGTCAAACGTTGTTCGATTTGGACGAAACTCACTATACAGGGGTTTTCTGGACCAAGGAACTCGAATCTGAGGTCGCTTTTACCAGGTGACGCTATCTAATCGTGATATGTAGTCCACATGATTTAGGTGTTAATACAGTATAATGATTTAACTATTATGCTCTTAATTTTTAATTTTTGAAATAATTATCGCGGGCGAAGCCGCGGGCACATGCTATCTTAAAATAATAAAAGGACGTGTTTGTCTGTCTGTCCACGATGCCCAGCGAAATCTACTGAACGCAGAGATCTGAAATTTTAAACATAGATGGGCTGAAAGGTGGGCGAATGCGCATCGAAGTCGGATTTTTAATTTTAGCTTTCGTTCGCGAGTTGTGAGTGGAAAAAGGCAGAAAACGTGATTTTAGCGCTGTAGAAAGCATCAGATTTCAGTACAGTAATACATTTCAATGTCAAATCAATTGCAGTTGGCTTTGGCTATTTTTGTCATGCCGTGGTAATAAAAGCATCGCGATCGCTAGAATGTTGTAAGCCCACGCTGGTCGATTAATTTGTTTAGAATCTCAAGGCCCTTAGACATATGAAATTTTCAACCTACACGGAACCCTAAATATGGTCAAACATTGTTCGATTTGAACGAAACTCACTATACAGGAGTTTTCTGGGCCAAGGAACTCGAATCTGAGGTCGCTTTTACCAGGGGACGCTACCTAATCGTGGAATGCACTCCACGTGATTTAGGTGTTAATAATTATAATGATTTAACTATGCTCTTAATTTTTAGTTTTAATTTTCGAAATAATTATCGCGGGGGAAGCCGCGGGCACATGCGGGCACATGCTGTTTGTCTGTCTGTCCACGATGCCCATCGAAATCTACTGAACGCAGAGATCTGAAATTTTAAAGATAGCCGAATTTTTAATTTTAGCTTTCGTTCGCGAGTTATGAGTGAAAAACTGGCAGAAAACGTGATTTTAGCGCTGTCGAAGCATCAGATTTCAGTAATACATTTCAATGTCAAATCAATTGCAGTTGACTTTGGCTATTTTTGTCATACCGTGGAAATAAAATCATCGCGATCGCTTGAATGTTGTAAGCCCACGCTGGTCGATTCATTTGTTTAGAATGTCAAGGCCCGTAGACATATGAAATTTTCAACCTACACGGAAGAGGGATAATCAACATAGACCTAAATATGGTTAAACATCGTTCGATTTGGACGAAACTCACTATACAGGGATTTTCTGGGCCAAGGAACTCGAATCTGAGATAGCTTTTACCAGGCGACGCTATCTAATCGTAGTATGTAATTCACGTGATTTAGGTGTTACTAAATATAATGATTTAACTATTATGCTCTTAATTTTTAATTCTTGAAATAATTATCGCGGGCGATCGCTTGATTTTGTAAGTCCATTCTGGACGATTCATTTGTTTAGAATATCAAGGCCCGAAGACATATGAAATTTTCAACCTACACGGAAGAGGGATAATCAATATAGACCTAAATATCGTCAAACATTGTTCGATTTGGACGAAACTCACTGTACAGGGGTATTCTGGGCCAAGGAACTCGAATCTGAGGTCGCTTTTACCAGGCGACGCTATCTAATCGTGGTATGTAGTCCACGTGATTTAGGTGTTAATAAATATAATGATTTAACTATTATGCTCTTAATTTTTAATTTTTGAAATAATTATCGCGGGCGAAGCCGCGGGCACATGCTAGTACGAAATATTATGGAATTCAGTTGTTACTGCATGATACAAGGCGCGTCCATAAAGTAAAATTCTCTGGGTCCGTTTACAGAAACAAAACACAATTTCAAGTAAATAGTTATTGCAACAGACACAGCAAGTGTTCAGCTATTTTTCAACATATTCGCCACCGGAATTGAACATTTGTCATACAGTGGGACCAATTTTTGAATACCTGTGTCGTACAAGTCTGCCGCCAGTGATCTGAACCACTGTGTGACAAACATCTCCTCCTCTATCTCATTCCCAGTCATTTCTTGAGGTGTAGGAAAAGAGCGAAGTCAGGGCTGTAAACACCTCCTAGTAAGTTCCCTGCAGAAGTTCGGGTGGAAGGTGTTTAAACATCCACCATACAGCCCGGACCTCGCTCCCAGTGGTTTCCATATTTTCCTACACCTCACGAATGACAGAGAGGCGAAGCTATGCGAGTCGTAAACAAATGAATCAAATAGAGCGGGTTAAGAAAATCGTAACGTTCGACAAATTGATGTGTGCAAAAAGTCGATTTCAGCTATACTGTTTTTTTTTCCTAGCAAGGCCACCTTCAATTAATTCCACAAGTAAGTACTGTCTTGTTTCAGGTGGCGTTGGACATACACAAGCTGAAATATTGTATTAGATAGGTCGTATTGCAAAGAGCGAGTATTCAGTTGTTTCAACATCATGCAAAGCTTTACTGTTCACCAGGCAAGACAGAGTTTTTACAAACAGTGGGTGGCTTATAACTACCCTTCAGATATTTTTTTGGAAAAATGTTTCAAATAAAAGTTTTACCTCTTCATGAAGCCGTTTTCGATAAAGTTGAGAAAAACGAAATTTTCATGATGAGAATTGACAGTCGCGAATCTTCTCATCACATACCCAGAAGGCGCCTAAATTAAATATTAAATTTTGTTTTCATACGATTTACGGAGCTAGGCTGTTCACAGACACATACACATACACACAGACAGATTGTGTAAATATTATACCTATATTATGCGAATGAAATTAAACATAATATTATAGCTCTATCTTTTGTTTACTAAATTATGTGTTATATTTTGTGGCTAGGGGGATACGCGATAGTTGAGGGGGCCCCAGACACAAGAAGTTTGTAAAACTATGAACTAGAAACATGTTGTGAAAAGGAATTTCCCAAGTATTGATCAATTTCTGCCACTGAAAAGGAAGTCACACTATCTGCTGAGCTTTAGAAGCTGGAGCTCAAGACAACAAAGATGGCGATCCGAATGTCATGTAGTTAATGTTGTTCCCCACTAGATGGGAGGGTAGTAGGTTTATACAATTATCCTCATTTTATGGGTTTTTCATTCGTTTTTGTCATGGAACTGTCGGTAGAAAACCATTTAACATTTGTAAAATTTTTTGCTATACAACTAAGTCAGCAGATGTGAAAATATCTAATTGAAAAGTGATTTAGATGTTTTAATGTTTTATTTCTATGAACACTTTTTGAATGCTGTTGTGGTATAACGTGTTGGATACGTTTAATTACCAAGGGAATGTAAAATTAACCTTAAAACCAATTTTTGGAGTTGATCTTCTGGTTATACCATGGATCAACACTATAATTCTTTTCAGCAGTTCTCGCATCTCCATGATGGAGAGGTGATACACGTACATTTGTAGTGAAATATCTTGTCAAATCCTGTGAAGATTAATTTGACCTACATACATACAAAATCACACAAACATGAACATCAAAATGTAATATCTCATTTCGGGGAGCATTTCCTCTGCCTATAGTACGAGTAAGGACACAGGATGTAAAACAATTATTTACATTACCTAGAACTTACCAGGCAAGCAATGTTTTATAATTTTCATGCATTAAGGAAGTATGTTTATGCAAATGTTTAAAGAATAACAAATAACTTATTAGGCCTATATTACAGGAATAAAATTAAACATGGCAACATTACAATTTCGTTTTCATGATAATTTTCTCGTAATAAAAAACATGAGTTCAACAGCTTAAATAAATTAATAAAGTAAATCTGAACACAACCTGGTATTCGGCTTGATAATTCCACGCAAAGAAAACAATTTCATTTTGAGAATTTCTTTCAAACAAAAGAATACAATACAAAGGTATTTACATACAGGTGACTCCGCAGGCCCGACGAGAGAGAGGGAGGGCCCGTGCCCCAAAAGGGGGCCCGGTCGACCAGGTTTTATTTTTTACTTTCTAAATTTACTCTAAAATAAAATTGGTTATAAGTCAATAAACAGTTTAAGTTATGTTTTATGTGTTTAATTTATCTGCATTGTCCTGTCGTATAACGGTGACACGGAATCATCAGTTAATCTGAAACGGATTATTCTTGAAGAAAAATTGCTATTTTGAAAAGTAGAAGCAAAATCCTTTTGGACCCAACAGTAGGCCTCACTAACGTTCGGCATTTAAAACATAATTTTCAAAAGATTAAGCTGGTACATACAGATAAAATTGTGCCTAATTAGGACATTTTTATGTATTTCTCCGTTTCGTGCCCGGGATCAGTTAGCCGATTTGGTCCAATAGCAATAGGTTTCGTCCTAAGGGCGTTATGAATGCATATACCAACTTTTATGAAAATCCGACAAAGCGTATTTCAGTTATCGTGCTTACAGACAGACGGCAGTCAGGCAGTCCTGTCTAGCAGACAATCTCATAAAGTACCGGTATCATTCTGACACTTAATAATTATGTAATATCGTTAAATATTTTTTTTTGTCACATACATTATAAAGGGCGAGTTGGATAGTGAATTTAATATTTGACGGGGGCCCGGGAAAATTTGTCCCTGGGGCCCTTGCTTTCTTTCCACGGCCCTAGAGGTGAGATGTATTACTTACATACTTATTCAATAGCAATAGACAACGCAAGCGAAAGGAATATTATCTATTTTTTGGAACCCGGAGGTTCATTGCCGCGCTTACCTAAGCTCGCCATTCAACCCTATTCTGTGCTAACTGCTTGTAGTTTACTGATATGCTTAGATATTAATGGCCATGATTCGCATCCATTGGTTAATGTTGGGATATATATTGTTTTATATACTGTCAATTTAGTTTTCTTTGTGATTTCTTTCTTAGTGATGAAGTTCCTATTTAATGCTTGATATAGGGCAAGATAGGGTGACGCGCCGCACTTTTCTTGAAATTCGTCTACCTCAAAACAGGATTGAATATTTTGAAAACTCTTTTTGAGATTCCAAGCTATGATCTTCCCTCCCTTTATTTCAGCAACGAAAATATTTATAAAATAATAATTAAATATGTAAATACAATTATTAAATTGAAAGACAAAGCGGGAGAGATGCCGCGTTACAGGGTACTATGCCGCACGCATGGGAGACATGCCGCATTCATAATATTAGTTTAAATTTACTTCAAAGGCACGTACAGAACAAAAGAGAACCTATCTACACAATCTCTGAATATTGGCGACTAGCCTTGTTTCATTTTCTGTACCAAATATTCCTTCAGGCCCAAGTGAGGGTTTTCCCAATTTTCTGTGTCCGTGCGCCTACGAATAGTCCTCTCTGGCATATTATAGCAACGTTCGGCTTCCCGAATGGAAATTTCCCCTGCCTTAATTCGCCGAACAGCTTCTTGTAGGTCACTGTCATTCCATAGGCCACGATGTTTAGCTCCTTCCCTTTCCCTATACCTTGTTGACATGCTTATTGCTGAAAAGAGCGGAAAAAATAATTTTGGGGGTAATTATACTGCAAGACATTGTGCGGCGTGTCACCCTTGAAAGCTATGCGGCATGTGACCCAAAACTCAGGGACACGCGCCGCACTCATCTGTAGAGCTTATTGTTATTGTTGTTATGGCTAACTTCACTCACAATATCTTTACAACCTCTAAATAGTCTATTAAAAGTAGTAAATGCAGAAAAAATGGAGCAAATACAGATCAGGAAAGAATAAAGTAATGCGTCCAAAAAAAATTCGCAGTGAAACTAGTGCACTTACCTGATAAATACCGCTATAACAATGACATAAACACCACAAACAATGAACGCACGAGATCCAATTACTCTAACGAGGGAACTGGAGATGGTTTCACGACAACTAGCGGTATCTAGCGTCAAATGTTCGAGGGGGTGCGGCAACCATCCCGGTGCGGCGCGTCACCCGGTCTTGCCCTAATCTTCCTGTTTTTGCTTTCTATTATTGATATCCTCATGTGTTCTTCCATCGCTATTAATAATAAAGCCCAAATATGTGAAACTTGCTGCCTGTTCTATTAATTCTCCTTCTATCTTTATTTTGTGTTTTTTAGGTTCTCTGCTCATTATCATGGATTTAGTTTTGCTGGTACTAATTTTCATACCAATTTTCTTTAATTCTTTTAATTAAGATACTCGAATGAAAATTATGAAACTCGCTTGGTTCTTTTCATAAACGCTCTCGTATAAGCTCATTCCATAAACTACTATTTTGTTATAGCAAAAGAATAACTTTGACAATGGTACAGATGGAGTCTATAAAGGGTTTATTAAATTTAGTGTATGAATTTGGAATGTGCCCGAGGCAGCAGCCGACCTAAACGAAAGTTCAATTACTGGGGGCTTGGACTATCCCCCCACAAATGGGGTTCGGGGGTACTCCCCCGGGAATTTTTGAAGAGTGAAGTGAAAATGATGGATCTTGGGTAATTAGTCGATTTTACATAATCTCTACAGGCCTACATAAAAGCCAAAACCCACTGACTCACTCACTCACTCACTGATCGCAGTTTCTCAAAAACCATACAGCCTAAGAACATGGAACTTGGTACACATATTGCTCATAGGCTCTAGATGCGCACTAAGAAAGGATTTCAAAATCTTTGGCCTCTAAGGGCTTAAATAGGGTTGTAAAGTTATGATATTCACCAAAAGGAATTCACACTGCATGTACACAAATAATTAAGAAATCGCGCACATTGTGCATTATCTTAACCTACTGACAAACACCCAATCCTGAATCTGGGAATCGAACCCGGGCCGCCGGAGCGGAAGGCAGGCGCGCTACCGACTCACCCACGGCGACATGTACACAATCCCCATGACGACATGACAACAGGTGGCTTTGAATGACACTATGATTTCATGTAGGCCTAATAGATATAAAATGATGAGAAATGTTTCTAAACTATTTTGTGACACGAAGTAAATATAGATGGTCCTGGGTTCTATCCTTAAGAGTTGAACTGTATTCTTCCCTTTTAGGCACATTTTAAGCGACCCACGCCGCCCGGGCCTTGCAGGGCCGCGACCTGTCTTATAAATCTTTATTTTCAGATTTCTGGATAGAAGACGAGAAGATAAAAGTTTCTGAATTGCATAAAAGCAGGCATTTCCTGATTTTAGCAGACACTTAACTTCTGCCTTAATATTAAACTATATACAAACTATTTCTCTAGTTGCAGATGTTGTCGAAGCCATCACGGAGTACGCAGCATTGATGTGGAGTTTTACTTTATCGGTGTTTATCGGTGTATACGGACTTTACTATATCAAGAAACAAGAAGACTAGAAGATAGTGTTTTTATTTAGTGTTTGTGACATCAAGAAAATAAACTTTACTAAATCAAGAACATGCTGAGGAAGACATCACTTCAATTCAGACCTTCACTTCATAATTCTGTGCTGCGGCATGGAATTTTGAAGTGAGGTCTGTGTATGCTCCACTTCTAATACTGCTGGACACCTCAAGGTATTAACGAAAGCAGTACTTAGAAAGGAGCTTAGATAGGGGCCTCTTTTTAGAGGCGAAGAGCGGTCTTGGTGCAAACCGAGGCCACCCTACACCAGAAGACCAGCGATTCTCTCATCAGAAAAAGGTAAAGAATATTATTTATACTAAGTGTGATTTGAGCATGATCTAATGCAGCGTTTCTCAACCTATGGTGTGCGGTCCACTGGTGGTCCACGAAGATGGTGCAGATGGTCCGCAGACATAATTAAAAATATCATAAGGCAAGCAAAGAAGTAAACATTTTTCACATAAAATGGACACTAGATGTCAAAGTTTTTAAAATCTTCGAAAATACAGGTCCTATTGCAAGTTTCCTTACCTTTGCAGTTACGAACCACAGTTTGAAACCCCTGATGCACTGACGTCTATGGTTCCCTCTTTCATTCAAAACCCCAAAAAGTAAGACTTTGTTGGAATTTGTTATTAGAGGCGCTCTCTTGACAAGGGTTTTATTGTTGGAGGTGCCCGAGTGTCTGATACCGGTAAACCTATGTGATGTTAGGCCTATAATTCCTAATTATATTATTAAATTGGTAATAAATATTAAAGTCTGTTCAAAATATAATTTTACTGTCAATAGTTTACTTCCAATTCAATAACTGTGTTTTCGTCGAATTAAAAAATGTATTTAGATTTATTTCATTGTAATGACCTATAATTAATATCTCAAATATTAAGAATATAGGCCTACATATAGCCTACTTTTAAAAATGGGATGTAAAATTAGGGGTCCGTAAATTTTTTTAGACATTTTAGAGGTCCTCGGGTTCAGAAAGGTTGAGAAACGCTGATCTAATTAAAATTATTTTAATTCTAAGCTCATTATAGGCTCAGAGTGATTAGGCTTGTGGTAGGTGCTAGAGGCACTATTCCTTAATTCTAGTCAACTTCACCGTGAATTTGAAATTCCATCAACATTTTTAAAGAAATTAGCCTCCTGATATTCAAGTACCAGTATCTGTATCTGTATCTGGTACCCTATGATCCCCAGGTGGGGCGAAGGGGCCTCCAATGGAGGTTTCATTACCTATACTAATTTTGATATGCTTATTTTCCGAGAGAGGGTAGAGGGACAGGTGGTAAGCCCATCGCCTCGCAACCCCCCTCTGGAAACTAAGTATTTCTTGGACGTGAAAGGGCCGAGAAATTTTGTCCAGAGGCTCTAATTTAGGCTTGGAGTTCTTTTACGTGCCGTAAATCTGCGACACCCAGCTTAAAGTCCCTCCCGGAGGACTCCGTGCCCAGGATTTTTACGTCCTGAAAAATCCATCGACCGCGCCCTGCGGATCCAGAGGCGGGCACGCTAACTCTGGACCACCGCGGCCGACGTTATTCAAGTGCTCACTAAATATCCCTTATTTCCACTTTCAAGAGTTGGTAACACTAGAGCATTAGTGACTTGTCACATCTTGCAAGGGGTTGTCAAAAAAATAAGTTTGGGAACCTGCGTAGAATGTTTTTTATGAACTTTTTTAAATTTTTGTCGGCACTGGCTTCTGTAATTAAAATATTAAGGCCGATATTCGTAGTCGCAATAAATCGTACTTGTATCTAAGTCGAACTTTACTCTCATCTTAAGTTGAATTCCTGGCACATATACTTAAGTCCTACTTCACCATGAAAACAGGTAAAGAATGTGTATACTAAGCATGATCCTTAGAAAACTATTGTAATCTCTATACAGGGTGTTTCACGAAGTTTTACCGCCATTTTCTGAGTGCATTCGTGAGGATATTTGGGGAAAAAAAATGCAAATACAAAAATGTGATTTGACTTGTAGTTACGTTGTTATAAGCGTTTGAAGTTTCAACATTCGTGACAAAATAGCAATACATTCGGCAATAAATCGGCACAGAAATTGAAAGTAACAAACAAAATGGGTTTAATTCACATACTTAACATACACTTCACCTTTATCTCAGTTTGCCATCAGATTTTCAAAGATGCTTCCCTAGTAATCTTTCATGGTGATCGGATGAATGGTATAGTAATGCATAAAGTACAGACAGACATATATTCGTTTTTATATATTGAAGACTAGCATGTGCCCGCGGCTTCGCCCGCGATAATTATTAAAAAATTAAGAGCATAATAGTTAAATCATATTTATTAACACCTAAATCACGTGGACTACATACCACGATTAGATAGCATCGTCTGGTAAAAGCGACCTCAGATTCGCGTTTCTTGGCCCAGAAAACCTCTGTAGGCTATAGTGAGTTTCGTCCAAATAAAATAATGTTTGGCCATATTTAGGGCTTACAACATTCTAGCGATCGCGAAAGTTTTATTTGCAAGGTATGACAAAAATAGCCAAAGCCAACTGTAATTGATTTGACATTGAAATATATTACTGAAAACTGATGCTTCTAAAACGCAAAAAATGCACGTTTTCTGCCCGTTTTTCACTCATAACTCACGAACGAAAGCAAAAATTAAAATTCCAGCTTCGAGGTTCATTTTCCGACTCTTCAGTCCACCTATGTTTAAAAATTCAGATCTCTGCGTTAAGTAGATTTCGCTGGGCATCGCGGACAGACAGACAGACAGACATGAGGAAAGACAGACACTTCCTTTTATTAATATAGATTATAGATTATTTTAGACAGATTAAAAACAAAGCCAAAACAATGAAAACGAAAAACCAAGGCCCTGGATCCGCCAGTTAGGTAAATTTATTGGAACGATGAAGTATTCTTTGCTTGGGGATGAAAGATGTCAAGCAGGTATACGGGCTTGTACATTTAATAACATTTAAGAGTCGCAGTGCAAAGGCTAGCCACTTTAATTGCAGATGCGATTTGCTCGTCTTACATACGAAGCGAACTGCGGAGAGAGAATATCGGTGAGTGGGATACATGGCATATAATCAGTTCACGCTAAGCTGACTGGAATCAGCTGACTGGGTTATCAGCTTTCAGAGCAAGTGCCGTGGTTAATCACTTCCGATACGGCTAATACAGATATCACTTGAAACACACCAAGGATCCTAATATTACATTACAAGACCCAATTGCTGCTAAAACAGGCAATCAGCCATTTCATAAAATATGGGAATTTTTCCATCAAAAAGAGAAGTTATAAGATTATTGTAAATGGGTGGTCAAAAATAAGTTTAAATTCTCAAATTATCTGAATATTAAGAAGTTAATAGTATCTGAAGTGGTTTCTTGTGTAAAACATGTCGATTTACTTATTTTTTGCGTTGAATTGTTTTTTTTTTGCCATTTTTAGCATGATTTTAACACTCTTTAATACCAAGTAGTCAAGAGTAATCAGCTATGTCCATTTTCATTTGAGAAAATATACATACTAAGGTATAAGATTAACTTCAAAAAATATTTGTGTTTAATTACTATGTAAAATAACAAACAGTGACTTTTTGTCCCACCCGTGATGGTGATAGTTTTATTAAATTATTATTGATGAGTTAATTAAATGTACTGACAACCTGGAAACAGTTTATAATTTGTACTGAATCCCTTATGCCTTAATTAATAACAACATTAAGACCCTAACAGTAATAGCAGAACAGAAAATTAGTTTTCGTTTTGCATCATTAAAATCAGTGTCCAAATTATGTCCCACCCGTAATAGATTTTGAAAAACAAATTTAAAATATTTAAAATAAATTTTAAATAATACTTTGCATGCAGTGTGGAGGAGAAGGCAGTGTAAATTTTACAGAATGTGAAGAACCAATTCTAGTTTATTATTTATGATATGTAATAAATAAAAATATTTTTTATAATTTGTTAGAATGTCCCACCCGTAATTATGAAATGGCTGCAATACAACTTAGAGATCAGGAATTTATCTTGAAAGACCATATCTGTTGTGACTTTAGCGATATTTACATAACTAAGCGTATAATCAATAATTAAAACTATCAAAATGAATAAAACTCAAAGCTATTTGTGTAATAAGCTGTAAGCGAGATATCGCGATGGTCATGCTGCGTGCGGTTATTACCAACAATATCCCTAAACTTTATATTTTTTAGATTAATCTCTCTGGTGCCACTAGTAATATCTGGTCTTATTAATATTGTATTTTTATTATTATACGGGATTTAAAATGCCACATCAAACATAAATTGTACGTTATTATCCTGTTCAATGATTGTTTTGATGAAAGAAGCCCATCCCCCCAAACTCATGACTCACCCCCCAAATTCATTGCTCAAACCCCCAACCTGATTAGCTGTCGACAAGGGCGCTCATATGATATTTTTTGGGGGGCAATTTTTTTAATTAATTAATTTTTTTCTCTTTAACTTCTTGGGCCACTTTGTAACATTATATTAATAATATAATAAGTGCAACAATGACGTAACAAGAAAATAATTGCGGGGAGGGTCGAAAGTGCCGGGGGGCCGGGGGTCCATCCCCAGAATATGTTTAAATATTGAACTAATGAAAATCACATTTTACACTATTTTAGCACAGAAAAACTAGTTAGGAAATTTGTTTACCATACTCTAAGACATGCCAATGTAAATAAGAAATCATTAGGCCTGCCTAAGTGGGGGGGTTACCCACGGAAAATGTTTAAATACTGAACTAATGAAAATCACATTTTACGCTATTTTAGCACTCAAAAACTAATTAGGAAATTTGTTTACCATACTCAGACATGACAATGTAAACAAGAAATTGTTACTTAAGTCGGGTGTCCACCCCCGGGAAATTTTTAAATATGGAACTAATGAAAATCACATTTTACGCTATTTAGCACTAAAAAACTAGTTAGCTTGGCAGTTTTTAATTTTAGCATATAAAACGCTAATTTTGCAACAATTTTCAACCCCCCAGAAAATTCATAAAACGCTAATATTTTGCCCCCCCCCCTCCCAGAAATTTCAATGACGCAGTCTGCGTCTTAACCTCCCCTTGTGGGCACCCCTGAAGAAGCTAAGACATGGAGATATATCAGTCATGGGCGTCGGCAGGGGGGGCAAGGGGGGGCAGTTGCCCCCCTCTGGATTGCCTTATGGATTCATTTATTTGTGGTACTCTTTGTCAACCTACAGTTGTAGCATGGGGAATAAAAAAAAATAATTACTTTCTAATGATTTTAGCAAGTATTAACTAATTATAACTATAATATGTATTTATAATAATATCTCACCAAGGCCATTGCTCAAAAGAGCGTATTCTGTTAACTTAAAAAACTTTGTAGCCTCGTCGAATTCAGCTTGGGTTCAAAATAACGATCCGGTTAACTAAGTGAATATTAATGTGTTTAGCCTAATCATTTGAAATTGAGGTCCGAAATTGATTTTGCCGCCCCTTAATAAAATTCTTGGCGACGCTGCTGATATCAGTGTTCATCCTTATGAACTCACATAAACAACAGGTACAAGTTTAGGTGTGATAAAATGAAAGTAATAAAAATAAAACGATACAATTATGACGATACAAACACTTGTTATTCGTTGAAACACCATATATTCTTATTCTGGGTTATATATATATATATATATATATATGGTTATATATATATATATATATATATATATATATATACACACAGTATATATAACTGTATAAGGCCTGATAACTGTTATGGGCCATTCAGATAGAAATTAACCGTAAACGTAACATAAACATAGAAGTTTGGGGCCATGTTTTTCAATGTGACCATTCACAATGCATCACATAAACGTGAAACTTAAACGTAAAATTAAACGTAGAACCTCCACAAAGTCTCTGGGTTTTTACGTATATACCAAGAAGCGAGTCTCACCGCTCGTAGAGTGGTAGGGGAGGTAGCTGCACCCTGATTGGCTGTCCCACTCCACGTGTTGTCTGTCTCTCTCGCTGCGGCATTATCCCTCCACTCAACTATTATAGTATTGTCTACGACTGGCGACATGCTGCATGATGTTCACTCTCTGCCCAGCGGTAGCTTACTGATCTTACGCGCAGCGAAATCGCGCATCTTGGTAACAAGAAGCTCGCTGGCTGGGTTAGTCTTCAAGGCCAGAGACTTTGTGGGAGTAATCCAACTCTAACGATATAACCAATCAGAGAACAGAACAGGAGACGGAAGTGGAAGTAGACAAGAAGTATTCTATGAATGAGAAACTCCTCGTTATGATAAATGGCATCCATTATATAAAGAAGCGGCATTGAAGGAAAATATATGAAAATTAGTTCCCCAAGAAATGAACTACAGTATAAAATACAGCCCTCGAAAGGATCATCTCAAAAGACATTTGATTATTCATACTGAACAGAAAAATTTTACGTGTGAAGTATGTGAAAGCAGAAGACTACTTTCAAAAGGCATATGCTTATTCATACGGGAGAGAAACCACTCTCTTGTGATATCTGTTACAAGGCATTCAATCGGAGTGAAGATCTCAGAAAACATAAGCATATTCATACAGAACGGAAATCTTTCTCATCTGAAGTCTGTAATGTCTGTGCCAAGGTATTTGACACTAGATACTCTTTGCAAAGACATATGTTTATTCATACGGAGAGAAACCTTTCTCTTGTGATGTTTGTAACAAGACATTTGCTTGCAAAGGTAATCTAAGAAACCATTTGCTT
Organism: Ectobius pallidus; assembly: GCA_964059195.1. Lineage (NCBI taxonomy): Eukaryota > Metazoa > Arthropoda > Insecta > Blattodea > Ectobiidae > Ectobius > Ectobius pallidus. The sequence goes on along the minus strand of CAXKWD010000008.1, from coordinate 167,096,941 downwards.
ATTCATACAAGAGAGAAATCTTTCACGTGTGAAGTCTGTGACGCATTTATTCCGAGAAGTTGTTTCAGAACACACATGCTTACACATATAGGAGGGAAAATTTTCTCATGTAATGTCTGTGGCAAGATATTTAGTCGGAGATATTCTTTGAAAAGGCATATGGTTACTCATACAGGAGAGAAAATGTTCTCGTGTAATGTCTGTGCTAAGGCATTTGCTGAGAGAAGTACTCTCAATAGACACATGCGTATTCATAGAGAAAAATCATCCTCTTGTGACGTCAATACAGATGCAAATACTTAAAATGTGAGAAACCTCTGTTTCATAGATTGTTGGAATAGTTTAAGATTAATAAACTTCAAAACGGGTAAATTGATGTTCTCTATTTTAAAAGTGAGATCTTGCATAATTTTATTAAATCTTGTTTCTCATATTTGTGAATAAAAATTGCCTTTATGGGGTGGGGGAACAAATGTACAAAATGGAAACTGATTTTGCTTGAAATTACAGCAGTGCTGTTTTTTTTTTTTGGTTCGTGTTATTTGCTTCAGGTTTGGTGCAAGTTTAGATTGTTTTTAATTTACTGACACTTCTTTATCAGAACTTCAATGTTCAATGATCGAGAAATATGCTACATTGTTAATCCTATTAAAGGGGCCATTATATCGAAAGATTAATCTTCTTATCAACTGGTGATTTTAACAGCAGATGGTGAGGTGGGGTCAAATTTTAATAGTTATTATTAATGTATAATTATATTTGTAAGCAATATTGTAAACAATTTGTATTAAATTTTGTTAAGGAATTTTTTGTGCTAATTATTTTCAAATATAACTACACTTTGATAATAATTATGTACTTATTTACTTACTTGGTGGCAATTGACTATTTTTCAGCAAGCTAAAGAAATATCTTTTATGGAACCCAATGGTTCATTACTGTGCTTACCTGACTCCGCCATTCAACCCTATTCTGTGGTAACTCTATCCAATCATCCCTCGCAAATTCTACTTCCCTTATATCCAATTGTCCTCCCATCTACGTCTAGGTCTTCCATGTGGTCTTTTCCCTTCGGGTCTTCCATTCAATCTGATAGGATCCATTAATCCGGCAGCGTTACTTATTAATATTTTTTTACTCGGAGAGGTTAATAACTCATGCCAAACCACCAAGCTGGAGGACCACCTCATGTAGTCTGCCCACGACCTCAAGGAACATTCAAATAAAAGTGGAAGAAAATAGAATGTGTTTGGCCAAATGTGAATGATATACGTGTATATTTTATTCTTTTAACCCTTTAGTATATTGATAATTCTAATTCTAATTGTATATACGGTATATGCTTAGGGGAAGAGGCGGGTTGGGAACGACCCTAAGCACGTATTCCACATCTGGGAATGGGATGATTGGCATGTCCAAAGGCTCCCTGCCCCGCCCTGAGCCCCCACGGAACTCCCCAATATCCAGCGAGAACCAGAAGCCACATCATGTGCACCACACCCCCGGTCCCTCACGAAGAAAGACCGTAGGATCGCGGCACACCAGAGCCCCCCCCTGGTGAGCAGCACACCACCAGTAACCACTTGACCACAAGCCACGGGGTAGGATGGGAGAGGCCCGCAGTGGGAGATGGTTCGAAAGCTGGGAAGGCATACGGGGTGTTAATGAGGGAGAGTTTGAAGGTGAAATGGAGAGTGTTGGTAGAATGAGAGGGGGATGTGGAAGGATCCCCAAGAAAAACCTTAAAAGGTTACGGCTTCATCCACCATCGAATGACATGCTCGTTGTCAAGGGATTTTAATCTGGGACCACTGGCATGCCAATGTTTGTGTATAAATATTTTAGGGGACAACTTTTATATAATATAATTGTAAATACAATTTAATGTTGTCACAATATACTGGCACTAGATGTTACATAAGGATCTTGTTTTCAGTGATCTATTCCTTGTCTAAATTTTTATAGTGGTTTTTAGGTGGTCTTTACATCGTGCTTAATTTAGACATCCCCACTATCGAAATATACAACTTATGGCATGGTGATGACCTGCACGTAAATGCAGCTTCAAAGTTACTCAACTAGCTTGTATTACTACCTCGCATCTTCAAACCAAACTTGTCTCGTCTCCTCAGTTATACAAGGGGGAAATGATTCTAAGTAGCAGAAACCTGTTAGTCTGAACCCTACTAGTCTGAAAACCCGGATAAGCTGAACAAAAAAAACTTGATAAAGCAAAATTGAAAATTATCCAACAAATCACAGACTAATGGACTTATATATTAGAACATCAAATGAACTGTAAAAATAATACGTCATTGTGTATTTACGTTACAGATTTATGAACACTCAACAAATTTAAAAATAAATCAATAAACAAACAGTATTTTACATTACTCCTTATTAGGGGAGAAAAAAAAATTAGTCACTTTCCGCTGACGCATGAAACAGTGAAAATTAAAAACACCTTAGTGGGTAAAAATACAACTAAGCATAATACCCACAGTATGACGTTTTGTGATTGATGGTTTTCAAATAAATCGTTAACTCAGCTAAAGTGCACTTATACCAAAACTTGTAGGCATTATCCCCTGATCGACAGTAGTTGCAAACCAGTTCATATTTCAGTGGTGACTAGGTTTTGACTGAATACACTATGAAATCTGTGTGTAATGTAAATTTGCATGTGTGAAGTTTAAAATATCGGTTGTGCTGCATCTCTTTGTCTGTCTGTTCCTTATCTTTCTCTAGGAATAAGACTACTGTAGTCATTGCTCCTCATACGCCCAAGAATATGAACAAAAATGATTGTCCTTCACAAGCTCATTTTCAACAAGAACGATGATCATGTATATGCATGATACGATGGTAAAGATTACAGGCAGCAATGAATCAGCCATAACCTATATAAGTAGCGCAGGCAATCTTGGGGTATGTCATTGAACAACACACCCAGCGTGTGAGCCTTTAAACTGGTGATCCGACGGGGAAGTACCAAACAGAACATATGACACGCTGCACTAAGTGGCCAAGTATAGTTCCTTCAGGAATCAATACCACAGCAAGACGTGCGTCGTGTTATCAGTTAAAACTTTAATCCACGTTTTCTGTGTGTTTTGTGACCATGAAATATGTGGTGTAAGAAGAAAAATAGTAAAGATAACAGCGTTGTTTTTCATTAGAAGACTGGAATAAGACTGAGAAACGTGAAATGTGTATAAAAAATAAAACTAATAATCATAGTGGAACATGTCCGTGTGTGTACAGCATTTTGTGAGTGAGTGTCTCCTGAACTGGAAGACAAGGCACCTCTGTGGATTGATGAGCTGTCTATGCGAGGAGAAGGAGGAAGTGTTATTTTTAAGTCACTCGCTTCAAAGCTTTCATTAATAAATTCCATACCCCAAAATTGCTTGCGCGACTTATACCCAATTACCTTTAACTGATGAATTTTATTAATTTTAAACCATTACAGGAAACACTACAACGGAAGCTCAAGAAAATGCCTTGGTACTAATGTCTTATGAGAAGGATTTTCTTCTTGAATATTTTCTATTGTAAAATGTATTCTTATAGATATCACACAGACATTTTATGTACATGAATCATCTTATGTCGTCTGACAGAATTTGTCGTAGCAAAAACCTTGCCACAAACATCACATGAAAAAGATTTCACTCCTGTATGAGTAACCATATGTCTTGTGAGATTGCTTTTATAAGTAAAAGGCTTTGCACAAATATTACATGAGAAAAATTTCTCTCTTGTATGAATAAGCATGTGTTGATTTAAATTACATATATAAACAAAAGCCTTGGCACAAATGGTACATGAGAATAATTTCTCTCCTGTATGACTTAGTAAATGCCTTTTTAGAGTGAGTTTGGTTCCAAATGCCTTCTTACACACATCGCAGGAGAAAGGTTTCTCTCCTGTATGAACACGCATATGTCTATTGAGAGTACCTCTCTGATTAAATGACTTGGCACAGATTTCACACGAGAAATATTTTTCTCCTGTTTGAACTAGCATATGATTTGTTAGAGTACTCTGCTCCATAAATGCCTTGTTAGAAACGTCACGTGAAAAAGATCCCTCTCTTGTATGAATAAGCATATGTCTTTTGAGAGAAGCTTTCATATTAAATGGCTTGGAACAGATTTCACACGAGAAACATTTTTCTCCTGTATGAACTAGCATATGTCGTCTTAGAGTACTCTGCTCCGTAAATGCCTTCTTACAAATGTCACATAAAAAAGATTTCTCTCCTGTATGAATACGCATATGTGTTTTGAGATTATTTCCACGAGAAAAAGCCTTCCCACAATAATTACAAGACAGCAATTTCTCTCCTGTATGAACAAGCATATGTGACTTGAGATTATGACTACGAGAAAAAGCCTTCCCACAATAAGTACAAGACAGCAATTTCTCTCCGGTATGAACCCCAAGCATATGTGTATAGAGGGAACCTTTCCGATTAAATTGCTTGGCACAGATTTCACACGAAAAATATTTTTCTGCTGTATGAGTAAGCTGATCTGTTTTCTGCTCAGACAGATCTGTAACCTGCGTGCTTGTATAAGGCTCATTAGATAACTCATTAGCAGTGCAATTGTATTCTGAAGGCTCAGATTTTATATACACTGAACAAGTTTCTGGCTTAACTTCAATTTCATCTGGTTCAGTTTTTACCACATGCTCATAGAAAGGTGTACACATTTTGATGTAGATGTAGATATCTCGTCTTTAGCGTCACTGTTTGGGTATCATCTAGATTTTCACCTTCTCTTAGGAAATACTCCTTGAAACATTGGGAATAACGAACAGAAGACTACACTGATTAAACGAAACACAAGCATTTAACAATTGACCAGCAGTATTGTTCGGAGAAGGCACTGATGCTAGGACTCGTGGAGGGAACAAGAAGGCCAGGCAGGCAACACACAAGATGGATACAAAGCATCCAGGAGACCGTGGAAATGGAATGGGAAAATTTGATTAAGGTAACACAGAACAGGAATCATTAGCTACTAAAGAATACGTCAGAAGTCTTCCTTGCAATGTATGCAAACGGGGTCAAAAAGCAAAGAAGAACTGCAAAAATCTCTACCACAATTAGAAAAATGGGTGGAGGAAAACCACCTAAAAATTAATGAGGAAAAAACAGTCCAGTTGACATTCCGAAAAGGAGGGAAGGCATCTGTCAAAGACACACTCATCCTAAACAATAAACCTCTGAAAAATGTAATATGTAAACAGATTTAAGTATCTTGGAATAACTTTGCAAACCACAGCTACGACATTCAGATACCATATTCAGGAAAGGACAGCAATAGCAACGAAAGCAATATTCAATATTAAGGACCTGACAGCACTATCTCTGACTACAGCAATGACCCTCTTCCAAACTTGTATCTCACTCATAGTGACATATGGATTAGAACTAATATGGGACAGCCTGACTATAAGCGACCTTGAAAAAATTGAAAGTGTAAAGTCCAGATTCCTAAAACATGCACTGAGAGTTGGGAAGACAGCTCAATCAAGACTTGTGTACGAGCTGGCCAGAGAAAGCTTTTTCATCGAAGACCTCAGAATCAACCTGTCACTGCCATCTACCAGACCTTACAATTAACTGCTGGAAAGACGAATCAAGAAGAGAGCTGAAATCGAACCCGAATTTTATGCAACAGGAGCAATGATGGAAAGAAACTGGGCAAAGGAATTTCAGGACCAGAGACATGTGGTAACACGGCTAGCCATCCACGGCTTTCACCATAAAATATGCAAGAATAAATCGTTTCACAACCCAAACGACAGATGCGTGTGTGAACTTTGTGAACAGAGATGTGATAAATACCATATTACGTCGTGCCCAAACAGAACAAAATCTCTGACCGAGTATAGCAAAGAGTGAAACAGTTAGTCAATGCCCACTCGGGCGAACCTTTCTCATTTCATTCATTCAAAACAGGAATCATTGGAGAGCTGTAACCAGTAGAGCAGTGGAAATCGAACGAGGCTTAATGCATAACTGGCAAGACACTCTTCTTGCTATGTAAATCCGGCAGGATCTCCAGGAGTCGTCCGCGACCCAAGGAATAATACTACTACTATTGTTCGGAAGTCAATGCCAATAGATCCTACAACACAGACGACGCTTGGAGTTTATTATCAAGGTCATGAAGGATAATTGAATTGAAGGGAAATTGCTAAAAAATATAATATATAGGTGCATGTAAGAACTATTAATTCTACAGAAATATAATTCAGATCAATTTTATAAGAACTTTTATGTAGTCTAATTTTGTGCATAAACTGTTTTTTGCTAGAACCAATACTTTTTTGTGTATTTGGGAAAACTGAGAAATGACATTTAAAAGTGCCCCCGCCCCCGCTCATCCCCTATCCATGGGGACTTTTACTATGTTGTTTAGGACACCTTCCCCCACATCTCTGCCAAATTTCAAAACTACATGATTTTTTTTGTCCCTATTTTTCCTTTCTTGCCTGGAATATAATGTATTTTCCATTACATGTACTGTGCTTGTACCGTGATCGGATTTTTAATAAATTCAACTTTCATGGTTGTGTAATATTTCTCCACTAGTTTCATGACGTAAATACACAATATACAGCTTATATACAATATAGAGAAGGTGCGATGTAGGTTTTCTTTAGAAATCTCGTAACTTGACCGTAACTTAATATTGTTATAACTTTTGAACATTTGAAGAAAAAATAACAAATGACTACTCATTTTAAAGCGAATTTAGTTTCCTACAACTTCTTTCATGAAAACATTGCTGTATACATAAGGGCTGAAGCGCTAGAATGCAAAGAGTGTCGAAAAGCGGGAGGCGAAAGAGCTTTTTTCGAAAATTTGTTATTTTCGTGCGGATATCTCGAAAACTATTGGGAATAGAAAGAAATATGTGGGACTAAACTTGTAGTAAATTTTATCAGCTTGAATTTTGTATATAGCAACTCTTCCTCTACGATGCACCATTGTTTAGATATAAGCGAAAAACCTAAAACCGGGACCTTCAGCGGGCCCCCCTGCCCCCCGCTCACCCCCCACCTTCGGTGACTTTTAGTATGTTGTTCAGGAAACTCCCTCCGACAACTCTGCAAAATTTCAAAACTACACGATTTTTTTTTTCTATTTGGTGTTTTTCGACGTTTATAGACTGGACTATTGGTCCGCTCTCTTCTGTGCTTAACACCACTATCTTGGCCAAAACATCAGGCTACTGGGAACGACTGATTAGAGAAGCAATAGAAATTAAATTGGAGCCAGACAACATGAATAGGGACGTGGGCATTAACATTAGCCCGATTTGGAAGAATTGTCTCCAAACTGTTAAGCATGCTGTTACGAATGCTGTTGCCGTGGATCGTAAGTTGACATGCCCGCACGCAATCTTGTTGCTATGGAAACAAAACAAATTTCCATGCGGTAAGAATTTACTTACGCCACACATCATAATACAAGCCTTTATGGACAAGGCCCCCCCAGGACAAATATTCGGTTCCCATAACAACAAACACATGCAAATCACTTTTTGAAATAAAAATCAATCTTCAATAATGTATATAGATAATATTTTTAGGTAATATCTCAATTAATATAATTAAATTGATATAAATAATCACCGTGCAAAAAATAGCATGCAATACTCGTGCTGTAAGCGCATAACGGATCTCGGAAAATTGAAAAAACTCGGCACGAGCGCCTCGTTTTTTCAAACTCTTTCCTCGATCCGTATGCATCGCTTACGGCACTTGTATCGCAATATACTATAAAACATGTCTATTGGAAGTTGTTAACAACAAGGAGGAAGAAGTAATTGGGTCATTACTTGTTATTGCCCCTTCAGTTTTCAGTTGCAATAAAACCAAAATATTCGTTACCCTTTTTCAGAAAATAATTTAAATCGACAATTTATTACACATACTGTAAAACTGTGCTCTTTTGTAGAATTTATAACTGAAATATGACGTTAAATTACAAATATTGCTGAAATATGATCAAGACCATGAAAATTACCAAAATATGACTTTATATGCAAAATAATAAATAAGAGGTTAAGAGTCATTACTGAAATACTATTAGCAGAAGAGCAGAACGGCTTCCGTATGGGTAGATCTACAGTAGATAATATTTTCATTATACAGCAGATATTTGAAAAGAGAAGGGAATTCAATTTACCAACCCATGTAGCTTTTGTGGATTTCCAGAAAGCTTTTGATAATGTAAACAGGAAAAAGCTATGGTCAATAATGGAAGAATATGGATATCCGGGACATTTAATAAAAGTACTGAAAAGTTTATATGAACATTCTAATATAATGATTAATACAGGTAGAGAGAAAACTCAGATTATACCAATAAATAAGGGAGTTAGACAAGGGTGCTCATTATCACCCACTCTTTTTAACATATATATAAATGACATTTTCCAAAAATGGAAAAATATTATTAAAACTGGTATTAAGTTGGACAAACACAAGGGAATAAGTGCGCTATTATATGCAGATGATGTTGTTATCCTCCAGAAGAGCGAAGATGACTTGCAACGGGCTCTCTACAATTTAAAGCTAATATCGGAAAGATATGATTTTAGAATTTCAAAAGAAAAAACAAAAATAATGGCTTTCTGGGGAAAGCACCAAGTTCGATCAAAGATAATATTAAAAAATTACCCATTGGAGCAAGTTCAAAGTTTTAAATATCTGGGATGCGAAATAAGCACACAAAAAGAAAGTGATATAAATTTGAAAATAGCAAAATTCCAATTAATTTGTGGAACAATCCATAGAACATTGAAAAATAAAACAAAAAAAGATACAAGAATCAAGTTCTATAAAACAATGGCAGTACCAGTTTTAATGTATGGTAGCGAGACATGGGTAACTACGAAAAAGATGTAAAGCAGAATACAAGGGTGTGAAATGAACTTTTTAAGAAAAACTAAAGGATGCACAAGATTAGACAAAATAAATAATAATATTATAAGAAACGAGCTTGGTGTAAATTCCATAAATGAAGAAATACAAAGCTACAGGGAAAAATGGTTCTATCATGTAGAAAGAATGAATGATCAGAGACTTCCAAAACTAGCACTGAATTATAAACCTGCAGGAAGACGAAACCTAGGCAGACCACAAAAGAGATGGAAAGACTTACTATGAAAGCGGAACAGACCGAAGGTCTAAACCATGGATTGAAGAAGAAGAAGAAGATAAAACCGGTCCGATTAGGATAAGAAGCATGCAATTCGTGTTTTAATTTGTGTTTGCGGCGAGAACAGAGGTCAAGATAAGAATAGGACATGTCATAAACATCAGAACCCTAGTTATAAAAGACAATCCCAGCAAGCTAATGCTCTATGTAATTTTCTAATCGAAGCTATTGGTTGTATTGGAGCGGGTTTTATGAGAAGAACGGGCTCCATTACGAAGACTAATTCTGTTATTTTAACATCTAACAGAAAATACATTGCATATAGTGCCAGACGTGAGCCTTAAAACTGTTTTACAACCCGACATTAGACGAAACTAACATGGTTTGTAGACAGCTATTCCGTTTTCATGAACTCTTTTGATCTGAACAAATAATGTCTCATCCAATCCCGATCACCTGTCAGTAAAGTGGCTCTTGCTGTATATATAGGTCTATGAGGAATATGCAAAATAACGAAGGGGTACCCACCATTCAATGTAGGCCTACATTGTGCGATATTCTTCTTTTATTAAGGTACTACCATGTGCCCGCGGCTTCGCCCGCGATAATTTTTTCACAAATTAAAAAATAAGAGCATAATAGTTAAATCATTATATTTATTAGTTCACCTAAATCACGTGGACTATATACCACGATTAGATAGCGTCGCCTGGTAAAAGCGACCTCTATTTCGAGTTCCTTTCCCAAGAAAACTGTAGGCCTATGGTGAGACTCGTCCAAATCGAACAATGTTTGACCATATTTAGGCCTACATTGATTATCCCTCCCGTGTAGGTTGAAAATTTCATATGTCTGCGGGCCTTGACACTCTACACAAATGAATCGTCCAGGATGGACTTACAAAATCAAGCGATCGCAGTGCTTTCAAGGTATGACAAAAATAGCCAAAGCCAACTGTAATTGATTTGACATTGAAATGTATTACTGAAACTGATGCTTCGAAAACGCAAAAAATGCACGTTTTCTGCCCGTTTTTCACTCATAACTCACGAACGAAAGCGAAAATTAAATTTCCGGCTTCGAGGTGCATTTTCAGACCATTCAGTCCATCTATGTTTAAAATTTCAGATCTATGCGTTGAGTACATTTCGCTGGGCATCGCGGACAGACAGACAGAAGGAAAGACAGACACTTTCTTTTATTAATATATATAGATAGATAGAATATGCACACCTTTAGGTATGCACATTTTATTTTTAAGCATTAGGACTCTCAATTTATGTATGTAATATAACTGTATATCAAGATATTTCAGTAATTGTTTATTATTTGTTTATAAAATTGTTTTCTTGAAAATTTTGACTATAAACTTGCAACTTGATTACTTCAAAACTATGAAAGATAGAAACGCAAAATTATCTGTATTTTGTAGATAGAATATTTCTCTAGTGCCTGAAATTTTAGTTTTTTGTTATTGAATACTTAAGATTTTAAATCAGGTATGGGCAACCTTTGGAAAGATGCGGGCTAAACTTTACGATGCTTATGAAGTCGCGGGCCGTAGATAATAGGTATTTGTGAAAAAGTATTATTATTGAATTCCCAAAAATACAGAACCCTATTTTACCAGATGGCATATTAGGGTTATAGATTAAACATATATACAGAGTATACAGTAAACTACTGTAAAAAAGTAATCATGATACGGTTTTTTATACAGTGTGTCCGGCTTAAACGTATAACTTTTCATTATTTTATTACTTGACAAGTATTGATGATATTTACAATCTGTTTGCTTCTATGAGTAGAGTAACTCAAAATGTTTTTTTAATAACCTAATAAACCTCGATATGAGCATCATTAGTGGCGCGGCAGACGTCCAATCTGTAATCCACCTCTCTCCATGTGTTTTGCAGCATTGCAGGTGTAACATTTGCGACAGCCGCAACAATGCGATAGCACAGATCTGGAAGATCACGAACTGGTGTCTGGTTAGTGTTACATTTCATGATTGTTACGTACGTTGGAACATCGTCAGCTGGTCCCAGTTGATATTAACGCCGAAATCGACGTTGTAGGCCTACCTGCGTAACAGATTTCAACTCCGCGAGAACAAGCACACAGAATGCCTTTTGCTGTGGAGTCCACATGGCTATTGACGCTAATTGGCTATTTCCACGTTCTGCGCATGCGCGCATTTGATGTACGCTCCTGCCATGCAAACACAAGAAACATTTTGAGTTACCTAACCCGTAGAAGCAAACCGGGTGTAAATATCAACAATACTTCTCAAGTAATAAAATAATGAAATGTTATACGTTTAAGCCGGACACACTGTATTTATTAAGTATAATGCTAAAGTTACATGAATGACAACAATATCGAACTGATTATGTATTTACTTACAATCAGCAGAAATTAATGAGAAACTTGAGCTTGAACTTGACAAACAAGATAATAAATGTTGGCATCAATCCCACTAATACACAAGCGCAGAGTGTTTTCCAAATTTTCATCTGTAAGTCTCGTTCGATACTTTGATTTATTAAGTGCCAGTATGGTACTTTATGAGATTGTGTGGGGGACGAAAAAATGTCTGTCCGTCTGTCCGTGCGTCTGTACGCACCATAACTCAAGTACGCTTTTTTGGATTTTCATGAAACTTGGTATAAACATTCATAATGTCGATGGGAAGAACCCTATTGATATTGAACCAAATCGGTTCACCGGTACCGGAGTAATGCCCAATTTAGTGCCTATTTTAATAGATTATGGCGCCTTTCTCATAGAAAGGCGCCATCACTCGAATACGCTGTAACGGATTTCCATGAAACTTGGTATACCCATTTATGACGTCCATGAGAAGTGCCCTATTGAATTTGAACCTAATCTGTTTACCGGTACCGGAGTAAAACCCAATTTAGTGTATATTTTAATGACGCGGTAACTCAAATACGCTTTACAGGATTTTTATGAAACTTGGTATACACATTTACAATGTCCGTGGGAAGACGTCTATTCATAATGGATAAAATCGGTTGATCTATTTCGGAGTAATGCTCAATTTAGTGCCTATTTTATGGCAATATACGTATTCGAAATAATTTATAAAAAAAATGAAAATCAGTTATCTTGACAACATAGCCTATTGTTTTACTGTGATCTTATAAGGCCTTGGAAATTAAAATACAGGTAGCTATGACAAAAAACACTATTGTTTTACATGCACTTATCCAACTAGACCGTTAAAATGACCCAGGTGGCCGAGATGGTAGACCTTTCTTCTTCCGTAAGCCCTGCTTAATGAATAAATCTGGAGCTTAACTTGGAAATCAATTTAAAAAAAAAACATATTCTGCATATCATAATTGCAGTCATAACTGATTAAACAAAAACATACTGGCACTTTTTTACATCAGTTTACCTGATTTTATTAGTTTTCATCATGGAAAAAAAACTGTTCACATTTATAAGTACTTTAAATGCACTCAGCTGTGGGTACTTTTCTTCGGCAAGGTATGTTCTGTAGAAATCACTTAGCTCCACGTCTTCAAATTTTGACTTCAAATGTGTGTCTTCCTGAAGCTCGATCAACTCCATTTGCAGGTGTGTCGGAGGCGGAGCCTTCTCGATGTCACTTTTCATCGGAGTAGCAAAAAGGTTAAAGCAGCTATCCAAGTTATTGAAGTCTGAAAATCTATTAAAAAATTGCCCCGACAGTGATTTCAGTTCTTCAGCATATTGAGTGTAATCAATATTTTCGTGACTAGATAGTGTTGAAAAATGATAACAGCTTCCAGATGCGAATTTTGTTCTGGAACGCTTTCAAATGGCTGTACAATTCGTTTACCAACTGACCTTGTTTTTGAAGCTTCAAATTCAACTCATTCAAGTGACCATTTCTGATCACTGACTTCAGGCAAAGGTTTTTTTTTTTTTTGACTTCCATAAAATCAGCTATTTCCTTTCAGCATTTTGCCTTTGCTTAACCATCTTACTTCGCAATAATATATCATGTCACCATGTTCCGAAGAGAGGTCATCCAAAAATACTTTGAACTGGCGATGGTTAAGCGCGCGGGATCAAATAATATTAATGGTCTTTATTAACACGTCCATGACGTTCTGCAATCGAATGGACTTAGAACAGAAGTTTTTTGGTGGATAATGCAATGTAGGATTATTAAATCATCTTTTTGCACGTCCAAGTCAATTGCGTTTTTTTTTCAAAATTCCGATGAAACCCTTTCGTGAACCGATCATATAAGGCACACCATCAGTGCAAACCCCAATTAATTTGCACCACTGCAAACCATACTGTTCGATAGCACTTTTAACCTCACGAAAAATATCTTCTCCACTTGTGTTTCCTTTCAGAGGCTGTAAAGCCAGCAATTCCTCAGTTACGGTAAATTCTTCGTCAAAGCCTTGTATGAAAGAAGCTAGTTGCGCTGTATCAGACAAGCAATCGAAAATTATTTAAAATCAGTCACACGATCTGGGTGCACAAAAATTTTTGATAATTTTGATAACAGTTTGATTCTGTTAAATATAATAATGGTGGTAAAATATTACATGATTTATCCTATCAATTTTTTCTTGATATCATCAGCCATCATATCTATACGTCGAACAACAGAGAACCAATAATATTTACTTTTTCGAGCGCGATTTTAAAATGTTCCGCGGGCCGGATCAAAAGGCGAGGCGGGCCACATCCGGCCCGCGGGCCGGACGATGCCCATATATGTTTTAAATTGTTACATCGATTATTTTTTGTTCACATCGTTATAAAAAAATCTAGAACACAGTAGAATATTCATACATCAGAAATTTCTTCGCGTGAAGCACTAGAAAACATTTCAAGCTTTAAAATGACACCAACATCACCTTGGTATGTTAATTTATAGAAGAATTGTGATGCTTGAAACAATTGAATGCCACGAGATTTCCTACTTACGAGAAACTGAGAAGAAAGTAAGACTTGTATTGAAACATGTGGAAAACACATGTTGGGATAACAGGGTGTCCACCAAGTAATGCTGAAGAAATTCCCGACTTATTCCCTGATTTTCATTGATCATTACAGAAATTTCCGACCAAAATATGATTGCGAAGCACTTTCTAATAACTGTGTAAGAAAAATCATAGGATTATACATACTTTAAATAAGAAAAAGAAGATAAGAAGAAAGCAATTTTTGGCAGGAAAAGTTTATCTTCAAGAGCAGTTGAGGTTTTTTGGAAGCTGGCAGAAGGTAAAATTGTATTCATTTTCACCTGTTTTATGTGTGCCACAGATTTTTCGAATTTTCCCGGATATTTTAACAAATTCATTGACGTTTCCCGGATTTTCCCGACCATACGAAACTCCCGGCCTTTTCCCGGATTTTCCCGACCAGTGGACACCCTGGATAAACATGAAATTACGAAGTAAGACTCGTAGCACATATACCAGAGTAGGCCATGTTAACTATTGTTGTGCATCCGTGGGCTTACAAAATTCATGTGATCGCGATGCTTTTATTTCCAAGGTATGACAAAAATAGTCAAAGCCATCTGCAACTGATTTGACAAATGAAATATATTACTGAAAACTAATGCTTCGAAAGAGCAAAACATGCACGTTTGCTGCCCGTTTTTCACTCGAAAATTGAAAATCCGGCTTCGAGGTGCAATTCGCCCACCCTTTCAGTCCATCTATGTTTAAAATTTCAGATCTCTGCGTTCAGTAGATTTCGTTGGGCATCGTGGACAGACAGAAAGAGAACACTTCCTTTTGATATTATAGATGGAATAAAGAGTCATTCAGAAATATTGACATTTATGGAAATTATTATGGAAACGATATTGCACGAAACGTGGCTGCCATTCTGTAACGCTAATTACCCGTATCTGTAACTGTCAAATTAATCCTCAAAATGACAAGGATCGCCTATTTCTCAGTGCCCTAACCTTAAGAAATTATAAGAAACATTCTGATCACTTTACCTCACGTTGCTGAGTGGACCAAACGTGTCCTCGGCCATGACGTCACTCACAGAGCCTCGGAGCGAGTCCAGGCGATCCAGTCTGCGCTCAGAGTGCTGGCCGGCGAGCTCTGTCTGGCTGTTGGCTTTGATGAAGGATTTAGATGTGGCCATGCTACAAAGAAAACAATAAAAGAAATCAGACATTTCAACAAGAAACTTAATCTGGCTGATTGCTGTGCACTGACACTTTATCCTCCCGTAGAATTTATCTGAAACTTGCAAATAGCAAACTAAACTCCGTGGCGCTACATCCCTGGAGGGACTAGGCCGACCACCCGACCGCTGCGTCATATATCATAGGCAGATGGCAGGTTGGACCGCCGGTGTGGTCTTGTGGTTAGCGTCGCTGACTACAGATCCGTCGACCCGGGTTCGATCCCCGGTACCTCCTCGGATTTTTCTGAAGTAGGGAAATCTGGAACGGGGTGCACTCAGCCTCGTGATTCAAATTGAGGAGCTATTTGATAGAGAAGTAGCGGCTCCGGTCATGGAAACCACCATTAACGTCGGCATGCTGAACACATGCTCCCCAATCGTGCCGTCTACCTATGGTAAATGACGCAGCGGTCGGGTGGTAGGCCCTGTCCCTTGAGGGATATAGCGCCACGGAGTTTAGTTTACATGGGAGGATTGGGGGCATGTGGTCAGCATGCCGACACCCACGGCCGTTAATGGTGGTTTCCATGACCGGAGCCACTACTTCTCTATCAAGTAGCTCCTCAATTTGAATCACGAGGCTGAGTGCACTCCGTTCACATACATATATAAATATTCACATACACAGTAGAACTCAACTATCCGGATCGTCAAATCCAAAATTTAAAAAATCCAATAATCCAAAATTGAAAATTGAAGTTTTACTTCTGTCGCGTGGTGCGTTCCACGCACTTGTTTTAAACTACCCTTTTTATAATTTATTCAATTATCCGGATATTTGACAATCCGGACCGGGTCCAGTCCCAATCAATCCGGATCTACTGTATGTATATACAGGATGTTTCAAAAATAGTTTTACAAACTTCGGGCATGGGTTCCGTACACCAAACGAAAGAAAAAAGTTCATATGAACATAAGTAGTCACTTATTGAGCGTACGTGCTTGTTGCACAACTCTACATGATACTGTTCGCAGATTTTCCCACATAACTAAAATTTGCATTCTGGTGTTTGTTCGTAGTGTGCCTCATTTGTGTATATCAGAAATAATTCAAATTTGACTGAGCCATGACACATGTCCCGAATTACCTGCGCGTCTAGATAATATACTACAATGTCTGGGTTGTATACTTGTATGATTTATTTGCAGTGAATTCCTAAAAAAACACTGCTCCTATTTGTTTATTCTGAGTTCATTATTTACAACATATTTGAAGGAAGATATAAAGCGAGATTGTGATGTATTTGAAATTGAGAACACTTCTTCGGGTGCTTTAGACTAATTGTTACTAAGCTCTCTATAAGCCTCTCTACAAACAATGGAGCAAGTAGTAAAATTCGAAAATGATGAAATTGAAATTAAGCAAGAGACTTTTTCAGTTTACATCAAATCTGAATACACAGAACACAATTGTACTGTCACTGATTTATCGAGTGAACCCGTAACATTGGTTAATGATACCCCGAATACAGATTTGTCTGAGGATTACAACTTTGTTAAAGAATCCAACCCAGTTGAAACAATCACACCAGTTTCTTTCCAAAGGTTATCAGAAACATATAATGAAGGAAACACTGAACAAGAACATTGGCTAATGAATGCAGATGAATCATCTGTCTGTAGTGAATTTTCCGATAAGATAAATTCCGAAAGAAATGATAGGACTCGGGGGAAGTATTCATGCCTTGTGTGCCCCAAATCATTTTCCCAAAAGGGTCACCTAGAAAGACATTTACTTATTCATACAGGAGAGAAAAATTTCTCGTGTGAAGTCTGTTCCCAGGCATTTAATCAGAAAAGTACTCTCAAAAGACATCAACTTATTCATACAGGAGACAAATGTTTCTCATGTGCTGTATGTACAAAATCATTTTCTAGGAGCTGTTATCTAAAATCACATCAGCTTACTCATACAGAACAGAAATCCTTCCCATGTGCTGTCTGTGGAAAGTTATTTACTCAGATGGACTCTTTGAAAAAACACATGCTTTTTCACACAGGAGAGAGATCCTTTTGTTGTGATGTGTGTGCAAAAGCATTTACGGGCAAAGATGGTCTAAGAAAACATTTGCTTATTCATACAGGTGAGAAATCTTTCTCTTGTGATATCTGTGCCAAGACATTTACCCAGAGGGGAAATCTCAAAACACATATGCTTACTCATACAGGAGAGAAATTTTTCTCTTGTCAAGTTTGTGCTAAGGTGTTTGCTCAGAGAGGTACTCTGAAAAGGCATATGCTTATTCATACAGGAGAAAAGTATTTTTCTTGTGACATCTGTACCAAGTCATTTTCTCAGAGGTATTATCTCAAAACTCATCAGCTTATTCATACAGGAGAGAAATCTTTCTCGTGTGAAATCTGTGCCATGGCATTTACTCGAAGGGGTTCCCTTACAACACATATGCTTATTCATTCAGGAGGGAAATCTTTCTCATGTAATGTCTGTGGGAATGTATTTACTCAGAGAGGTACTCTCAAAAGACATATGCTTATTCATACAGGACAGAATTTTTTCTCATGCAATATGTGTGCTAAGGCATTTACTGCAAGAAGTGATCTTAAAAGACATATGATTATTCATACAGGAGCAAAGTCTTTCTCATGTGAAATTAGTAACTAGGCATTTTCTCAGAGGTATATTCTAAAATATATATATATATCAAACATGAGAGGAATTTTTAATTTGTCATGTCTGTGCCATATGCCAGGGCTTTTGCTGAGAGAAGTAATGTCGAATATTCATATTGGAAAGGATTCCTCCTTTCTGATGTCTGACCAAATGGATTTTCTTAAAATAATGTGCATATTCTCTGTGTTAGGGTGACCAACCATCCAGCATTTGAAGGTATTTTGTAAGTGTCCCACATGGGAAGTCATTTGTCCCACAATTGTTTGGTTTTCTACCTAAACGAATTTTCATGTTACTGTCATCGGTACGAATTTTTACAATATGCAACTGTCCTGCCATCCAGCTAACTAGTAATTATAACTACATGTGGAAATTTAAAACAAATGCTGCTAGCAAGTATTGGAAGTAACTGATAAAACTAATAGCCAAAAATATGTATTTTTTCTTTTATTTCCAATAATAATAATGATAATAATGAACTTGTAACAACATCCAAGCTATAAAAATATTCAATATATATTTTATTATTTCAGGACTTGTTGAATTTTATATGTTTTCATTTAGATGTTAACTTTCGTATGTTTTAATTTAAATTAAGGGTCTTCAACACGTAGACTGGGAAAGAAATTGTACAATACAATTAAGTGAAATGTATTTTTCTACTTTTTCAATAAGAGTACTCTTGGTCAAAAAAGAGGGAAAGAGGCAACACAGTGCTTTTGGAAATGTTAGCCTAAAATTTAAAAACTACAGCTGAAACGTAGCTGTCCCCCAAACTTGTGGAATGTCCCCCTTTTCTTCACTGTCTTGTCCCACATTCCTTCCTTCAACAGTTCGGGGTGCGTGGGCAAAGTGAGTTAAGTCCACTTTCTTGTTACTGAGAATTAGAGTGACTTAACACACTATACCAGCCCAACATAGCTTTAGAGATGGATAAACCCACGAGGCACACATCCATAACTACCGTACAATTTTGAATATGACTTGCTGGACTTAAGACAAATATAGAGAACATTTTTATCTATAACTCTATGGACATATCTCAATTTTTTAGGATGGTGGACTTAACTCTCTTTTCCCGCGCACCCGCGAGTTGGTCACCCAATCTTTCTGGGAGTTGGTTGTAATGATTTAGGATCAATAAAATCATGTCCAACTTTATTGCAACTCCTATTTTAAAATGATTTCCTAATTTATACAAATACATGAATAGTGTGGTAAGTAGCCAAAAGACGCAGGTAGATTAGGTTTCCGGCATTAAGTGTAGAATGTTATAGTTTCCACCACGCTAACATAAAGTATTGAATTGAAATATATTCATTATTTGCCATAAAGTCATGTAAATGTTTCAAGAAGTAGAAGCAGACGCGAGAGAATAGTAAATTTAATACATAACGTAACGAAAGTCTTTAGAGTTACAATAGCTAGTATCAGAAGTGAAGAAGTAGCAAAATCTTTTTTTAAAGTAAATAAAGTCGTGTGAATGTTAAAAGAGCTTGAGTCAGACGCGAGAAAATAGTAAATTTAATGATTAAGGTGGAGAAAATTGATAAAAGTTATGAGTTTATTTTAGAGGCCGGAAAATAGGAAAACAGCAAAATTTTTCATAGAGTTATCGAAAGTTCGTGTGTTTCAAGAGCAAGAAACAGACAATAAATGCTTAATGTATGGAAAGTCATGGGAGAGTTACAACAGCTAGTACCGGGGGCGTAAAAGTATCGAATCTTTCATAGGGTAAAGAAACTTAAAAAACATGATAAGTTTGGGGTTCTGAAAGCCGTGTTATTGAATTCAGTGCATTCTAATTTGGCGGTAAAACATTCCTTTTTGTCCATGTGCAATCATTACGGTCCGACACTGGAATTAACAGAAGACTGTAGCAGGAAAGGTATGATCTATTCGCAGTGAGTTACTCCAACAATTAGTTTTCGTTATTTTCAATAATATGCATCAATTAGGATTTTAACGAAAATGTGAAAATTGAGGTGAGTTCAAAATTTGAGAATATTACGTTGGATGCAGAAAACTGTCAAGGACGTAATAGTTAATAGTCTGTAGAGTCAATGGAGCAAGAAGTAAAATATCATTGCGATGAAATTGAAATTAAGCAAGAAGTATTTTCAGCTGCAATTAAATCAGAACATTCAGGACCAAGTATTGTTACTGAATCGCAGAGTGAGTCTGCATCATTGTTATCACTGAAAACAGACCAATCGGAAGAGAACTATGTTAAGCAGGAAGTAAAATCTGAATATGACGAATTTGAAGTTAGTCAAGATACTTCTTCAGTATTTGATTTCAAATCTGAATATACTGACAATGAAGAAACCAATGAGCCTATACCATTGGTTACTGATTCAATTGAAATTTGCTCACAGACTACGGACCCATCTAAAGATTTTAACGTTAAAGTAGTTAATGCAAATGAGACATTAAACACACAGTTTTCATGCGAGGGGTTTCCAGAAGCAATTAATAAAAGAAACAGTGAAAAAGAGCATTGCTTAGTGCATGCTGATAAATCAAATGTTTCTAGTGAATTCTGTGCTAAGGGTGATTCCGAAAAAAATGTGCAGATTCTGGAGAAGTTTTCATGCGATGTGTGTCCCAAATCATTCCCTCGAAGGGATCATCTCAAAAGACATTTGATTATTCATACTAAACAGAAAAAATTTGCGTGTGAAATCTGTGCCAAGGTATTTAAGCAGAAGCCTAGTTTCAAAAGGCATATGCTTATTCATACGGGAGAGAAACCACTCTCTTGTGATATCTGTTACAAGGCATTCTATCGGAGTGATGATCTCAGAAAACATACGCGTATTCATACAAAACGGAAATCTTTCTCATCTGTAGTCTGTAATGTCTGTGCCAAGGTATTTGACACTAGATACTCTTTGCAAAGACATATGTTTATTCATACGGGAGAGAAACCTTTCTCTTGTGATGTTTGTAACAAGACATTTGCTTGCAAAGGTAATCTAAGAAACCATTTGCTTATACATACAGGCGAGAAATCTTTCTTTTGTGATGTGTGTACCAGAGCATTTAATTGTAAAAATACTCTAAGACAACATATGCTTATTCATAAAGGATTTATCTCGTGTAATATTTGTGCCAAGGTTTTTACTGAGAAAAGTACTCTCAAAAGACATATGTTTCTTCATAAAGGAGAGAAATGTTTCGCTTGTAATATCTGTACAAAATCATTTTCTCGGAAATCTTGTCTACAACAACATAAGCTTATTCATACAAGAGAGAAATCTTTCACGTGTGAAGTCTGTGACGCATTTATTCCGAGAAGTTGTTTCAGAACACACATGCTTACACATACAGGAGGGAAAATTTTCTCATGTAATGTCTGTGGCAAGATATTTAGTCGGAGATATTCTCTGAAAAGGCATATGGTTACTCATACAGGAGAGAAAATGTTCCCGTGTAATGTCTGTGCTAAGGCATTTGCTGAGAGAAGTACTCTCAATAGACACATGTGTATTCATAGAGCAAAATCATCCTCTTGTGACGTCAATACGGATGCAAATACTTGAAATGTGAGAATCCTCTGTTTCAGAGATTAATAAACTTATAAACGGATAAATTGATGTTCTCTATTTTAAAAGTGAGATCTTGCATAATTTTATTAAATTGTGTTTCTCATAGCTATGAATAAAAGTTTCTTTTGTACAGGCGAACAAATGTACAGAATAGAAATTAATTTTGCTGGAAACTACAGCAGTGCTGTTTTTCGGTTTGTGTTATTTGCTTCAGGTTTGGTGGAAGTTTAGATTGTTTTTAATTTACTGACACTTCTTTATCAGAACATTATATCGAAAAGTTTATCTTCTTAACCCCTAACTGGTGATATTAACAGCAAATGGTCAAATGGTGAGGTGGGGTGAAATTGAATTGCTATTATTAACGTATAATTATATTTGTAACCAACATTGTAAACAGTTTAACACAAACTATGTTAAGAGATTTTGTGCTAATTAATTAAAAATATAACTACACTTTGATAGTAAATATGTACTCACTTACTTACTCAGAGGCAATAGACAATTCCTCAGCAAGCTGAAGGAATATTATCTATTGAACGGAATCCGGAGGTTTATTACTGAGCTTACCTGAGCCCTCCATTCAACACTATTCTTTGCTAATTCTATTCAATCATCCCTCGCAAATCCTACTTCCCTTAAATCCATCATACGTCTAGATCTTCCACATGGTCTTTTCCCTTTGGGTCTCCTATTCAATTTGATAGGATCCATAAATCAGGAAGCGTTACTTAACAGAATTTCTTACTAGAAGAGGTTGTTAACCTCACACGAAACGCTGGAGCCAGAGGCGGATTGGGTATGACCCTAAGCACGTAGGCCACGTCTGTGGGCCCATTGTGCCAACCACTTGGGAATGGGATGATTGGCATGTCCAAAGGCTCCGCGAAATAGATTCCGCCCCAAGCCCCCACAGAACTCCCCAATATCCAGCGAGAACCAGAAGCCACATCATGTGTACCACACCCCTGGTCCTTCATGAAGAAAGCCTGTAGGATCACGGCACACCAGAGAGCCCCCTGGTGTGCAGCACACCACCAGCAACCACTTGACCACAAGCCACGGGGCAGGTTCGGAGAGGCCCACAGTGGGAGATGGTTTGAAAGCCGGGAAGGCATACGGGGTGATAATGAGGGGGAGTTTGAAGGTGAAATGGAGAGTGTTGGTAGAATGAGAGGGGGATACAGAAGGATCCCCAAGAAAAACCTTCAAAGGTTACAGCTTCATCCAACATCGAATGACATGCCCGTTGCCAAGGGATTTTATCTGGGACCACTGGCATGCCAATGTTTGTGTATAAATATTTAAGGGGGCAATTTTTATATAATATAATTGTAAATACAGTTTAATGTTGTCACAATATACTGGCACTACATGTTACATAAGGGTCTCGTTTTCAGTTATCTATTCCTTGTCTAAATTTTGATACTGGCACTACATGTTACATAAGGATCTTGTTTTCAGTGATCTATTCCTTGTCTCAATTTTGATAGTGGTTTTTAGGTGGTCGTTACATCGTGCTTAATTTAGACATCCCCACTATAAAATATACAACTTAAGGCATGGTGATGACCTGCACGTAACTGCAGCTTCAAAGTTACTCAACTAGCTTGTATTACTACCTCGCATCTTCAAACCAAACTTGTCTCGTCTCCTCAGTTATACAAGGGGGAAATGATTCTAAGCAGCAGAAACCCGTTAGTCTGAACCCTACTAGTCTGATAACCCGGATAAGCTGAACAAAAAAAAACTTGATAAAGCAAAATTGAAAATTATCAAACAAACCACAGACTAATGGACTTAGGCCTTTTTATTAGAACATCAAATTAACTGTAAAAATAATACGTCATTGTGTAATTACGTTTCAGATTTATGAACACGCAACAAACTTAACAATGAAAACAATAAAACAAACACTCCTTAATAGACAAAAAAATCAGTCACTTTCGGCAGATGCATGAAACAGCAAAAATTAAAAACATCTTACTGGATAAAAACACAACTAATCATAATACCCACAGTACGATGTTTTGCGATTGATATCTGTTGAACTGAGCTCAGAGCAAAGATAACGGATCAAATGCTCAAATCCTACAGTGATTTGCTGTCCTTAGCTAACAGGAGAGTGGGATAACATGTAGGTCATTACACCTGCCCGTGATCGACAGTGGTTGCAAACCAGTTATATTTCAGTGGTGACCAGGATTTGACTGAATACACCATGAATTCTGTGTGTAATGTAAATTTGCATGTGTGAAGTGAAAAATATCGGTTTTGCGTGACAAGAAAAAACAAGCTGTTAATTGATAAATTTCATGTTTGTTGCAGAAGGAGGATTAATTTAGAGAGTATTTGCCTCCTTATACCGTCTGATAATAAAAATAAACACACAACACACTATGACACTCATATTTATGTGTAAAACATTAAGAAACCATTAAAATATATATACATATTAAAATTAATCACAAATTACACACAGGTCTATGCTGTAAAAACACTAAAATGTATATATAAAATCAGTGGTGATATTCAAACAGTTTAACAACCGGTTCTCATCAGGGTATTTGATGTTGATTCAAAATAGCCCAATGTGCTATTTTGTTTAGTTTTGTCTTTTCATACTCATATTAAACTTACTCAGCTTCCTTAAAACATGACCTTACACAACAAAAGAAAACCACAATCCGTTTTATAATCGAACATCGAAAGCGAACGGAGCGAGTGTCGAGACGATCGGCCGTGCGCAAATAAGAGAGTCTGCCAACTTAACCGCACGCCCGCTACCTATGGTGGTTGTCCACAGCTAGGGAACATAAATGGCGTGTTTTGGTTCTAGCAAATTCATATATGTATTATCACTGTTGTGGATTGGCGTGAATCTGATTTTGGAAAAAGGCAGTCACTCATTGTGAAGCTACCGGTTCGGAGAACCTACAAGATATTTAACAACCGGTTCTCGCGAACCGGCTGAATATCACCACTGTATAAAATGAATTTTCCTATTATTGAGTCTTTGCACCATACATATGATGGTAATGTCCAAATCTTCAGGATCGTAAAGTGTTCCTCTCTTGATTGTTTTGTGAAGTTCTTGCAGGATTAAATGCCCAGTGTGTTGCAGTGTTGTTTTGATAGTGAATATGCATTTCCGCACAATATAGCTACGCCATCATCAGTTCCTCCCAATAGAAGGGAAATTCATTTTATATTAACATTTTAGTGTTTTTACAGCATAGACATGTGTGTAATTTGTGATTAATTTTATTCTGTACATATATTTTAATGGTCTTTTAATGTTTTACACATAAATATCAGTGTCACAGTGTTTTTATTTTTATTATCAGAGGGTACAAGGAGGGAAATACTGTCTAAAATAAGCTGTTAATGCAAAATGGAGGGACTGTTAAGAGGGAGAGGTGAGTACCTGCTGCATCTCTTTGTCTGTCTAGGTTCCTTATCTTTCTCTAGGAATAAGACTACTATAGTCATTACACTTCATACTTCCAAGAATATGAACAACCTCGCTTTCAACAAGAACGATGGTCATGTATGTGCATGATACGATGGTAAAGATTACAGGCAGCAATGAATGAGCCATAACCTATACACAATTACCTTTAACTGATATGAATTTTATTAATCTTAAACCATTACAGAAAACACTACAACAGAAGCTCAAGAAAATGCCTTGGTACTAATGTCTTATGAGAAGGATTTTCTTCTTGTATCTCTTCGATTGTAAAATGTATTCTTATAGATATCACACAGACATTTTACGTGCATGAATCATCTTATGTTGCCTGACAGTATTTTTCCTAGCAAAAACCTTGCCACAAATATCACATGAAAAACATTTCACTCCTGTATGAGAAACCATATGTTTTGTGAGATTGCTTTTATAAGTAAAAGGCTTTGCACAGATATTACATGAGAAAAATTTCTCTCCTGTATGAATAAGCATGTGTTGATTTAAATTACATACATGAACAAAAGCCTTGGAACAAACATAACATGAGAACAATTTCTCTCCTGTATGACTTAGTATATGCCTTTTTAGAATGTGTTTGCTTCCAAATGCCTTGTTACACACATCGCAGGAGAAAGGTTTCTCTCCTGTATGACTACGCTGATGTATTTTGAGAGTAATACTCCGCTTGAAAGCCTTACCGCAAATATCACACGAGAAAGCTTTCTCTTCTGTATGAACAAGCATATGTCGTTTGAGAGTACCTCTCTCATTAAATGACTTGGCACAGATTTCACACGAGAAATATTTTTCTCCTGTATGAACTAGCATATGATTTGTTATAGTACTCTGCTCCATAAATGCCTTGTTACAAACGTCACGTGAAAAAGATCCCTCTCTTGTATGAATAAGCATATGTGCTTTGAGATTATGACTACGAGAAAAAGCCTTGCCACAATAATTACACGACAGCAATTTCTCTCCGGTATGAACAAGCATATGTCTTTTGAGAGAAGCTTTCAGATTAAATGGCTTGGCACAGATTTCACACGAGAAACATTTTTCTCCTGTATGCACTAGCATATGTTTTCTTAGAGTACTCTGCTCCGTAAATGCCTTGTTACAAACGTCACATGAAAAACATTTCTCTCCTGTATGAATACGCATATGTGTTTTGAGATTATTTCCACGAGAAAAAGCCTTCCCACAATAATTACAAGACAGCAATTTCTCTTTTGTATGAACAAGCATATGTGATTTGAGATTATGCCTACGAGAAAAAGCCTTCCCACAGTAAGTACACGACAGCAATTTTTCTCCAGTATGAACAAGCATATGTCTATTGAGAGTACCCCTCAGACTAAATTGCTTGGCACAGATCTCACACGAAAAATATTTTTCTCCTGTATGAGTAAGCTGATCTGTTTTCTGCTCAGACAGATCTGTAACCTGCGTGCTTGTATAAGGCTCATTAGATAACTCATTAGCAGTGCAATTGTATTCTGTAGGCTCAGATTTTATATACATTGAAAAAGTCTCTGGCTTAACTTCAATTTCATCTGGTTCAGTTTTTACCACATGCTCATAGAAAGGTGTACACATTTTGATGTCGATGTAGATATCTCGTCTTTAGCGTCACGGTTTGGGTATCATCTAGATTTTTCACCTCCTCGTTGGAAATAATCCTTGAAACGTTGGGAATAAGGAACAGAAAACTACACTGATTAAACAAAACACAAACATTCAACAATTGACCAGCAGTATTAGGAAGACAATGCCAATAGATCATACAACACAGACGACGCTTGGAGTATATTATCAAGGTCATGAAGGATAATCAATAGTGATGTAGCCTGCCAAACTTCTCCGACAGATAGCGTGGGTGTACAAGCCGGTGTGCGCTTGCCGTTCGTCTTTTGTTTTTTCGAATTGTTGTCTACTCGCAACGTTCTTTTAAATTGCGTTCCGTCTTCAAAAACCGAAGTATATGTTCGTAATTTTCTATTTTTGTAGAGAACACGGGGCTTGCTATACATACTTCTTTGTTTACTGGGCCCATCTAGAATGTACATGTGTCAACTAGATGAAAGAAAAATTACAACAGATAGGCTCTAAATAACACAAAAAAAGGATTAACTAACAAATTTTGTGAGATATTTCCGATATAGACACATTACTTTGTACCCGACTGACTGTAATGTGTTATCAATATATGAATATTTATATGCAGTGTGGCGATATTCTAAAATTTAAAATTTAATATTAAATTTGCCGTGAGCATCGAGAAGATGTTATGGGCCATTTAAAAATAGAGTAGGTTACAAGTACAAATAAATTAAAATTACGTAGTAATGCAATTATAATTAATATTACAGTACATTGTGTTAGTTTTATACTTTTATTAAATCAGGGGTGCCCACCCCCCCCAAACTTCATGACTCACCCCCCCCCCAACTTCATTGCTCACCCCCCCCCTCACAAATTTCATTGCTCACCCCCCAACCTGATTGGCTGTCGACAAGGGCGCCCATATGATATTTTCTAGGGGGGGTAATTTTAAATTTGTTGTTGTTGTTGCTTTAACTTCTTGGGCCACTTTGTAACATTATATTAATAATATAAAAATATAATAAGTGCAACAATGACGTAGCTAGAAAATAATTGCGGGGAGGGTCGAAAGTGCCGGGGGTTTGGAATATCCCCCCCAAAAAAAGGGGGTCGGGGGTCCATCCCCAGAAAATGTTTAAATATTGAACTAATGAAAATCACATATTACGCTATTTTAGCACAAAAAAACTAGTTAGGAAATTTGTTTACCAAACTCTAAGACATGCCAATGTAAATAAGAAATCATTACCTAAGAAGGGGGCCACCCCCGGAAAATTTTTAAATATTGAACTAATGAAAATCACATATTACGCTATTTAGCACTCAAAAACTAGATAGAAAATTTGTTTACCGTACTCTAAGACATGCCAATAAAACAAGAAAATGTTACCTAAGTCAGGTGTCCACCCCGCGAAATTGTTAAATGTTGAACTAATGAAAATCACATTTTATGCTATTTTAGCACTGAAAAACTAGTTAGCAAATTTGTTTACTATACTCTAAGACATGGCAACTTAAACAAGAAATTGTTACTTAAGTTATACTACTTATTACTATTTATAAGAAAAGTTGAATAACACATGGAACAGTGGATATCATAGACGTAACCAGGCCGACCATATGGGGGGGGGGGTTATAACATCTGGAGAGGGGGGTTCCGGAGTCCTCCCCCCGGAAAATTTTAAAAATTAAGATGCACAATAACGAGTTTTAAGCTTCCCACGCTTTAAACTCATATTAAGTAATTTATAAGCAGATTTTTAAAAAAGGTGATATATCACACTAATGAAATAAATAGTACAATTTTCCATTTTTTAATGAATGGGGGGGGGGTTCAAACCCCCAAAACCCCCTTGTTACGCCTATGGTGGATATAATAGGCCTACTCATTATGTTATGAAAAGAAAATAACTACTATATCATATTTGACACACCAACAAATCTTGTTTAATTAAATAAATATTTTAAAAAAATACAAATATAGAATTTTAGGTTTTGACTTTTGGGGGGTCCAAACCCCCTGGACCCCCCTTTCCTAATCCACTGTTAGAAGAGACCTTTTGGAGTTATAAAACTTGACCGTTTTTATTTTTAACATATAAAACGCAAATTTTGCAACAATTTTCAACCCCCCCCCCCCCAGAAAATTCATAAAACAATAATATTTTGCCCCCCCAGAAATTTCAATGACGCAGTCTGCGTCTTAACCCCCCCCCCTGTGGGCACCCCTGATTAAATTGTACGTTCAGTGCACCCTTATATATTTAAGGATCTCTTCCTGTTTAATTTATTTAGTTATTTTAAGCCTATTTATTTTACTTTGCTGTAGAAATATGTGTATATTACTGTTAGTGTAGCCTTCTGTTGCATCTGAGATAAAAATATAAATTCTGTAATTTCTAAACATCCAAATTAGATTGACGGCCTCGAGTAAAAATTGTGGCAATATCGTCAATTTAATAGGCTTACTTAACGTATGATAATTCTTAAGTCATGCAATGATATATTCTTAACAATATTTTGTTAAATTATATGAAAATACTGTAGTATATAATTGCATGAAATTGTATAATAAACTTCCACAAACACTGAAAGAAATCAGATGCTCAAAAAAATTTAAGAAACAAGTAGAATCTTTACTATTAAGAAACTTCTTTTACAGTGTAGATGAACATTTGGAAGAACCTAATTTATAAGTAGTTTATAAGTTTTTTCTTTGACGTGTCCAATATGATATTACGGATGAATAAATTATTATTATTATTGTCTCATAACTAGAAATGAAAATCATGTAACGATGGTCTGGCATACCGATAATAAAAGGAATAAGAAAGAATGAGGAATGGCTCGAAAAAGAAAAAGGTCTAATAGATTCTCAACTTCCCTTTCTTTTAAATTATTCTGGATACGCAACGGTAAGTTTTCATATTGTAAACATATTTTAATATTTTGATTTTGAATACGTTTTTAATATCCATTGGACAGAAAATAAATAACATTTAAAATGTCTGTGAATACACACCACATAGGCCCTTATCACTGTTTATCACGTATATCAATTAGTATTTTACTGTCTAAAGCCTAGTTACTTTGAATCATACCCAACCGCCAAAGTAGCAGCACTGTATATAGATATTCATATCTTCATAACGTTTGTATATCGGCAACAAAGTAATGTTTAATAGCGGGCATTTCTCACGAGCCGCCACTGATGCCCGGTTTCTACAAACTAGTGAATTACCTATGGGTAAATTATCCATGGACAAATTACTGTAGTTCCATTTAACCTACAATGATATAATGAGCAAGGCCTTGGAGTTGTGCAGTTAATTTAATTCAGAAGGCTTTGATTCTCATTGTTTAAATATTACTATTGATCCTATTAAAGGTTAAATTTTATCCAGCCATCCATGAAAGGATAAATTAACCCGACGATTTACCCTTGGAAAGATCTAGCCCGAGTTTGTAGGAACATTTTTTCTGTCATTTTCATATTTACCCAGAGGACATTTATCTAGAAACTCGCCACATGTGTATGTGATTGCTATCTTGAAATTATTTGTGTTTGTGTGGTGTTATTCTTGTGTAAATTCTGTCCATTGGATAATTTACCCACCGGTAATTCGCGAGTTTATAGAAACCGGCCATGAAGCACATACTCCATTTAATGCATATTAGCAAATAGCATTGTTAAGAAGTAACTGCTTCTAGATCATACAACTTAGGGATGTTTTAGTGTGTTATCTAGATGGAGAGGTATTTTGTGACAACCCTTGTGTGATCATTTCCTGTCTCCATATTGAGGGCATTGTTCAGGATTAAGCCTATCTTTATTAGTCCAGTCATTTGGTGCTCATAAAGGGGGTTACCTGGAAAGTTTTCCGGGAGTTTTGAAAATTGGTGATTTTATAGATTTCTACGTGCTCTTTTCGAATTTTCACTTTGCTACCTCGTATCTTTGCCGCTCGCACCGCCATATTGAAAAAATGGCACCCAAAAACAGTTTTTTGACAATATCTCCTTTCCGACTCATTTTACGATGAAAATAGTTATGTAATAAATTAAACTAGAAAAAATTTCCTATAATTTATGTAGTGGCGATTTTTTTTTGTCAAATGAATAGTTTCAGCGTACGAGCGCCGAAAACTCCCGGAAAACTTTCCAGGTAAAACTACCAAATGACTGGACTATATAGTGAGTTGACAAACAGTTTTTCGTGTGCTCAGGGACTGAGTGAAGATAAAAACCGACTCGGAAATTATTTATAAAGCAGTCCTCAACAATGCAACAATAACAATATTAATAATAATAATACAGAATGTCAAAATATTTATGAGCACAAATATACTACAGTGTGTCCCACGCAAGAGTTGGCCAATGACGCGGGTTCCTGCGGCGCGGCGGGCACAGCTCCAACTCCCGAGCGATCGGGTGAAATATCTACGCTAATGAAGCCGCGATCGGTGTTTTGATTCAGATTCTCACATTTACAGTTAAAATTACAATGAAAATAAACACGTACCTCATCACAAGAGATGTTGGAAATGTTCTCCTCTCGCATCCACACAACACTGACACCATTTTAGGAAATTTTCTTTCACGCGCATAAGTTCAGCTTCCGAGACAGAGTTCATTTCTCTTGTGATAGGCCTATGTGATATTGTCTTTAAGTTCTTCTAACAGTATGTGAATATTATTTATGGAGAAACTTGAAAAATAAAGTGTATAGGTCAACTTCCCGTACATTAAAAAGGAAACGGGTGAAATATCTAAGCTAATAAAGCCCGCTGTTGGTGTAATGGTTCAGGTTCTCACAAAGAAAAACATATGTGATTTATTACATCATCTTGCAAGGACGCAAGACGTCGGTTTTTAGCAAAATTCCCAGGTGTACGTCCTCCAAGCAGAGAAGCCGTGCGAAAACTTGTAAGCAAACTTCGGGAAACGGGTTCGATTCTCGATAGTAAACGAGGGACCAAGCGGCGCGTACTTACTGAACAGAAATTAGATCAAACCCACACACATTAGAAGAACTTAAAGACAATATCAGAAGAGAAATTAATTCTATCTCGGAAGCTGAACTTATGCGCGTGAAAGAAA
Source organism: Ectobius pallidus (assembly GCA_964059195.1). NCBI lineage: Eukaryota > Metazoa > Arthropoda > Insecta > Blattodea > Ectobiidae > Ectobius > Ectobius pallidus. Next base: position 167,065,208 of record CAXKWD010000008.1, on the reverse strand, counting down.
ATTTCTTAAAAAGGTTCCAATGTTGTGAGGATGCAAGAGGAGGACATTTCCAACATCTCTTATGATGAGGTACGTGGTTATTTTCATTGTAATTCCAACTGTAAATGTGAGAACCTGAATCATAACACCGATCGCGGCTTCATTAGCGTAGATATTTCACCCGATCGCTCGGGAGTTGGAGCTGTGCCCGCCGCGCCGCAGGAACCCGCGTCATTGGCCAACTCTTGCGTGGGACACACTGTAGTAAGCTTAGTATTGACTTCCTGATTAATTAGTTATAAATATTCAACCAGGGGCAGCTAGTCCTAGAGCGCGAAATTTTTATAAATATTTATGGTGGCAAAATTTGGATTTTTAAAGAATCTGCAATTTTCAAGTCGACATAATTATAGTCTTTTCTATTAAATGTATTTTTTATTTCATTCCCATTATAATGTCTTCACAAATACAAGCAGTTCTCAAATTAGTGTTCAATAATTTTGTGTTACAATTCTCAAAAACACATTTGTGGCATCGGCAATATATTCACAAAATTACCAACAGTAACCTCGTAAAGAAATAAATTTAACTTGCATTACAGCATCTGTAGGGCAGTCCAAGAGATGGTGATACTGTTTTATAATAATAGTCTTGCTGAGCTCGATTACAGTTTTAAGACAGTTAGTAAAGATCACCAAATTATATTTTTCACACCTCATACATAGAATTTGCAAGAACAGTTACTGAACACCTGATTGTACAGCCTACAGTAAACGTTGTTACTACATGTCTCACGCTTGTGTCAGTGATATTTTGCAATCGTTAACATTGACTAAATGACGATACAAGCCTTGGTGATTGCTAACTCACCAGTGCCTGCAATATCGGGATGAGTGTAATTCAAATAAACTTCAAAATGCCGTGAGGACCCTTCTCAATACGCTGGCGGCAAGCTTCAATGAAGAGGGAATTGGAAAAATGGTACCACGCTACAACAAATGTTTCAATCGGAACGAAACTACGTACAGAAGTTGCTAGAAGGTGTACCTAAATGTTCCAAATAAAACAGTTTTGATTTTCACTGTGGGTTTCATTTTATGCCCCTTCGGAGGTTGAAAAAAAACAGCCCTCGTATTTTATGAATAAATATTTTTAATTCTTTTTCGTAGTGTATTATCTTACATATGAATGTAATTCCTTCGGTTAATATTATCAGGTTAGCTGCGTCCCGAAGTGATCACAATAAGAGGCGTGCTCTGTGCTTATATTTACTCTCCGTGAGACCCAGAGCTCTTCATTAGTAGTCAGGAAGAGGGAAATATGACGAGACAGGAAATCAATCCTCAAACCACTCAGAGAGGCACCACTGCGTGTCAGATTGCAGCCGTGACACCCAGTAATCAAGGATTCAGATCCTAGGAATTGCATTGGAAATACCATGGTTTGAATAATTCCAATTTTGGTGCTTTTGCTGATGTCAGAGTCCTTGAGTATTTTCTTGAGCTTTCCCACTGCGGCACGTCCTAGATTGATTCTTCTTTTTATTTCTTCACTGCATGATGCATTTCTGGTTATTACAGATCCCAAAAAGTTGAATTTATCGACTGTGTTCAGCTGCTCTCCATCCACTGATATTGCAATCTGTTGTACTGTTGTCATTACCATTGTCTTTTTCAAGTTTAGCATTAGGCCTGCTTCTTCACTGTTCTCCTTGACTCTTCTTATCAGTAGTTTCAAATCCTCTGCATTGTCTGCCAGAAGTGTTGTGTCATTTGCATATCTTAGATTGTTTATTTTCCTTCCTCCAATTCTGACACCTGCTTCCATTTCTTCTAGTCCTGACTCTCTCATGACCCATTCACTGTAGAGATTGAAAAGTGCAGGAGAGAGAATGCATCCCTGCCTTACCCCTTTTTGCACTGGGAACCATTCTGTTGTTCCATATTCAGTCATTACCTGCGCTTCTTGTTTGGTGTATAAAGCTCTTATTACATTGATCAGGTGTAAAGGTATTCCCATTTTCTTCATGATTTCCCACATTCTGTTATGTTGTATGCTGACTTAGTAAATGCCTTTTTAGAATGTGTTTGCTTCCAAATGCCTTGTTACACACATCGCATGAGAAAGGTTTCTCTCCTGTATGACTACGCTTATGTATTTTGAGAGTAATACTCCGCTTGAAAGCCTTACCGCAAATTTCACACGAGAAAGCTTTCTCTTCTGTATGAACAAGCATATGTCTTTTGAGAGTACCTCTCTCATTAAATGGCTTGGCACAGATTTCACACGAGAAATATTTTTCTCCTGTATGAACTAGCATATGATTTCTTAGAGTACTCTGCTCCATAAATGCCTTGTTACAAACGTCACGTGAAAAAGATCCCTCTCTTGTATGAATAAGCATATGTGCTTTGAGATTATGACTACGAGAAAAAGCCTTGCCACAATAATTACACGACAGCAATTTCTCTCCGGTATGAACAAGCATATGTCTTTTGAGAGAAGCTTTCAGATTAAATGGCTTGGCACAGATTTCACACGAGAAACATTTTTCTCCTGTATGCACTAGCATATGTTTTCTTAGAGTACTCTGCTCCGTAAATGCCTTGTTACAAACTTCACATGAAAAAGATTTCTCTCCTCTATGAATACGCATATGTCTTTTGAGATAATTTTCACGAGAAAAAGCCTTTCCACAATAATTACACGACAGCAATTTCTCTCCTGTATGAACAAACAAATGAGATTTGAGATTATGCCTAAGAGAAAAAGCCTTCCCACAATAATTACACGACAGCAATTTCTCTCCGGTATGAACAAGCATATGTCTATTGAGAGTACCTCTCAGACTAAATTGCTTGGCACAGATTTCACACGAAAATTTTTTTTCTTCTGTATGAGTAAGTTGATCTGTTTTCTGCTCAGACAGATCTGTAACCTGCGTGCTTGTATAAGGCTCATTAGATAACTCATTAGCAGTGCAATTGTATTCTGTAGGCTCAGATTTTATATACATTGAAAAAGTTTCTGGCTTAACTTCAATTTCATCTGGTTCAGTTTTTACCACATGCTCATAGAAAGGTGTACACATTTTGATGTAGATGTAGATATCTCGTCTTTAGCGTCACGGTTTGGGTATCATCTAGATTTTTCACCTCCTCGTTGGAAATAATCCTTGAAACGTTGGGAATAAGGAACAGAAAACTACACTGATTAAACAAAACACAAACATTTAACAATTGACCAGCAGTATTGTTAGGAAGTCAATGCCAATAGATCATACAACAGAGACGACGCTTGGAGTGTATTATCAAGGTCATGAAGGATAATCAATAGGGATGTAGCCTGCCAAACTTCTCCGACAGATAGCGTGGGTGTACAAGCCGGTGTGCACTTGCCGTTCGTCTTTTGTTTTTTCGAATTGTTGTCTACTCGCAACGTTCTTTTAAATGGCGTTCCATCTTCAAAAACCGAAAAATATGCTCGTAATTTTCTGTTTTTGTAGAGGACACGGGGCTTGCTATACATACTTCTTTGTTTACTGGGCCCTTCTAGAATGTACAGTCGGTCAAATAAAAAACGTCGGGACTCGTATGCAGTTAAAAGTTTTGACGCATAAGTTCACAAGTTTTCTATAAAAAACATAAAATACAGGTCATTTTCGGAACATATGAGGCCATGCGACAGGAGGGAAAAAATGAACAACGGGGAAAGCGCAGCACACGATATTCAACTTAATGTATTGTCATAATTAATTTTGCTGTGTGTCATCGCCACATACAAATGCTAAAGTGATAGAAAGTGTAGTTAGGGCTGTAATTGACCTGCATCTTTTGGCCTCTGAAGCAGCGAGAAGGTTCCATATTTATGAAAGAGCAGCTCAGAGGTGGGAACTTTAGGCCTACTATAATGCGACCGGAAGTTTTCATAAGAATCGTGGATCTGGCCGAACGCGTATTTCGATGCTAGATTGGTTGCAGAAGTTGAGCGTAAGTTATTGATTTTCCACTACAAGTACCGGCATTATAAAATAAAATCTTTAAAAAATGCTCCTTTAATAAACATATTCCTCGCGAATCTATTGATTATTAATATTATAAAAATTTGCAACCAAGAATATGGCGGATTTGAGGCATATAGCCACAGCCTTCTATACATGTTTGTTTTGGAACAAAACTGACTAAATAATCAAGAAAATACATGGTTAGACAAGAGGCGTGTGTGAACGTAACCTTAAGTCTTCCTGTACATGCGCATATGCTCGTTCGTCATACTTAATTAAATACCGCCCGACTTTTTTATTTGACCGACTGTACATGTGTCAACTAGACGAAAGAAAAATTACAGCAGATAGTCTCTAAATAACACAAAAAAAGGATTAACTAACAAATTTTGTGAGATATTTCCGATATAGACACATTACTTTGTACCCGACTGACTGTAATGTGTTATCAATATATGAATATTTATATGCAGTGTGGCGATATTCTAAAATTTTAAATTTAATATTATATTTGCCGTGACCATCGAGAAGATGTTATGGGCCATTTAAAAATAGAGTAAGTTACAAATAGGCTACAAATAAATTAAAATTACGTAGTAATGCAATTATAATTAATAATTACAGTACATTGTGTTAGTTTTATACTTTTATTAAATTGTACGTTTGTGCACCCTTATATTTAAGGATCTCTTCCTGTTTAATTTATTTAGTTATTTTAAGCCTATTTATTTTACTTTGCTGTAGAAATATGTGTATATTACTGTTGGTGTAGCCAAATTAGATTGACGGCCTCGAGTAAAAATTGTGCCAATATCGTCAATTTAATAGGCCACATAACTTAACGCATGATAATTCTTAAGTCATGCAATGAAATATTCTTAACAATATTTTGTCTGGTAACTAGAAATGAAAATCATGTAACGATGGTCTAGCATACCGATAATAAAAGGAATAAGGAAGAATGAGGAATGACAAGAAAAAAGAAAAAGTCTAATAGATTCTCAACTTCCCTTTCTTTTAAATTATTCTGGATATGCAACGGTAAGTTTTCATATTGTAAACATATTTTAATATTTTGATTTTGAATTCGTTTTTAATATACATTGGACAGAAAATAAATAACATTTAAAATGTCTGTGAATACACACCATATAGGCCTATATCAGTGTTTATCATGTATATCAATTAGTATTTTACTGTCTAAACCCTAATTACTTTGAACCATACCCAACCGCCAAAGTAGCAGCACTGTATATAGATATTCATATCTTCATAACGTTTGTATATCGGCAACAAAGTAATGTTTAATAGCGGGCATTTCTTACGAGCCGCCACTGAATCACATACTCCATTTAATGCATATTAGCAAATAGCATTGTTAAGAAGTAACTGCTTCTAGATCATACAACCTAGGGAGGTTTTAGTGTGTTATCTAGATGGAGAGGTATTTTGTGACAACCCTTGTGTGATCATTTCCAGTCGCCATATTGAGGGCGTTGTTCAGGATTAGGCCTATCTTTATAGTGAAGATAAAAATCGACTCGGAAATTATTTATAAAGCAGTCCTCAACAATGCAACAACAATAGTAATAATAATAATAATAATACAGAATGTCAAAATATTTATGAACACAAATTCAATATACTAGTAAGCTTAGTATTGACTTCCTGATTAATTAGTTATAAATATTCAACCAGGGGCGGCTAGTACTAGAGCAGGAAATTTTTATAAATATTTAAGGGCAGCAAAATTTAGATTTTTAAAGAATCTTCAATTTCCAAGTAAACATAATTATAATCTTTTTATTAAAAGTATTTTTTATTTCATTCCCATTATAACATCTTCATAAATACAACCAGTTCTCAAATTAGTGTTCAATAATTTTGTGCTACATTTCTCGAAAATACATTTGTGGCATCGGCAATACATTCACAAAATTACCAACAGTAACCTCGTAAAGAAATAAATTTAACTTGCATTACAGCATCTGTAGGGCAGTCCAAGAGATGGTGATACTGTTTTATAATAACAGTCTTGCTGAGCTCGATTACAGTTTTAAGGCAGTTAGTAAAGATCAGCAAATGCTATTTTTCACCTTATTCGACAGAATTTGCAAAAACAGTTACTGAACACCTCATGGAAGCTGTTTGTACAGCCTACAGAAAACATTGTTAACTACATGTCTCATGCTTGTGTTAGTGATATTTTCCCATCATTAATATTGACTAAATAAGCATGACGATACAAGCCTTGGTCATTGCTAAGTCAACATTGCCTGCAATATTGGGATGAGTGTAATTTCGCACAAAATGTCTCTGCATCTAAGATAATGATGGGAACAACCAGAAAGATATAAAAATAATATTGGGATGAACAGTAATAATAATATGCAGATCGCCAGCATGGTCTTGTGGTTAGCATCGCTGACTACAGATCTGTCAGCCCGGGTTCGATCCCAGCTACCTCCTCGGATTTTCCTGAGGTAGGGAAGTCTGGAACGGGGTGCATTCAGCCTCGTGTTTCAAACTGAGGAACTACTTGATAGAGAAGTAGCGGCTCCAAACATGAAAACCACCATTAACGACCGTGGGTGTCGGCATGCTGATCACATGGCCTGCAATCCTGTCATCTGCTTATGGTAATGACACAGTGGTCAGGTGGTAGGCCAAGTCCCTTCAGGGTTGCAGCACCACAGAGTTTAGTTTTTAATAATAATATGCAATAATAACAATAATAATAGTAAATCTATAATAATAATGCACCCAATGGGTGTATTAAAATACAGAGTTTGTTAAACGTAGCCTACATCTCGTTGTTTGCACATTATCATATGGTGTCAGTCACATTTGTTGGGTCGTCGTTTCTTTCTATCTCGCTCACTCACTGATGAAAGCAATGTCATCACATGTCGGAGCTCACAAACATCTTGTGTCCATTCTCTATTCATCGTCACATCAGTGGCATAGAACTCCGGCCAGATTTCTTCCTTCTTCTTGAAGTTCTCTGTAAGCTGCTGTGGATGGCAGCATCAGGCGATATCGAAATTCCTCTGTAAGTAATCGCTCTTTGACGTATTTCAAGAGTTAGACAATGTGTATTTAGATGAGTATGCCCTCTTTAGTAATACTTCCTTCATTCTCTCTAATCTCAGGTTCTTTTTCATATATCTCCATACCATATGATGTAATGGGCGTAATCTTTAGCTGGAAGAATGATTTTAGTTACCTTATGTAGGTTCTCTATTCCAGTTATTGCTGTTTTTGCAGCGGTTATTTGCTTGTGACATCATGGTAATTCCAAGATAGGCCTACGTATAATAACAAAGGGCGCATTCAATCAACATTTTCAGTTGAGTAGTGTGAGAAGAAAATTTTCAATCACAGCTTGAACTAGTTTGCTTCCCCTCTTCACAGCGATGCCAAACGCCGTGTCCCCATTCAGATTTGTTACTGTTATGTCGGCTCCATGCAGCAGGAGCTCGTTTGCGCAGTGGGAGTGGTCACCATGAGCTGCGTACATCAGTGCAGTGTTGCCGATTTCGTCTGCATGATTCACACGAGCCCCTTCTGAAAGCAGCAATCGGACAACGTCGTGATGACCTCCTGCAGCAGCCAGCAGTAATGAAGTCTCGCATTCGTTGCCTTCAAGATCCACCTTAGCTCCGTGCTGCATGAGTAACTGCACTGTTGGGACCTGTCCATACGCACTTGCCCACATCAGTGCACTAAGGCCATTCTTATCTTTCACATCGATATTACGCTCTTGCTCTACGTCTTGCAGATTAATTTCTCCCTGACCTGCTCGGTGATGAAAAGACACATCGGTCAGTTCAACAACAGAACTTTCAGTGGGGATGTTTCCACGCTGTAAGTTGGTCAGAACTAAAGTCGGCTTATATGGTTGAAAGGCACTCTTACGGGTTCCATCTTGCCAAGAGCCAGGAGGCCATCTAATTCTTGTCATATCATGGCTAAAATGAAGATTTCTCGGTTTAACATCCACAAAGTCATGATAATCATCCTCATCATCACCATCACTGTTACTGCCATTTCCAACTGGTCCAATATTAGAGTCATCCTCACAGCTCCCATCTTCTAGATTGTCATTACTACAGCTGTCTCCACATGTCAAACTGACAGAATTATCATCACTGTGATTATCTACAGCATCACAATCATTATCACCAAATGCTTCTTCAGCGATATCATAGTCATCATTATCATCATCAATGTCATTACATTGAGAATCGCAACCAGTTTCACACGAATGATATTCAGGCTCTAAACTCATTTTACTGGAAATGTATTCTGGTATATCACACAACTACTATTTTCCGTGCTCTCTTTTTTAAATAATAAACTTGAAAGAAGTTAACCCGTAAAAAGCTTCAACTTGGCTTCGTCACCGTCTGGATAATAAATAAATAAGGTATAAGTGCACTGTAAGTTATGTGTATATAAACGAATAAAATCCGAACCAATTTTGTTAACCACTCAGATCGTTCAAGAACTTCCACAGAGTTTTTTGACAAATGGCCGTCCAAATGGGTATTAAAGTTTTAGCAATGCTTTAGCTTTTGCTATATTCACTAAAGGGATTTTTACCCTAATTATCCTAATACAACATATTGCCAGGTGGTATCTTTCACATCTGTGGCCACACAGATCACACACACTTTTCTCGTCAGGGCTAGTCTGCACGATATAATCAATTGGCAGTGATTTCCTAACAATTAAATTTATTCAGAATATCATAATTTGAATAATGCACCTAAATCCGACACTGAAAACGTTCCGTTGAATACAAAAATACTGTCGACAACTTATGTGAATACTTTCCTACAGAGAATGGAGAATGTGGTAAAATCTGAATATACCGAAAACAAATGTATTGTCACTGAACCAACGAGTGAGTCTGCATCATTGGTCATCACACAGAAGACAAACCAATCTGAAGAGTACACTGTTAAGCACGAAGTGAAATCTGAATATGATGGAACTGAAGTTCAGCAAGATTCAATTAGTTTCAAACCTGAATATATGGAAGTCAAATGTACCGTCACAGAACCAACGTGTGAGTTTCTGTCATTAGTTACTGATTCAGTTCAAAACACCACAGAGACTACAGACCCATCAGAAGAGTACAACAATGTTGAAGAATCCAATGCAGATGAGACGTTAAATGGACAGTTTTCGTGGCAGAAGTTTCCAGAAGGTCTTAATAAAAGAAACAACGAAAAACAACAGTGGCTTACGGATGCTGATAAACCATCCATTTCTGGTGAATTCTGTACTAAAAAAGATTCCGAAAGAAATAACCTGGAGGCTCAAGGGGAGTTTTCATGCAGTGTGTGCCGCAGATCATTTCGCCAAAACAGTAATCTTGAAAGACATTTGCTTACTCACAAAACTGCTAAACATTTCTCGTGTGGTATCTGTACAAAGTCATTTTCTCGGAGAGGGCATCTCAAAGCACATAAGCTTATACACGAGGGAAAGAAACATTTCTTCTGTAAAGTCTGTGACAAGGCATTTATGGAGAGAAGTAAACTGAACAGACATATCCTTATTCATTCAGGAGAGAAACCTTCCTCATGTGATGTATGTGCCAAGGCGTTTAATCAGAGAAGTAGTCTCAAAAGACATATGCTTATTCATACTACAGAGAGATCTTTCTCATGTGACGTTTGTGCCAAGGCATTTAAAGGCAAAGAAAATCTAAAAAATCACAAGCTTATTCATGGAAGAGACAGATCTTTCTTTTGTGATATATGTGGCAAGGCATTTGCTCAGAGAAGGTCTTTAAAACAACATATTAAGGCTGTTCATACAGGAGTGAAATCATTCTCGTGCCATGTTTGTGGGAAAGCTTTTGCTTGGAAAAATGTTCTCATGGCACATGAGCTTATTCATACGGGAGAGAAAGCTTTCTCGTGTGATATTTGTAACAAAGCGTTTACTGAGAAAACTTCTCTAAGAAAACATATCCGTATTCATACAGGAGAAAAACCTTTCTCTTGTGATATTTGTGGCATGGCTTTTGCTTATAATTATTTACTGAACAATCACAAGTCAACTCATACAGAAATGAAATTACTTGTCGACTCGGACAGGAAGGAAATCTACTCTTGTGATGTATGTACCAAGGTATATGCTAAAAAAATTAGTCTTACAAACCATATGCGTGCCCATAAAGATGAAAAATCTGTCTCGCTTAATGTCAATGCAATTTCTAGTCTTGGAGTTTAAGAAAGGATATGATGATTCATACAAGAGAGAAATCGGTCTCATGTAATGCAGTGTTTTTATTCATTTAATTAATCGGAAACAACATATGTTTATTCATATGGAAAAGAAATCGGTATAAGTGCCCTTTAGCTAAGTTTACGATTTATATGAAAACCAAATTTGTTATGGGTCTGAAAAACCACTCAAATCGTTCAGGAATTTTCGCAGAAATATTCCCCCTCAAGTTCCTACCAAAAGGCTTTTATTTGTTGAGCTGATCTAAAACATGATTTGCTTATTCAAAAAGGAGTGAAACCTTTCTTGAGTGATGACTGTACTTAGAAAAGTAATCTAAAAACAAAAACAACAAAAAACAGGATGAAACGTGATCATATTATGTGGTATCTGCACCGAGAATTTTCGAAGAAATTACAGACTTTTGTCTAATCATACTTACTTACTTAACGGTAATAGAAAATTCCTCAGCAAACTAAAGGAAAATTACCCATTCTGTGGAACCCAAAGGTTCATTGCACACTTATCTGAGCCTGCCATTCAACCCTATTCTGTGCTAACTCCATCCAACCATCTCTCGCAAATCCTACTTCCCCTAAATCTATCCTAATATTGTCCTCCCACCTACGTCTAGGTCTTCCAGGTGGTCTTTTCCCTTCGGGTCTCCCCATCAATTTAATCATACAGCATAAAAATCCTTCTCGTGTGTCATCAGTACCAAGTCATTTTCTGAGATAATGTGTAGAAGTATTTTTTGTAATGCTTAGTTATAATAAAATTTATATCTGGTAAACTAAATTGTATTTCTATTATCCTATTTTCAACGATATACCTAAGCTAATTAAAACTGGGTTCTCCTGATTACTATCAAGTATAAAAATGTCTACATGACCTAAAACAATTTTCTGCTCAATAGTAGTAGTAGCCAAATAATAAATGTAAATTATATCGCCAAAAAAAATGGTTGGACATAAGATACATGTTTTCCATATAATTAGACATGATTATGACAATAAAAAGTTTTTGGTTTCGGATCTCGAATTTTAGGCCTATATTAATGTAAAATTGGAATTTTCTCGAAATCTGGTACTTAACTCCGTGGCGCTAACATCCCAGGAAAGATAAGGCCTACCACCCGACCGCTGCGTCATCTACCATAGGCAGACGGCAGGATTGGGGGCATGTTGTCAGTATGTCGACACCCACGGCCGTTAATGGTGGTGTCCATGACCGGAGCCGCTTCTTCTCAATTAAGTAGCTCCTCAATTTGAATCACGAGGCTGAGTGCACCCCTACCAGACCCCCCTACCTCTGGAAAAACCGAGGAGGTACCGGGGATCGAACCCGGGCCGACGGATCTGTAATCAGTGACGCTAATCTCAAGACCACGCCAGCGGTCCTCGAAATCTGGTACATTAATGTTACATTTGTATTTTCTCGAAATCTGCAACAAACAAATTTTTTGAAGTGAAACTTCTTTTAGCCGCGGTAGGGGTAAATCGAGGGCTTGTGTCACACACAAAATCGGAATCGAATTGAGAATATCTGCAACATACTTTTGATACGTAGCTCCTTCCTCTTTTATGCCCACTACTATAATCGTCACGAAATTAGTGAGGTGTGACGGAACGGACTGCACAGAAAACAACCAACTAAATGATTAGGCTTATCCGAAGTTTAAAAAATCCAAAAATTAAAAAATCGAAAATCCAAATATCCAAAATTTAAAATAAAAAAGTTCAAAATTCAAAAAAATCAAAAAGCAATAATTTAAAAAATAAAAATTCCAAAATTGAGAATAAAAAATTTTATAATAAACAAATACAAAATTTAAAAAGTCCAAAAACCCAATATTAAAAAGTCCAACAATCCAAAATTTAAAAAAGTCCAACAATCCACAATTTTAAAAAATCCAAAATGTAAAAATAAAAAAATTAAAACAAGTTTCACTTCTGTCGTTCAACGCACACTTTTTTTTTTTAAATTGTCATATTTGTACCACAATGCTCCATAGTCTATAGAAAGGCGTCTTTGCTGTTGTTGACTGTTCAGCATCTAATGGAACATTCTCGCTTTCGAGTTCATCTACGTTTTTTCATATTCCCGTTTCAAATCAGATTTTATTGGGAAATGGGAATCGCATCTGCCAGCTGCAGCTCAGGGACGAACAGGCATTTTTTAATAGGCCGTCGGCGTGGGTGAGTCGGGCTTCTACCCGGTCCGAGTTCAATTCCCGGCTGGGATTTTTTAATAGTGAAAAATCGCTTTTGTGCGATTGTGGGTATTTGTGCTGTACTTAAGTTTAAGTCCTGGGCAGGGGACTGGCGCACCCCGGGAAAAATCCCTTGCGAATATCCCTTTAAGGGATCGCCAGGGGTCACTCGCGACCCTTTGGACTGTCAATCTCAAAAATCACTAGTTAGTGTGCCTCACAGTATTGCATATGAAATAACTTGTCTGCAGTGAGGTAGACCATTAAGGGCAATCAGTCATAGGAGAGAGGTCCCATCTGGTGCTGTGAAGTGAACTCTGGGTTAGCTCAGTTGGTAGAGCATTGGCACGGATAGCCACAGGTCCTGGGTTCAAGTCCCAGTGTCGGAGGAATTTTAGTCTCAATATTCTCTTATAGATAATATTTAGATGGTTTAGAATAACTTTGAACGGATTTGACATTTACGGATTTGACATTTACGGAGTTATGAAGCCTACGGTTTTTACCTGAAGGGATCTGTAAAATCTGCAATTCCTAGGATCTTGATTACTGGGTGTCACGGATGCAATCTGACACGCGGCGGTGCCTTTCTGAGTGGTTTGAGGATGGGGCATTGATTTCCTGTCTCGACATATTTCACTACTAATGAAGAGCTCTGGGTCTCACGGAGAGTAAATATAAGCACAGTGCACGCCGCTTATTGTGATCACTTCGGGACGCAGCTAATCTGATAATATTAACCGATTGATAACAGTAGCCGAAGGAATTAAATGAAAGTTGTTTATTCATATATAAGATAATACACTACAAAACAGGATTAAAAGCTGTTTATTCATAAAATAATACGTAACCGTGAATCACTGAACCACTCATAATACGGTATTAGACTGCAAGCAGTAACAAAGTTTTTAATTGTTTTTATTTTCCTTTAGGAGTCCATTAACTAATACTCTATACTCAGTTACAAGTGTTTTTGTGAGTCTGTACTGATCTGTGGTCAACACCACGTAGCAAAACATCGCCTGTCTGTTCAAGTCTTTTCATTTTACACTAGCCATCACTCCATGTCAACACTCTTATCTTCATAAATCAAAAGCTGCAAATTAACTGTGGGGTGAAACATGTTTTATTGCTTAAAAGAGAAAGTTAGGTAATGCCACCCCCTCGAACTGGTCATCCTGTGAGCTGGGAAAAAAAACTGCTACCTCCAGTACAACACAATACAGTTGACTTAGAAACAAACTCTCAAAAACGAAATTTTGAATGACGTACAGTACTTGGAAATAAAGCCACAAAAAGGAAAGTGTGATAACATAAAACGAATCTTTGTTCATAGTAAGAAGCATTTTTTCAGTGTATCAGTATTAAGCCGTACGAGACTTCATAAAAGTGACAACATTACCCGATTGATAACATAATCCGCGATTACATTAAGCGGCGTTCATTGTAATATAACTAAATAAATTAAGAATACCAGAGGCGTGCCAGGGTTCGCGAGTTCAAACCGAGGTAGACGGATGTTTAGGTAATACAAATCTATACTTGGGAGTTCTAGACGTAGGGGAGAGGTAATATTAGGATAGATTTAAGATAAGTAGGATTTGAGAGAGATGATTGGATGGAGTTAGCACAGAATAGGGTTGAATGGCGGGCTCAGGTAAGCGCGGTAATGAACCTTCGGGCTCCATAAAATAGATGATATTCCTTTAGCTTGCTGAGGAATTGTCTATTGCCATTGAGTAACTTAGCATGCCAGTTTGATGTCATTGTTTGATGGGCATGCCAGTTCAGAAAGAATTCCTTTTTCGCTAAGAGTGTCCGAGTGGTATATATTTACTTACTTCTCTAGTAACAAAATAAGTGTGTTTCATATTGTAAATTCATATATAACGTACTGTCATCCATTAAATTGCTTTTAGCAGTTCACTAATTAAAAACTAATTATAAGTAACAATGATAAATTTATTGGTCTTTTTTAAAATTTAGTGTCATTTTTTCACTATTTTTATTTTTGTTTATTTGCATTTTTTTTCACTTTTTATACTCACTCATTAAATGCCTTGTCCCAGTCATTATGTACTAGCTGGTTACCCATCCTTCGTAGGGTGAAAAAAATATTTTGCACGGTTTTTAGCGTTACCATAGAAATATCACGAGGAAGAGACTAACAATGTTAGCTCCACGCATGCCTAATGCTCTTCCAGTGCCTCGCTCTAACGTTAGTCAACATGTACCGAAGTATCGAATTCTAATTCCCTGGATAGCTTTATATTTTTATTATGTTTATTATTTTCTCGCACAGACGACAGTGCTCTATATACTCTGTAGAAAGATTACTTTGCCTTCTCCTCATGGGCGTCGGCATGGGGGGGCAAGGTGCCTTATGGATATATTTATTTGTGGTACTCTTTGTCAACCTACAGTTGTAGCATGGAGAATAAAAAAATAGAATTACTTTATAATGAGTTTAGCAAGTATTAGCTAATTATAACTATAATACGTATTTATAATAATATCTCACCAAGGTCATTGCTCAAAAGAGCGTATTCTGTTAGCTTAAAAAACTTTGTAGCCTCGTCGAATTCAGCTTGGGTTCAAAATAACGATCCGGTTAACTAAGTGAATATTAATGTGTTTAGCCTAATCATTTGAAATTGAGGTCCGAAATTGATTTTGCCCCCCTTAGTAAAATTCCTGGCGACGCTGCTGCTTCTCCTTAGAAATTTGTTTTCTTCGATAAAAAACAGTCGCAAGGGACACAATACTATTGTTCACCGGAAAGTACCAAGAGATATTTTGTTGCATAAAATCAGAATAACTAAGTACGTATGCAGTTCCTACCTGAACTTGTCGTCCGTACCATTGCTGAGGCCCGCAGAGTCGCTCATCTTCATGGCGTACAGATTCTGCGCAAACACCTGCAATTAACAACATTATTAGTTATTATGTTGAGAATATAACAGGCTCATTGCCCAATTGCAATATTCTCTTATACTAATTACATAAGTTTTACAACACTAATATTAGATATTAAATATAATACAAAAAAACTTTAAACTAGTACTACCACTAAAAAAAATTAAAAAAAGAACAGAAAAAAAAACAACACATACAATATGAAAATTACATATGAAGGGAAGAGATCGAAAACAAAAAAAAATCTGATGTGAAAGTCACATAACTTCCTCTGCCCAAATAAAAGTAAGCAGTATTCACATATCCTTGTACAGAATCGCAAGACACAATTTTACGCTAATTATCCTATAAATACCTCTTCTTTCAATGATGCGACTAAAAGCGCAGTCTATATAACAAACTTAAAAAAAAAAAGAACAAATGACTGCAGACGTTTATTGAACTTTCTGCCGTAAAATATAATTTCCGAAATTTATCGAATATTTCCCTCAGATACATCTTTACTCTATGCATGGCCAACAATACATCTTTCTCACTTCACATTCTTATATAAAATAAGAGGCCGTGAAAGAGCGCGAATTCAGTTGTTCATCACGTAAGACAAACTTTCTACAAACAGTGGGTGAACAGTGGGTGGCTTGTAACTACCCTCAGAGAATTTTCTCGAAAAAAAAAAATGTTTCTAATAAAAGTTTTAGCTCTTAGTATAAGCAACCCATGTGCAAAATTTAAAGAAAATCGTTAGAGCCGTTTTCGAGAAAATCGCGAAAAACGAAAATTTCTTCATGTAAAGTACCCTTAAAAATAAGGGAAATTTGTCGCCAATCTACGAATCACATCTTCAGAAGGTACCTGACCCATATACGAAATTTTGTTTTCATACGATTTTCCGTTTTGGAGCTAGCTTGTTCACAGATATTCCACACAGACACACAGACACACAGACATGTTTCCGAAAATAGTATTTTTGGATTCAGGGGGCCTTGAAACGTGTATATATGCTAAAAACTCAACTTCGAATTTTGGGGTCGAAAACAATACTTCCTCTACCTATAGTAGCCTACCTATGGTACGGGCAGAGGAAGTAATAATATACTAGTTTCGGAGGAAGACCGCCGCCGTGGTCTTGTGATTAGCGTCGCTGACTACAGATCCGTCGGCCCGGGTTCGATCCCCGGTACCTCCTCGGATTTTTCTGAGGTAGGGAGGTCTGGTAGGGGTGCACTCAGCCTCGTGATTCAAATTGAGGATCTACTTGAGAGAGAAACAGCGGCTCCGGTCATGAAACCACCATTAACGGCCGCGTGTGTCTTCATGCTGACCACATGCCCCCAATATGGGGTACGCCGTAGCGTAGTGGTTGAGGCGCTGCGCTACAAACCGAAGGTCGCGGGTTCGATCCCCGATGAGGTCGTTGGAATTTTTCAATTGGCCTAATCCTTCTGGTGGCACTATGGCCCTGGGGTCGACTCAGCCTCTAACAGAAATGAGTACCAGGAGCAATCCTGGGGGTAAAGGCGGCCGGTGCGTACAGCTGACAACCTTACCACCTTCATGTGCCGATGTCTAAAAAAAAATCTGGGGGCTTCAACCTCCTGGAACCCTCTGGGCCTCCATGGCCTGTAATAGGGAACACTTTACTTTACATGCCCCCAATCCTGCCGTCTGCCTATGGTAGATGACGCAGTGGTCGGGTGGTAGCACTTGTCCCTTTAGGGATGTTAGCGCCACGGAGTTAGTCTTTGAGGAAAATATATTTATGATTTAAATAAAGAAAATGACATAGAGCACATTTTAATAAGAACTATTTTAAAGTTTTCAAATTTTGATCACAGATATTTTTAAACAGCTTATTGTTAGTATTAAATATACCTATATTTTCCATATTATGCAATTGATTGTATAGACGGAGCACATTATAAAGAGGAGAATTATTATGGGAGTCAGTGTTTGCTTTTGCAATTTATAAGATCTATAACGTGGAACATAAAAATATATTTCTTCGAGAATATTAATATAATCTATTTCGTTACTAAATAATTTATCAACGCCGAAATTAAATGGCTAGGTCTAGAACTTTGATGACCTACAAATTATCAAAAAATTCTATAACTAAGCATTTATAATCTAAAAATCCTGCATAAATGCTCTAGAAATTATAGACACCAAAATAAGTTCGGGTATTCCTTTTTTCTTTCGAACATGAAAAAGGCAAAATGTTAGGTTTTTAGTATTCTTCAGAATTTATAGAATTCATATATAAACTCTGTTTGTTCTTAAAAATATGCTAAATGAAAGAAAACTCGTTAAGAAGTGGGCACTTATAGCCAACTAGCAGATCCCCGCGGCTTTGCCCACGATAATTGATTGGAAGATTAAAAATTAAGAGAAACATAATTAAAACATATTTATTAACACTTGCATGTGAATCATTCATAAATTAAACGATTAATAATTAATGAAACAACTAAAAATCCGACTTTGAAGTGAATTCCACTATTAGAAAGCGCTGCCTGGGGAAAAACAACCTCAAATTCGAGTTCCCTGGCCCAGAAAACCCCTGCATTATGAGATTCTTCCAAATCGAACAATGCTTGCCCATTTAGGCCTATATTCATTATCCCTCTTCCGTATAGGTTGAAAATTTCAGATGTCTTCGTGCCTTGACATTATAAACAAATGAATCGACCAGGGTGGTCTTAAAAAATTCAAGCGATCGCGATGCTTGTATTTCCAAGGTATGACAAAAACAGGTAAAGTCACCTGCAATTGACATACATGAATGAAATACATGCTGAAAACTGATGCTTCGAAAGAGCAAAAAATGCAAGTTTTCTGCCCGTTTTTCACTCATAACTCGCGAACGGAAGCGAAAATTAAAAATCCGGCTTCGGGGTGCATTCATCCACCCTTCAGTCCATCTATGTTTAAAATGTCAGATCTCTGCAATCAGTAGATTTCGCTGGGCATCGCGCATAGACAGACAGACAGACAGACAGAAAAACAAACACTTCCTTTTATTATTATAGACAACCTAAAATGTGGTAATTTGTACTGGTTACTCATAAGATTCGTCGGCCGCGGTGGTGCAGAGGAGCGTGCCCGTCTCTAGATTCGAAAGTCGCCGGATCAAACCCGGCCGCGGTCGATGGATTTTTCAGGACGTAAAAGTCCTATGTCGTAGAGTCTCTGGACAAAATTTGTCGGCCCTTTCATATCCAAGAAATACCTTAGTTTCCTGAGGGGAGGTTTGGTGAGGCGATGGGTTTACCACTTCTCCCCCTGTCCTCCCTCTTGGAAAATAAGCGTAACAAAATTAAGCTAGGTACTGAAATCTCCAATTATAATATATCTCAAGTAAGTTTGATCCTGTTCAAAACAAAGAGGCGTGGCTGTCATAGTCCGCACGTGAGAACGCATGTCATCACCGTGATAAGGGTAGTTTGTTTATTCACAGTACAGCTCACTTCCTCTCTGTCTTAAACAATGAATAATTTATGTTTTGTTTGCTAATTAACATACTTTAATGATGAAGATGCCAGCGAGAGTTTGTTATTTCACGTTTAAATGTTGATATTATTTTTGCATGAACTTACGAACACTACTTCTCCACTAGCAAAGCCACACCCTGGTAATGGCGCATGCTAATGACAATAACCAATCACGTTTTGTCACATGATGCGAGTTTTCCGCGAACTCTCTGTGAGTTCTCCTCCCCTTTGTTTTGAACAGGATCAAACTTGCTTGAGACAGAGAATAGAGGCCCTACGTCCCACCATAGGCGTTACAGGAAATAGACTCACAAGATTCGGCAGGTGGTCATGATATGGGGAACGGTGAACTCTGGTTTTGGATAATAATCAGGGCCCTGATTCTAATGACGTGTCATCTTTTTATTGATGCTTCATAAACATTGCCAACTTGCAGATAAATCCTAATCATGGCCTCTAGATTATAGAAATTCATTTTTATTAGGTCATTTTTTTGTCATTTTATGCAATTTTATATTTTTAGGGCATTTATTTCAATGTTAGGTCTTATTTTGTCATTTTCGTGTCATTTGCTTCCTTATTTTGTCATTTTCATGCATTTACATTGAGTGTATTCACTTTTTTAGTCGCTAGTGGTGCTGTCTTTGAACGAAAGCTTCTGTGTTGAAGTGTTGTCGTGTCTCTGTCGGAAATAAGATTCAAAGAAACCTCAAAATTTTATATTATAATACTATTGTTACTGGATTGACTTGGCACCTGCTTGGATTTGAGAGTGCAAACTATTGTTTACCCTCAATAAACAACAATATATTCCGGCAGACCACAAAAGGAAATGCCGAATTTTGACTCGCCAGTGCCTCAGTGCCAGTATACACTTCCGTGAGAAAAGGACATTCACAACATTACAGTTATTTACAGTTTTTACAATTATGTGCAAACTAGTCTAAAACTTTGTGTGTACAATAATAATTTTTTATAAGTAAAATATCAGTTTTTAGGTAATTTTTTATAATTATTAAGTCATTTTCTTTAAAATTTAGGGTTATTTTATAGGTCATTTTTAAAATAATTTTAGGTCATCAGAATCCGGCCCTGATAAGAATATTTCATGAACACCCTGTATGTCTGAAAGGTGTAAGCACGATGCTACTAGTGTCGACTTTAAACTGATCCTCTTCATTTCCAGGATTACAAAATATATTATGCAAGTCGTCGTTCTGGATTATGTAAATGTGGAGATCGAAGAAGACGAAGCAAGCCATACTTTCCTTATGACACAAAGTCTGCTGCTTCACAACACAAATATTTTCTCTCTTTCTTTTTTACTCTATTTTAGTAGCCCATCGTTTATCCAATTTGAATGGCATATGCATTTGAAGGCACAAGAGTGATATGTGGATAAAAACAATTTATTTTTATGAAACTGCACAACCAACTTCTTGAGAGTTTGAAGATATTCTGGGATATTGCACTTTTGACTCCTATTTGATTTTCTCCGTGATTTACTTATAACAATTTTTCATATTTGAAGTGAAACTTCTTTAGCCGCGGTAGGGGTGAATCCAGAGCTTGTGTAACGCTCAAAAATTGTCAAGAAATTAGTGAGGTGTGACAGAACGGACTGCACAGAATACAATCAACTCAATGATTAGGCTTATCCAAAATTTAAAAATAAAAAATAAAAAATTCCAAAATGCTAAATTTAAGAAATCTAACAATCCAAAATTAAAAATCCAAAAAATTAAAAATTAAAACATCCAAAAATTTATAAAATCCAATATTAAAAAAATACAAAATTCCAAAATTAAAAAATTCAAAGATCCAAAATAAAAAAGTCCAAAAACCCTAAATTTAGAAATAAAAATCCAAAGTTTAAAAGTCCAAAACCCAAAATTAAAAAATCGGAAATTTAAAAATCCAAGAAATAAATAAAAAAAAATCCTAAATTTAAAAAATCAAAATTAAAAAATTAAAAGATCAAAAATTAAAAAATACAAAAGTAAAAAAGTCCAGAAACCCAATATTAAAAAGTCCAACAATCCAAAATTGAAAAAAATCAAATAGGCTAATCCAAAATTGAAAAAATCCAAAAATTAAAACAAGTTCTGTCGCGTGAGACCTATGTGAAACCCCTGAGAAGACAGTATTTATTTATTTAATCAAGAATGAACATTACAGGTATACACCCAATTACAATGTTCATTACTATACTAGCAATACATCATGTACAGTCGGTCAAATAAAAAACGTTGGGACTCGTATGCAGTTAAAATTAAAGTTTTAACGCATTAGTTCATAAGTTTCCTATAAAAAACACAAAATATAGGTCAATCTCGGAACATACGAGGCCATGCGACAGGAGGAAAAAAATGAGCAACGCGGAAAGCGCAACACACGATATTCAACTTAATGTATTGTCATAATTCATTTGCTTTGTGTCATCGCGCCACATACAATTGCTAGCTTGAGAGAAAGTGTAGTAAGGGCTGTAATTGACCTGCATTTTTCGGCCTCTGAAGCAGCGAGAAGGTTCCATATTTATGAAAGAGCAGCTCAGAAGTTGGAACGTCACTATAATGCGACCGAAAGTTTTCATAGGAAAAGTGGATCTGGCCGGGCGCGTATTTCGATGCTAGATTGGTTGCAGAAGTTGAGCGTAAGTTATTGATTTTGCACTAGAAGTACCGGTATTATAAAATAAAATCATTAAAAAATGCTCCTTGAATAAACATATTCCTCGCGAATCTATTAATTATTAATATTATAAAAATTTGCAACCAAGAATATGGCGGATTTGAGACATATAGCCACAGTCTTCTATACATGTTTGTTTTGGAACAAAACTGACTAAATAATCAAGAAAATACATGGACAGACAATAGCCAGGTGTGAACCTAACCTTAAGTCTTCTTGTACATGCGCATATGCTCGTTCGTGATACTTTATAAAATAACGCCTGACGTTTTTTATTTGACCGACTGTACTTAGGCCTACAATAACACAAATATGAAATAGGTATCATAAAATGTAGGAAAGTTAGGATAATGACCAATGTAAAGTAAGAAGTAAAGAGAATATGAGAGAGTAAAGAGAATAAGAGAGATAAGATGAAAGCGAGCATGAAGAATGCAGAGAAAAAGTAAAAATGAAATAAGAGCAAAACAAATAATATAAATACTTAAAATATGTTAGTTCACAATATCATATACGGTACTAGCTTAAAAAACCCGGCGTCGCCCGGGTTTTGTATTTTGTAATTGGAAATTAACTTATGAAGGATTTTCAATTTTAAATTCTAGGTTCTTATATAGGCATTTATAATTTGAAATAGGAAGAACGACTTATTACACTCAAACTATTCCCTCAGAAAACGCTTGATATAGTTTTTTATGGCTCATAGAGGATCTAGAATGTTGCATCCCATCGCTTGTACAGTGCACAGCAAGCATGGTAGAGGTTTAAATAAGAAGAAACAGAAATTCCTGTAACATAAAATTGTAATATCGAGGCGGGAAATTTCCCACTCTTATGTTACCATAAAGCCGTTTTGCGGATGAAATTAAACAGAAAGCATTATCACTTTCATACTTTTCTCTCCAAAAACCTGCGATATAATATAATAATATACACATTACCATACCTCGTTTGGTTTTCTCTATGTCCAGGGTAGAGAAAGTTATGTGATTCCATTATTTTAGTGGATTTCATTCTGTAATATTTATTTATAACATGAATTATTTTGATAACTTCTCTTATTTGTCAAAAGTGCATTTCATTTGTCTTTTTCCAAGCCCACCTGATACCATTTGGCAACAATATATTCTGTGATTTGGAATTGATAATTCTATGTAAAAAGGGATTAAGTATTTTAAAAAACATTTAAGTTTTGGCATTTAGAATCATAATTTTTAAAAATCCTTTCTTAGTGAGCACCTACATTATGAAACGAAGGTACTGTCAAAATTCCAAGTCTCTACCTGTTATAGTTTAGGCTGTACGTTGATTCCTGTCATTCAGTCAATCAGTCAGTCAGTCATTCATTCAGTCAGTCAGGACAAAGCCTTTTATATATATAGAGATTACTATTCACACACAGATTCCTATGAATTACCATTTTGGACAAGTTGGTTTGCAGCAGAATTAAATTGGTGGTAGAAGAGTTGTAATGAAGCATTGGTTTCCCCCAAAGTTTAATGGCGATGTTGTGAATGAAGTCACCCGGTCACGTCCCCCAAGATAATGATCAGACTTACACAAGTTGTCCCAAGAAACTCTCGTGTGAACGTGTCGTTGGAAAATATGACAAAAATGTTTAATATTGTACTTTGTCTATTTTAATACGTAGCGTCGTTAGTAGTGCCCGGAAGCTTATAAATAATCATATTTTTAATAAAACACTTTATCAAATTCTAGTGTGGAAATGTGTTCAACACATGAAAGAAATAACAGAAAATCGATGCTTTCATTTTGTATTTCCTCGAAAATGTCTCTATTACGTTTGTTTTAATTTCAAGTACTTTTACTAATAGGCAAAGGGGTTGAAATGTTTGCTGAGGTTAAAGAATGAAATTAATGGATTTTCAACAAATCAGGTTTATCCATTTCCGAATGGATTACTTGCTTTGATGTTGTACCCGGTGCAGAAAGAAACTTCATCACATGTGGAACGGTGCTACGTAATACAAAACACTATATACAGAGTGTTCGGAAATTCGTATTACGAACTTCTAGGGCTAGTACAGGGGACTTTGTAGGCAATATTTCGAATAGGAACCCTCCTACAGCCATTACAATGTGTCGGATTTGCCGGTGTTTTATTTTTGCAACCGGATAGGCAGTACATGACGTCAGAGGATCACCTGGAGCCCCATTCACGTGCCTTTGCGTCTCCGATCAACTTGATTGAGTATACAAGTTTTTTATTGTTATTTTGGTATTATTACCGAAAAATTTGACTTTTGTCCGTAATGAGTCAAACGTCATTTACTTTTGTACCTAACGTCACACCTCATTTCACATGGTGCTGTTCTGACGTCATGTACTGCCTCTCCGGTTGCAAAACAACACCGGCAAATCCGACACATTGCAATGGCTGTTGCACATGGGCTCCTATTCGAAATATTGTCTACTAAGTCCCCTCTACTACCCATAGAAGTTTGTAATATGAATTTTCGAACATCCTGTATAGCAGGTTCCTGAAGAAATATCCTGTATTGCTACAATGACTCCACATGAAGGCTGGATACAATAGCCATAAGACTTCAAGGCACGCTAATCCTACCACCAAGAAAAGAAGTAAATGGAAAGAAGAAGGGGACTTATGAATCTACAATAATCCCTTATTTTGTGGAAGAATACAACCTGGACACAATACAAGTTATTGGTCTCTTCATTTGAGCACGTGGAACTATACATAAAGATTTTAAAGATTTTCCACAAAAAAAGTCTTCCTCCAACTTAAATGACAATGTAACCAATTCACAATCATCTACATATTAACTAATACTTTATTGTAACTTCTCTCTCTGTTATTTTAATAATTGCAATACTTGAGCATGTGTTGGGAGGCAGTTTTGAAAACAAAATATTAATAAATACAAATAAACATAATATACTAAAAGCCAAAACGTTTAGTTGGTTAGAAGAAGTTATGTCTCAAAAACGGCTCTAATGATTTCCTTTAAATTTTGTACATGAAGTGCTTATACCAAGAGCTAAAACTTTTATTTGAAACTTTAAAAAAAAAAAAACTCTCCATAGGGTGGCTGTAAGCTTGTTTGTAGAAACTCTTGTCTTGCCTGGTGAACAACTCAATACGCGGACATTCACGGCCTCTTCTATATTAATAAAAGGAAATGTCTGTCTGTCCGCGATGCCCAGCGAAATCTATTCAACGCAGAAATCTGAAATATTAAACATAGGTGGACTGAAGGGTCGGAAAATGCACCTCGAAGCCGGAATTTTAAATTTCGCTTTCGTTCGTGAGGTACGACGTACGAGTGAAAAACGGGCAGAAAACATGCGTTTTCGAAGCATCAGTTTTCAGTAATGCATTTCATTGTCAAATCAATTACAGTTGGCTTTGGCTATTTTTGTCATTCCTTGAAAATAAAGGCCCACGCAGGTCGATTCATTTGTTTATAATGTCAAGGCAGGCAGACATATGAAATTTTCAACCTACATGGAAGAGGGATAATCAACATAGGCCTAAATATGGTCAAACATTGTTCGATTTGGACGAAACTCACTATACAGGGGTTTTCTGGGCCAAGAACCTCGAATCTGAGGTCGCTTTTACCAGGCGACGCTATCTAATCGTGGTATTTAGTCCACGTGATTTAGGTGTTAATGAATATAATGATTTTACTATTATGCTCTTAATTTTTAATTTCTAATTGTTGAAATAATTATCGCGAGCGAAGCCGCGGGCACATGCTAGTATTCTATATAATAGTCCAGGCAACGAACGAAAAATAGAAAAAAAAAATCGTGTAGTTTTGAAATTTTGCAGAGATGTCGGAGGGAGTGTCCCGAATAACATACTAAAAGTCCCCGAAGGTGGGGGGTGAGCGGGGGGCAGGGGGGCCCGCAGAAGGTCCCAGTTTTAGGTTTTTCGCTTATATCTAAACAATGGTGCATCATAGAGGAAAAATTGCTATATACAAAATTAAAGCTGATAAAATGTCCTACAAGTTTGATCCTACACATTTCTTTCTATTTCCAATAGTTTTAGAGATATCCGCCAACGAAAATAACAAATTTTCGAAAAAAGCTCTTTCGCCTCGCGCTTTTCGACACACTTTGCCTTCTAGCGCTTCAGCCCTTAGGTATACAGCAATGTTCTCATAAAAGAAGTTGTAGGGAAATAAATTCGCTTTAAAATGAGTAGTCATTTGTTATTATTTCTTCAAATGTTCAAAAGTAATAACAATTTTAAGTTTTGGTCAAATTTCGAGATTTCAAAAGAAAACCGTACATCGCACTTTCTCTATATCTAGGGGTTATATCTTTGTATATAAACTGTATATTGTGTATTTATATCATGAAACAGTTGAGAATCATGCAATCATGAAAGTTAAATTTATTAAAAATCCGATCACAGTACAAGCACAGGACATGTAATGGAAAATACATTATATTCCAGGCAAGAAAGGAAAAATAGGGACAAAAAAAATCATGTAGTTTTGAAATTTGGCAGAAATGTGGGGGAAAGTGTCCTAAACAACATAGTAAAAGTCCCCATGGATAGGGGGTGAGCGGGGGTTGGGGGGCACTTTTGAATGTCATTTCTCGCAGTTTTCCCTAGACACACTAAAGCTATGGGTTCTAGCAAAAAATAGTTTATGCACAAAATTAACTACATAAAAGTTCCTGTAAAATTGATCTGAATGATATTTTTGTGGATTTAATAGTTCAGGAAATAGAAGGATATGAAGTATGACATAGTTCTGGAAATTCTGTGGAAAGGAGATAATTAAATTAGCATGATGCCAAGCAAGCAAACTAGTTCTTAGAATAATATACTTACTAATGGTTAACGTCACACATAAAACTCATTATCGTTACTATTATTATTATTATTATTATTATTATCAATTATTATTATTATTATTATTATTATTATTATTATTATTATTATTATTATTATTATTATTGTTGTAAAGATCAGCAGTTTTATGTTTCGTTAAAAAAATTACCGGTATTTTGAAAAATGGTAAGGAATTAGATTTATTGAGATATTGTAAGAATAGTAGGCCTACCTATTACTTTAAATAAATGTTTACTTGTCTATGTGGCTTCTGAGAATATTTGCACATCATATTTTGTCACTGTCCTACTCGGTGTGGTGGAAGATATGGATGCCGAAAAGCTGGTATTAAATGCTCATCCGTTTGTGGAACCTGTCATGGTACATCCACCAACAAGTATACCATTAGAAGAAGAAGAAGAAGAAGAAGAAGAAGTAGTAGTTTATAATTGATGATGTCCAAGCAAAATAAGTTGTTCAGGCACTCTTTAATTAATGTTGTATATGTGTATAAATATTGAATGTTGATAGAACAATATAACCCTAAGTTATCATACGATGTACTAGGATTCCTGTATTGGAGACTGAAAAAAATAGACAACTAAACATTTATTTCAAGTACTATGTAGGCCTACTAGGTCTTATTATTACTAAATATATCTAACACTTCACAATTTTTCAAAATGATATTTTATAAGAAAAATATAATGGATAATAGGCCTGGTTAATACTTCTTATAACGTACACTCATACCATGAGATTTTTGTAAGTTTAATAATAATAATAATAATAATAATAATAATAATAATAATAATAATAATAATAATGAGTTTTATTTTTCATGTTTACCTTTAGTACGAATATTATTCTAAGAACTAGTTTGCTTGCTTGGCATCATGCTAATTTAATTATCATCTCCTTTCATTTCTGTTAAAAATATAATATATTGGTGTATGTAAAACAGAATTTCCAGAACTATGTCATACATTATATCCTTCTATTTCCTGAACTATTAAATCCACAAAAATATCATTCAGATCAATTTTACAGGAACTTTTATGTAGTTAATTTTGTGCATAAACTATTTTTTGCTAGAACCCATAGCTTTAGTGTGTTTAGGGAAAACTGCGAGAAATGATATTCAAAAGTGCCCCCCAACCCCCGCTCACCCCCTATCCATGGGGACTTTTACTATGTTGTTTAGGACACTTTCCCCCACATTTCTGCCAAATTTCAAAACTACATGATTTTTTTTGTCCCTATTTTTCCTTTCTTGCCTGGAATATAATGTATTTTCCATTACATGTCCTGTGCTTGTACCGTGATCGGATTTTTAATAAATTTAACTTTCATGATTGCATGATATTTCTCAACTATTTCATGATATAAATACACAATATACAGTTTATATACAAAGATATAACCACTAGATATAGAGAAAGTGCGATGTACGGTTTTCTTTTGAAATCACGAAATTTGACCAAAACGTAAAATTGTTATAACTTTTGAACATTTGAAGAAATAATAACAAATGACTACTCATTTTAAAGATAATTTATTTCCCTACAACTTCTTTTATGAGAACATTGCTGTATACCTAAGGGCTAAAGCGCTAGAAGGAAAAGTGTGTCGAAAAGCGCGAGGCGAAAGAGCTTTTTTCGAAAATTTGTTATTTTCGTTGGCGGATATCTCTAAAACTATTGGAAATAGAAAGAAATGTGTAGGATCAAACGTGTAGGAAATTTTATCAGCTTTAATTTTGTATATAGCCATTTTTCCTCTATGATGCACCATTGTTTAGATATAAGCGAAAAACCTAAAACTGGGACCTTCTTCGGACCCCCCTGCCCCCCGCTCACCCCCCACCTTCGGGGACTTTTAGTATGTTATTTGGGACACTCCCTCCGACATCTCTGCAAAATTTCAAAACTACACGATTTTTTTTTTCTATTTGGTGTTTTTCGACGTTTATTGACTGGACTATAAGTACGGTACGTCAAGTGAGAAAGATGTATTGTTGGCCATGCTTACAGTAAAGAAATGTCTGAGGGGAATATTCGACAAATTTCTCAAATTATTCTTAACAGCGGAAAGTTCAATGAACGTTTGCAGTCACTTGTTTTTTTTTTTTTTTTTTTTTTAGTTTAGTTTAGTTTAGTTTGTCTATATCCTGCGTTTTTAGTCGCAACATTCAAAGAAGAGGTATTTATAGAATATTTAGCTTAAAATTGTGTGTTGCGATTCTGTTCAAGGATATGTGAATACTACTAACTTTTATTTGGGCAGAGGAAGTTACGTGACTTTCAGTCAGATTTATACAGTGGGTGTCTTATAACTACCCTTGTACATAAACCCTTGCTATATGTACAAAATTTAAACAAAATCGTTAGAGCCGTTTTTTGAGAAAATCGCGAAAAACTACATTTTCTTCATGTAAAGTCCCCTTAAAAATAAGAGAAAACTTTCGCCGACCTTTCTGTCACATCCTCAGAAGGTACCTAACCCAAATACAAATTTTTGTTTTCATACAGTTTTCATTCCGGAGCCAGGCTGTTCACAAAGACACATAGATATATTTTTTGAAAATAATATTTTTGGATTGAGGGACTTCAAAACATGTATTTATATAATTGGAATAGACCGTATTTTACGGACCATAAGACGCTTCGGACCAGAAGACGCTTCGGACCATAAGTTGGACCTTAATTTTAGGATGGAAATGTAAAGGAAAATAAATTTAATTTGATTCTAAACGAAATATTTTAAATGGAATAATATACTTCATTACACAAGCAAATTGGGGTACGCCGTAGTGTAGTGGTTGAGGCGCTGCGCTACAAACAGGAAGGTCGCGGGTTCGATTCCCGATTAAGTCGATGGAGTTTTTCAACTGGCGTGATCCTTCTGGTGGCACTATGGCCCTGGGGTCGACTCAGCCTCTAACAGAAATGAGGCTGTCAACCTTACCACCTTCATGTGCCGAATGTCCAAAATCTGGGAGCCTCAACCTCCTGGAACCCTCTGGGCCTCCATGGCCTGTATAGGGATCACTTTACCTTTACCTTTTACATAAGCAAATTATAACCTTGTACAATGGAATCAGTGTAAATCACTTCTAACTTTAAACCTGCGTTGTACGAAAATATCTTCTGTACATGTGGCATCGCGTAAATTTTATCACCTGAACTGATTTCTCATGAAAGACTGAAAATACTTTTACACCCTCAAACCCTGAATTCGACATAACAAGGCTGTTTAGAGGTCATTGCCTTCATTTAAACCACCCGGCGGAGACAACTCCTTTCATATAAAAGAACTCAACATTCCTTTCTTTTTGCATTTCACGACTTTGACAAGTGCACTGAAGTAGGCCTACAGCCTGTCA
This sequence comes from Ectobius pallidus, assembly GCA_964059195.1. Classification (NCBI taxonomy): domain Eukaryota; kingdom Metazoa; phylum Arthropoda; class Insecta; order Blattodea; family Ectobiidae; genus Ectobius; species Ectobius pallidus. The sequence goes on along the minus strand of CAXKWD010000008.1, from coordinate 167,035,451 downwards.
AAATTTATAACAATCTTATCGTTTACAACAACTTTTTTATAATTATGATATTCCGACAATATTTACCATTTTAATTTTTTTTAAATGTACTTCGGACCATGACGCACCCAACTTTTATGGCTCTGTTTTCAAGGTACAAAAGTGCGTCATATGGTCCGTAAAATACGGTAGTACCTATGCTAGGGAGAGAGGAAGTACTCACCTCTCCGTTCTCGGGCGGGTCCCCGTTGCCGAATGTGGAGGTGACCACGAGCAGAAGGGCCTCGTGTTCGATGCTACTCATGTCGTACTCCGCCATGCAGTAAACCTGGGAGTTGAAGGCGTGGCCAAATATCTCGCCCAGCTTCTTGGCGTACATCTCAGACTTGCCTGTTTCGGTGGCGTACAGAACTGTGGCTTTGATCCTTCGGGAGAGCGCCCGTCCGAACAGCTTCGAGGTGAACTTCACAGCCCTGAAACACAATGCAAGTCAAGTACAGTGAGTTCCACGCAAGAGTTGGCCAATGACGCGGGCTTCTGCGTCGCGGCTGGCACAGCTCCAACTTCCGAGCGATCGGGTGAAATATCTACGCAAATAATGCCGTTGTCGTTGTAATGATTCAGGTTCTCACATTTACAGTTAAAATTACAATGAAAATAACAACGTACCTCATCACAAGAGATGTTGGAAATGTTCTCCTCTTGCATCCACACAACACTGGCACCTTTTTAGGAAATTTTCTTTCACGCGCATAAGTTCAGCTTCCGAGACAGAGTTCATTTCTCTTGTGATAAGCCTATGTGGGATTGTCTTTAAGTTCTTCTAACAGTATGTAAATATTATTTATGGGAAAACTTGAAAAATAAAGTGTATATGTCAATTTGCCATACATAAGAAGAACTTAAAGACAATATCACAAAAGAAATTAACTCTATCTCGGAAGCTGAACTTATGCGCGTGAAAGAAAACTTCCTAAAAAGGTGCCAGTGTTGTGTGGATGCAAGAGGAGAACATTTCCAACATATCTTGTGATGAGGTACGTGGTTATTTTCTTTGTAATTTTAACTGTAAATGTGATAACCTGAATCATTACACGGACCGAAGCATTATTTGCGTAGATATTTCACCCGATCGCTCGGGAGTTGGAGCTGTGCCAGCCGCGCCGCAGAAACCCGCGTCATTGGCCAACTCTTGCGTGGGACTCACTGTAGAAAATTCAATGTCAATTTATTAAGTGCCAGAATGGTACTTTATGAGATTGTGTGGGGGACGGGAAAATGTCTGTCCGTTTGTCTGTACGCGGGATAACTCAAATACTAAACACTAAACTCCATGGCGATACATCCCTGAAGGGACAAGGCCTACCACCCGACCGCTGCGTCATCTACCTATAGGGAGATGGCAGAATTGGGGCATGTGGTCAGTATGTCGACACCCACGGCCGTTAATGTTGGTTTCCATGACTGGAGCCGCTATTTCTCTATCAAGTAGCTCCTCAATTTGAATCACGAGGTTGAGTGCATCCCGTTCCAGACCTCCCTACCTCAGAAAAATGAGAGGAGGTACCGGGGATCGGACCCGGGCCGACGGTTCTGTAACTCAAATATACGCTTTATTATTGGATTTTCATTAAACTTGGTATAGGCTACGCATTTATAACGTCCATGGGAAGAAGCCTATTGATATTGGACCAAATCGGTTGACCGGTACCGGAGTAAAGCTCAATTTAGTGCCTATTTTATGGTAATATATTAGAAATTATGAAATGCAAATAAATTATCATGGCAATATATTGTTTTACAGTGTTCTTATACGACTTTGGAAGTTGCAATACAGTTATCTATGACAAATAGCGCTAACCACATATTCATTCACATATGTTTATCAAACTAGACCTTTAGTTCTTCCGAAAGCCCTGCTTAATGAATCGATCTGGAGCTTAACTCGGAAATCGATTTAACAAAATACAGTAACTTATTTTCTCCATATCATAAATGCAATTATTACTGATTAAACAAAAGCAATATGGCACTCTGTTATATCAGTTTACCTCATTTTATTTGTTCGTACATTGCCACTGATACAGGCACTCTATAACGACTTATCTTACTTACTCAATGGAATATTATCTATTTTATGGTACCCGAAGGTTCATTGCCACGCTTACCTGATTCTGCCATTCAACCCTATTCTGTGCTAACTCCATCCAATCATCCCCCACAAATCCTACTTCCCATAAATCCATTCTAAGATTGTCCTCCCACCTAAATCTAGGTCTTCCGCATAGTCTTTTCCCTTCGGTTTCTTCCAGTCAATACTTTTGAGATGTGTCTTTCCTCCCCCATGTCCAGCCCATTTCATCCCTTACTATATCCGGTGAAGAGTACAGGTTATGAAGCTCGTCGTTATGCAGTTTTCTCCTGTCCCCATTTTCATCCCTCTTGGGCCCAAATACAACGACTTATCTAAATAGCATAAATCATTAATTGAAGTACCGTTGTTTTCACAGTTATCAACTTATCGTATTCAGAAGAACCCTCCTGTCTCAGTTTGTGTGTAATATGATTGGTTCATTTTCCGTTTTTTTATTATTTTATAGCATGTAAAGAAGCTATTCTTTCTTTATACTATGTATATTATGAGAAAGAAAATATCGTTACTACGGAAACCGTTCTCACCTGGCGATCTGTTTGAAGTGGAATTTACGGCGGGGTTTCTTGCTCTTGCCCAGTTCTCGTCCTTTCTTCCACTGATGGCATTTCCAAGCTGCCTCCTGTAACACAATAAACAATTCCTCCTCAATAAGGTCTTTATTAAGTGCCAGTATGGTACTTTATGAGATTGTGTGGGGGACGAAAAAATGTCTGTCCGTCTGTCTGTCCGTGTGTCTGTACGCACCATAACTCAAATACGCTTTTTCGGATTTTCATGAAACTTGGAAAACACATTTATAATGTCCATGGGAAGAACCCTATTGATATTGAACCAAATCGGTTCACCGGTACCGGAGTAATGCCCAATTTAGTGCCTATTTTAATAGATTATATTAGAAAGGCGCCATAACTCAAATACGCTGTATCGGATTTCCATGAAACTTGGAAAACACATTTATAATGTCCACGGGAAGAACCCTATTGATATTGAACCAAATCGGTTCACCGGTACCGGAGTAATGCCCAATTTAGTGCCTATTTTAATGGATTATGCCGCCTTTCTCATAGAAAGGCGCCATCACTCAAATACGCTGTAACGGATTTCAATGAAACTTGGTATACCCATTTATGACGTCCATGAGAAGTTCCCTATTGAATTTGAACCTAATCTGTTGACCGGTACCGGAGTAAAACCCAATTTAGTGTATATTTTAAAGACGCGGTAACTCAAATACGCTTTACCGGATTTTTATGAAACTTGGTATTCACATTTATAATGTCCATGGGAAGACGTCTATTCATAATGGATAAAATCGGTTGACCTGTTTCGGAGTAATGCTCAATTTAGTGCCTATTTTATGGTAATATACGTATTCGAAAGAATTTATAAAAAAAATTGAAAATCAGTTATCTTGACAACATAGCCTATTGTTTTACTGTGATCTTATAAGGCCTTGGAAATTAAAATACAGGTAGCTATGACAAAAACATGCGCTTATCCAACTAGACCGTTAAAATGACCCAGGTGGCCGAGATGGTAGACCTTTCATCTTCCGTAAGCCCTGCTTAATGAATAAATCTGGAGCTTAACTTGGAAATCAATAAAAAAAAAAACATATTCTGCATCATAATTGCAGTCATAACTGATTAAACAAAAACATACTGGCACTTTGTTACATCAGTTTACCTGATTTTATTATATCATTGTCCGCTCATTTCACAAACATACTTGCGTCTTAATAAATGCCATTATAAACTCATTGCATAATATAGGCTACTATTGAAGTAATGCCTGTTTTCTTAGCAAGTGTGTTTTTAATAAAATCAGGTATCAAAGTCCCAGAATGCTTTAGTTTAATCAGTGATAGTTGCAATTATGATATGAAGAAAATAAATTATTTTTGTAATCGATTTCCGAGTTAAGCTCCAGATCGATTCATTAAGCAGGGCTTACGGAAGAACAAAGGTCTAATGTTTGATAAGCATATGTGAAGGAATATGTGGGTAGTGTTATTTGTCAAAGCTAACTGTATTGCAACTTCCAAAGCCGTATATGAACACTGTAAAACAATATTTTGCCATGAGAACTAATTTGCATTTGATGAATTCTTTCTAATGTATTACCATAAAATAGGCACTAAATTGGGCTTTACTTCGGTACTGGTCAACCGATTTGGTCCAAAATCAATAGGCTTCTTCCCATGGCCGTTATAAATGCGTACACCAAGTTTTATGAAAATCCGATAAAGTGTATTTGAGTTATCGCGCGTACAGACACACGGACAGACAGACAGACAGACATTATTTAGTGCCATTCTAGCACTGAGGCAGAGTGCTGGGACCGAGTGAAAAGTGAATGGTTTTCATATTTTTGTAACATCCTATAGCAACGAAATGAAAACCCTAACAATCAATCCTTTGTGATGATTTGGCTTGAGTGAAAAACGGCAAGAAAACGTGCATTTTTAACGCTTTCGAAGCATCAGTTTTGAGTTATTCATTTCAGTTGTCAAATCAATTGCAGAAGGCTTTGTCTATTATTGTCATACCTTGGAAATAATATCGTCGCGATCGCTATGGAAGGCAATGGATATCTAAGGTTATTATAAAAGCTATAGATGTCGATAAGGTAATGTTAAACATATTTTATTTGACATGGAATATAGTTTACAGAAAATTCCGGGGAAATTGCGTAATCGTAATTAAAATATCTTATGTAGGGTCGTTAAATCTGCCTGAAATGTAACGGAATTATAAGTCTGGACAAATGAATATACAGGGTGCGGCAAAACATCCTCCCTATTTTCAAATTCAAATAAAAAACAGATGAATCAAAATAAAGAAGCTGTATTAATATTACTGACATCTACACAGTGGGAAGTTTAATGTTTTCTGGAATTCGAACGCTGCGTGGCCTTCCTCCTCCATTTTTACTTCCTCTGCCCGTACCATAGGTACTATAGGTAGAGGAAGTATTGTTTTCGACCCCAAAATTCGAAGTTGAGTTTTTAGCATATATACACGTTTCAAGGCCCCCTGAATCCAAAAATACTATTTTTGGAAACATGTCTGTGTGTCTGTGTGTCTGTGTGTGTGTCTGTGTGGAAAATATCTGTGAACAAGCTAGCTCCAAAACGGAAAATCGTATGAAAACAAAATTTCGTATTTGGGTCAGGTACCTTTTGAAGATGTGAGGATAAGATTGGCGACTATTTTATCTTATTTTTAAGGGGACTTTACATGAAGAAATTTTTGTTTTTCGCGATTTTCTCGAAAACGGCTCTAACGATTTTCTTTAAATTTTGCACATAGGTTGCTTATACTAAGAGCTAAAACTTTTATTTGAAACATTTTTTCGAGAAAATTCTCTGAGGGTAGTTACAAGCCACCCACTGTTCACCCACTGTTTGTAGAAAGTTTGTCTTACGTGATGAACAACTGAATTCGCGCTCTTTCACGGCCTCTTATTTTATATAAGAATGTGAAGTGAGAAAGATGTATTGTTGGCCATGCATAGAGTAAAGATGTATCTGAGGGAAATATTCGATAAATTTCGGAAATTATATTTTACGGCAGAAAGTTCAATAAACGTCTGCAGTCATTTGTTTTGTTTTTTTTTTTTTTGTTTTTTTTTTTTTTAAGTTTGTTATATAGACTGCGCTTTTAGTCGCATCATTGAAAGAAGAGGTATTTATAGGATAATTAGCGTAAAATTGTGTCTTGCGATTCTGTACAAGGATATGTGAATACTGCTAACTTTTATTTGGGCAGAGGAAGTTATGTGACTTTCACATCAGATTTTTAATCATGTTACCACTTGCTCTAAAGTTTGACACCCATAAGCTAATGCTTTTCCGATCTGGAATTGCACCACGAGGGGGAATTTGGAAGCGAATCCGGAAAGAACGCTGGGCAGCGACAACGAAATACCCGTTTTCCATAACTGATTCCACAGCGTAAGCACGTTCTTCTCTCGTCCACGGCATGGTTGGATACTGTACTGAATGTCAATTGCGCGATTTCAATATCCTATTCAATTTTTGTTTACTGTTTATCATTTGTTTTTTTATGTCGTTATGGCAACACAAGTTGACTGCTACTCCCATCTTGTGCGAATGTTGCGGTTTGGATATAGTGCCTATGATATGGCGAACCTTGCTATAAGAGCACGGAGACAGGATTAAGGCCTATTTACATTAAGCAGTGAGGTGAACTAATGTAATGTACTGAAAACCCAAAATTCCCACTGTGTAGATGTCAGTAATATTAATACAGCTTCTTTATTTTGATCCATCTGTTTTTTATTTGAAATTTAAAATAGGGAGGATGTTTTGCCGCACCCTGTAGAAATCACGGCCTCAGTAGGCTTATTCCATTCTTCACCTATATAAATAAAAACTAATGTACTATGTCTGTCTGTCAAATACATTTACGCACTTTTTTTTATCGTGAGTTTAATCGATTTCAATTCTCATAATCTTTCGAATACTGCATTTTTCCATTTATTTTCTAATCGTGAAATTCACTTCAAAGCCGGATTTATAGCTGTTTCATTAATTAGGCCTATCAAATGTTTAGTTTACACCTATGAATGTTTCGCGTGATACTACAACTATACTAACCTGATAATCGTATGAAGGCTTAAGCTGGTAAGCTGCCATCTCTTGGTGGAACACGGGGGTCACAGATCCTGACAGAGGGGGCACAATCCATACCCAGTCTGCTGGGCATCCGTTCCTCAGCCTCAACTCATTCTCATAGTGCTTCATGAAGCTTTCTGAAGCTGTGTGGTGGTCCACGATTGTTATGTTCCGAGACTGTGAATCAGACATACATCGCACAAGGTCAAAAGTTTACTAAATTCAACTTTATTATAAATAAATTAATGTTCATATAGGAAGTTAAGTATTAAAACACGATACCTGTCAAAGCAAACTAAATTACAGATCTAAAACACGATAATTAAACCTGTTGTGACCGTATGGATGATGACGGAAGGTATAATGGCGAAGTTGGAAAGATGGGAAAGGAAAATAAAGGAATGGACCGATAAAGGCTAAAGACGGGTGCAGAATACGCTCAAATATGGAACTAAATTTACTGTATAAAAAATCTAACATAGTAACACGTCTTGTTAAAGCTAAAAGAATTGAATGGATTTGGTACGTCATTAGAATGGATGAAGGCAGATCGGTTAAAAAGATTTTTGAAAGCAAACCTGAAGGGAGAAGAGATATAGGAAGACCAAGATTAACATGGTTGGATTGTGTGGAGAAGTACTTGCATAGTATGGGGAATAGAAGATAGAGGAAAAAGGCTGAAAACAGAGAAGAATGGGCTATCATCATTAAAGAGACACTAGCTAGACTATAAAAGCTATTTGTCAGAAGTAGAAGAAGAAGATAGGAAATTAAGTCGATTTATAAAGTAAAATTCTTCGTAAGTAATGGTTACTATTCAAAATTATGCACTAATTATATTTTTTTTATACATCCACTCATAAATTATCTAGTATTATGAAATAACTAAGGAATCGTGAACAAGTAATAAGTACGAATCTTAATAACTTACATTTTTTATAATAAATTCTCTTTGCATACTAAAGAAACGTACAGGTGTAGTGATAATATTATAGGAGAAAAAATCCTCTGACACTGGGATTTGAACTCAGGACCTCTGGCTATCCGTGCCAATGCTCTACCAACTGAGCTAAGCCAGAGTTCACTTCACAGCGCCAGACAGAACCTTTCTCCTATGGCTGATTGTCCTTAATGGTCTACCTCACTGACAGACAACTTATGTCGTATGCAGTACTGTGAGGAACACTAATTAGTGATTTTTGTGACCGGACTTCCACTGTCATTGTACAGTAACATTCATGAACCACAGATTATTGTCCCTGTTGGACATTACATGATACTATTGTAGGAGAAAAATTCCTCTGACACTGAGATTTGAACGCAGGACCTTCGGGTATCCGTGCCACAAAAATCTCTATATATATAAAAGGCTTTGTCCTGACTAACTGAATGAATGACTGACTGACTGATTGACTGAATGACAGGAATCAACCTACAGCCTAAACTATAACAGGTAGAGACTTGGAATTTTGACAGTACCTTCGCTTCATAATGTAGGTGCTCACTAAGAAAGGATTTTGAAAAATTCTGATTCTAAATGCCAAAAATTAAATGTTTTTGAAAATACTTAATCTCTTTTTACATAGAATTATCAAAACAAATTTCACAGAACGTATTGTTACCAGTGGTATCAGGTGGGCTTGGATTAAATTAAATGGATGTTTGACAAATTAGAGATGGTATCATTATAATTCATATTATCTATATTAATAAAAGGAATTCTCCTCGATGTCCAGCGAAATCTACTGAACGCAGAGATCTGAAATTTTAAACATAGGTGTGCTGAAGGGTCGGAAAATGCACCTCGAAGCCGGAATTTTAATTTTAGTTTTCTTTCGTGAGTTATGAGTGAAAAACGGGCAAAAAACGTGCACTTTTTGCGTTTTCAAAACATAAGTTTTCTGTTATACATTTCAATGTCAAATCAATTACAGTTGGCTTTGGCTATTTTTGTCATATCTTGAAAATAAAACTTACGCGATCGCTTGAATGTTGTAAACCCTAAATATGGTCAAACGTTGTTTTATTTGGACGAATCTGGGCCAAGAAACTCGAATCTGAGGTCGCTTTTACCAGTCGATGCTATCTGATCGTGGTATGTAGTCCATGCGATTTAGGTGTTAATAAATGTAATGATTTAACTATTATGCTCTTAATTTTTAATTCTTGAAATAATTATCGCGGGCGAAGCCGCGGGCACATGCTAGTTCATTAATATCTTGGTAGCGAGTCCGTTACCAAAATCGTACGGCAATATGAACTTTGAAACCCACCTACTCCTATAGACCAAGCCGAAAGGGGCTATGTCCCTTCCATACACAGGTAAAATATTTCGGTGTTATTAATTAACACCCTGTACACAAAAACTTATGTAGTATCGTCATCCACATCAGATATTAATCACAGGTCACCATAATAAGTGCAGTAGCTTAACTTACAACATTTCCCCTTAGAAATGAGACATAGGCCTACAGTCATTCTCTCAAAACATTCACTCCAATATTTCATCATAACAGTCATCACTTAGTCTTAAAACTCTCGGCCTAACTCGGCCGTTTACTAATTATTTCTCACAAATTAATAAACTGAAATAAATAAATGAAAGTTTACCACAGGAGGACGATTTGGTATATTTAGAAATGATCGAGAATCGATAGATACACTTGAGCAATCCACGGTAACAGATTGGAACAATAGGAACGTATCCATGGATATTTTATATCTTTACTTTTTTGATATTTTTTTTACAAGTACTTTGATAGCATTTATGCGTGTTAATATTGCTTTTTATTTATTACTTTTGATAGCTTTTATGCTTTATTTATATTGTTTTCTGAGTTTTTTTAGCTTATATGCTTGTTATTATTGTTTTTATGATGAAAAAGTCACTTGTTGGGTCGCCAACTCAGGTCAAAAACTATTGACTTGGACACCTTTAAGAAGTATGTTGAAGATCTGGCATCGTCAAAAAAGATGGATGCAGATGAATTGTATAACAAACCGACTCCTCGCTCTACACTGGAGAAATGTTATGCTTCTGGTAAAGGCAAGAGAATTGAAGGTCGTGTGGATGTGGCTGACAATTCTGGCTATGTATCTGGGTACAAGGAAAAGGATACATATGACTGACTCCAGGAAAGGATGGGAAGCCAACGTTCAAATGTAAAATAATCTAGAAAATGTAACGAATTGTGTGCCATAAGTCACATCAGTAGAAGAGGAAGAGGAAGAGGAAGAGGAAGTCGGGAGGAGCGAGGCAAGTCGCCTCTCTATGCAACTACATAACTTGAAAGTATTCGTGGTGAAACTGAAGTACCTGTGCATAAGCAGGTATAATAAAAAGATGATACCGCAGGTATCAGCAACTCAAGAAACAACCCCGGGACCTTCCAGATCCTATGGCTACTCAATGCCGTGATGGCACTGTCTGGTGGTCTCTAAACAGAGGTGTATCTGTTGATGGGTAGACATTTACCGAAGAGGTATGTCCTCATATGAAGACTGAATAAGGAATATTGAGACCCTGAATACGACGGCCTTCAAGTACAGACTGTACAGAAGACGCAACCCTTCGAGTGAAGACTGTTTCTTGGATATCTAGCCCAAGGGAAGGGGTTGACAATCTTCCTGTGCCTGTGTCGCTCCGCGATGGTTCGACGACGTCTGGAGTTACTTCAAACCACGGAGTACCTGATATAATTGGCTGAATTTGTAACAAATGAAGAAATAAAAGTAATCGTTGTTCGTGTATTTCATCTTTTCTTCCTGTCTATACTACAGTAAAGTTGTCTGTAGATTCGTTGCTAGGCCGGTATGACATTATAAAAGTAATTTTACAGATAACTAGACAACAGTTTAATAGCTCAACTTTTATAAATGCCATTTTATCATAGTCAGACTCTTCATCATAATTTTATAAAATATTTCATGCAGTACTGTGAGGCACACTAATTAGTGATTTTTGTAACCGGGCTTACACTGTTATTGTACAGTAAAGGCTAGTTTACACGACGAAAGTAGGTTTCGTAACTGAGTTTCGCAACTGTTTTTTACTTGAATGCGCAAGCGCTAGATGTACTGGCGACAATGAGTTACGACACTATGCAGTTTCGGCTGATTTCAACTTTTCACGAAACTTTAATAGTAATTTTGAGATTATACGCTTATTTAACTTGTTTGCATTTCGTAAAATGAAATGGGAAAGTGAGGAAATTGTGAAATGCCTGTATTAATACGTGTTTCAAACGTTTGTTTGGGATTTTAACAACTTGAACTTCAGAAATAACATGAAATGTGCGGTTGCATTGGAAAGAAAATGTGTGTAATTAGTTTCACAAAATCACTTTCATGAAAGTGGTTACGAAACCTAGTGTCATCGTGTAAACTAGCCTTAACATTCAAGATGGATATATATATGCATTCATGTCTCTGTTGGACATTACTGCATATGACATAACTTGTCTGTCAGTGAGGCAGACCATTAGGGCAATCAGTCATAGGAGAGAGGTTCCATCTAGCTCTGTAAAGCGAACTCCGACTTAGCTCAGTTGGTAGAGCATTGGCACGAATAGCTAAAGGTCCTGGGTTCAAATCCCAGTGTCAGAGGAATTTTTCTCTTATAATATTATCATGTCATGCCCAACAGAGACACTACTCTGTGGTTCATGAATGCATATGCATATATCTATCTTACAGGTGTGCCTGAAACAGGTAACTGTGCCTATTTAGATAGGCCAGTACAAAAAATCAACAAATAGTTTCATATTCTGGTATAGCAATATACTGTAATATTCGTATGTGGCTGGGTTTTGGAAAGTGTGACAAATATTTAATTTTTAAACACACCCTGTATAACGCACCTGGAAGCTATGCAGCACAGCCAAGTTGACCTCCACCAGCGCCTTGTCCTTCCACAGCGTGACGGGAGTCCTGGTATCGAGCCCCATGCGCATTGCCACTGTCTGAAAGAAAATACAAAGCCCTGTAAAACTGCAGTACCACATGCTGTAAGCAACGTCCTATGAAACCTATAGCATCCATGTAAACTAGCCTGATAGGTATTAATAAATTTCATCTTTAATATGAGGGAAGTTTAAGTAGAAGTTATTTTGGTAAAGTCGCACTGTAGGGTGGCCCACTTTCAAAACCAATTTTCTTGTCATAAAAAACCTAATATCACACGTATTTTATTATAGATTGTTCTCTGGAGAGCTGATGTTGCCTCGACGAATGTTTGTGTCCAACCCCCCCACCCACCCGCCCTAAACGTTACATTTTCTTTTATAACACGATCTAGCGAAAAGTGCCGTGAATGACGCCATATTTTTATATAGAAACTCGTGATTGGACGTTACAGGTCTGACGTATCACCAGCAGACCACGTAGAATTCTGGGAAGCAGGTGCCCCAATACAACGAACCTCGCGGGACACACAACATGGCACAGTTACGAAACGGGAGAAATCAGAACGCCCTACTAAATTAATATGACTGTTCCTAACCTAACAGAACCTGCCACTAATGTAGAATCTTGGATAACTGATAAGTAATGTACAAGAAGCGTCATGTTGGTTAACCTGTCTCCCTGGAAAACAAAACACATCACCCGTCCGTGGAAACCTGCGCATATCGCGAGGTGGGCCACCCTACATTGCGACTTTGCCGTTATTTTCGTTAGCCTTTTAGACTTTTTATAATTGTGATAGTCTATTAAAATGCAAATATTACATTAAATAGAAAAGGCTGTTTTGCAAGTTAGGTTAGAATTACAAATTGATAAAAGAAACAATGTATGGTAATATAATAACTGATTTGTTTTATCACTTAGACATTAACGGCCGTCGGTGTTGTCATGCTGACCACATGCCCCCAATCCTGCCATATGCCTATGGTAGATGACGCAGCGGTCGGGGGGTAGGCCAAGTCCCATGAGGGACATTGTACCTTTTTATCAATTTGTAATTCTAACCTAACCTGCAAAATAGCTTTTTCTATGTCATTTAATATTTGCATTTTAATAGATTATCATAATAATAAAAAGAGTCTAATGTGCAATAGAATTTTATTTTATACTATTTTTATATCTCTTAGGTAATCCACTTACAATTGAAGGGGCTAGTTCCATAAGGGCTTAAGGCACATCTTGAATTTTGAGGTTTTAACATTTATGCCTTCTCCTCATATCTCTTAAATACTCAGTGAACAATTCTGTACCTCAGAGCCAAAGGAACGTAACTCCAAATTTCATATTTTTTTGTTTTTTTCATATTCTGTACTAACTTATTGACCTCTATAGAACCAATTAATATCAAATCCATAATTTCATTAGAAACCAAGATATTGAGAGCCAAAAAGTGGTAACTCCATTCCCCTTTATTGTTCATAATTTTGTTTTTCGCTCCTCCTGTAAAATTTAGTTTTTGGCAGTTACGCTCGTTTGGCTCTGAGGTACAGAATTTATACTTGTGCCTTAAACCTCTGCTCAGTCATAAGAAAAGTCCTGTGCTTGTGAGTGGTAACATTGTTTAGAAACATTAAGATTTCTCACAACTTTGCTGTTGTGCCTTACGCCCTTATGAAACTAGCCCCTTCAATTGTTCTTCACTTCTTTGCTGCTGCATATTTAATGAGATTATAAAGCTAACATAAATAACTTGTACTTTAGCCTGAATTTACCTCTAGCATGTTGAAGCGATGTGTGTCGCACAGATTCCTGCACCCGATCTCAGTGCTCATGTACCAGCCATTGAAAGGCGCAGCTGTGAACTCCAGACCTCCGCAATCAAAGAGCATGTTAGACACTGCGGGTAAGGCGTACCAGCGGAGGTCAAGTTTCTCAAACCAGTCGTATCTGCAGAAAGTAACAGACAATTCTAAAAACTTTACTTATTAAGGGGAGACTAGTACAGCTTTCGATGCTGGGAAATAGGTGAAGTTTATAATTTTTTCCCTCAGCAATGAATTGTTCCGTAGCCTTGCAATCTGGCATGCTCTATATTGACTAGTGCTACAATTGCATACTATTTTCAGAATTAATTTAACTGTTACAGTTAATGGGTAATTATCATTACAAAATGGCAGCCATATTTTGAGCATTGAAGTGCCGTTTTCCTAATAACTCAAACATTTGTTAACACATTGCAGTGAAATTTTGAATGCAAGTATATTTAATATTAGTGAACAACACTACTTAGAATCATTGATGTTAACTTCAATAGTTTATTTTATCTAATATATAAAATCGAAAGTGTGTATGTATGTATGTATGTATGTATGTATGTATGTATGTATGTATGTATGTATGTATGTATGTATGTATGTTCCTTATACAAATCTACATTTCTTTACCAATTTACACGACATTTTGCACACATACCCAGTTAAGCCCGGGAAGTATAGCTGTCAACATTAAAATTGAAACAAATCAGTCCTTCCCTTGAAAATTATATAATTTCTGTGAATATTCTACTGAAAAAAATGAAATGTTGTTCAGTTCACATGACAACAGTGTATTGTTTACTTTGATAACATTGGGCTTTGGCTACTATATAATGCTGAACTTTAACGAATTATGATTTCATCGATGTAATATATTGGCGAAAATAATTACTGAAAATGAAATCCACGAAAATAAAGCACAGTGTGATGTAGTCACATAACTATCTCTACCCTCGACATAAGAAATATTTTCTCACTTCATATTTTGATGTAGAAGAAGAGGTCTATTGCAGGGACAACTTAAGTGAGTGAGTATGCTATATCAGAAGTCTGTAAATAATCCTTTCCGCTTATACGTTATCCATAGCTGTAGGCTTTGATTAGTTGAGAAATAGGGATGTTTATCATAGGCTCTAAGCATGGGATGGAACATTTTGAGTCCTATGCTCACAGTATATTATGTCCCGGGTTTTAGGGGAGGAAATATGAAAGTGATACTGCATTTCTCTTTTATTTCAGCCCCGAAACGATTGTATGGTAACATGAGAATGAGAAATAAAATTTTCCGTCAAGTCAGTACAATCTTAAGTAACTTGTGTTTCTTCTTATTTCAACCCCTCCCAAGCGTGATGTGTAGAAGCAACGGAATGCAGCATTCCACATCCTCTATGAGCCATAAAAAGCTATATCCAGCGTTTTCTGATGGAATAGTTTGAGTGTGATAAATCTTTTTCTTCATTTCAAGTTCTATATACATAAAGTCCTTCATAAGTTAATTTCAAATTAAAAAATACAAAGCCCGGGCGACGCCGGGCCTTTTCAGCTAGTTTTTAATATTTCTGATGAAAAATTTGTAAAAAAAATTAAGTGATGAATTATTTTTTAAAATATTTATACTGCAGAAGATAATCCAATGATTCTACATTTTGTTGTTCATATGATATTTACAAATATATAGAAAAAGAATCACTCAGAAATATTGGTATTTATGAAAATTATCAAGGAAACGGCATTTCAGTGCACAAAATATGGCTGCCATTTTGTAATGATAATTACCTATAACTGTATTAACTATGAAAATAGTATGCAATTGTAGAACTAGAAAATATTGTCAAATTAGAAGGCTACAGAACAATTCATTGCCGAGAAAAGAAATGAACATCACCTATTTTTCAGCATCGAAAACTGTCCCACCTTAAACAAATAGGTTGACATGTGACGCTTTAAACTTCAATATTTACATTATTTTATCATTTTATCTAAAATTCTTTTTCTATATTTTGAAGGAATACTTTCGGAACTCCCTGTATTATGAAGGTACACTTCCACTAATGCTGTTAACAGAAAATTAGCATTCTTAACCCAAGACGTGATCCACGAGAAGTTTTATAAGTCCATTACACTGACGGGATTTGCTAATGTGTAAGAACTGTCTCACCTTCAAGTTTAAGCCTGTGGTAAAATTGTGAATTACCCTAGTGTTGGAAAAGCAAAGTTTTGCAGCCTTGAACTTAAAAAATAGGCCTAAGAGGGAGCTAGTTAGTAATATGATACATTTAGTTTTTAAAGAATTCTTAGGGCTTGTAGTATATATTATTATACAAATAAATTATTTTAAAAAAATCTAGCAGTTGAGCAAATAATCGCGGGCACCTGCTAATAATTATAAACGAAATAAGTATCAGAACATAACAGTATGCAAATTATTTACATTATTTAATAAAAAAAAATCTTTCGACTGATTCGTAGGCCTACGTATAGAGGCAATATTCGTTTTCAAAAGCGTAGAACTACAACAGAAATAACATAAGTAAATGTTTATTATCAGGGCCCGGATTCTGATGACCTAAAACTGTTTGAAAAAATGACCTATAACATGACCCTAAATTTTAAAGAAAATGACTTAATAATTATAAAAAATGACCAAAATCTGATATTTTATTTATAAAAAAATATTCTTGTACACACAAAGTTATAGACTAGTTTGTACATAATTGTAAAAACTGTAAATAACTGTAATTGTTCCCGCTCCCACGGTAGCTCGCAGGCGAAATAGGGACACGGGGAAACCTCTCCGGTTTGAAGGATGCTACACTAAGTCAAGTTTAAATACATTTATTGAGCCCCTTGAAAGATACAAAGAGCACAATGGACAAAATGATAAATAGACCCTTTAAAATACAAGATGGAATTTTGTATCTTGCTTTACAAATAAATTCCTCTTCCTAGCGGTGCCGAAGAAGATGAAATGTTGATGAAGTCAAGGGGAGACGACTTAGTAAGCTCCTTCTGGAAAATAAGGCATGTTTGCCTTATAAGACTGATGAATAGCTCGGAGGACCAGAGCAGAGCAATTTTTATAGTCGCGCTTGCTCGGACGACTGAGAAAGAATTTCACTATTCTTGAAGTGAATGCGCACTATCAGCAAATTATTTTAAGGTCGACTTGCTGCTTCGACCGAAAAGAAGAACCTTTAGATGTTGCTTCGACACTGCAACTAAAATTAAGCACTCTGAAATATTCACTTCACAGCAGTACTTACAGTAAATCCTTTTACTTAATGAGTTACGCATTCAAGTCCATACGGTTTGATCAGGGAAGTAAAAAACTTGGCTTCACACATTTGTAATTAAATCACAAATAAATTACTTTGATGAATGTACTAAATTGCGTCTCTGCAATAACTAGGGCTGGGAAACTTCAAATTCCCAGCTCGACAATAATAACTAGATTCAGAATTCTGAACTGAAAACTAGCCTGGCGAAAGCTTCGAACGAGAGAATAAGAATGAATAGCAAGAATGCCAGACGTCACGACATGTGACGTAAAGCAAGAATCCCATTGGCCAAGAAAAACAATAAATAATTAATCTTGGAAATAAATCAATTAAGTTACATTAAAATACTAAAACATAAATAAGAGAATTAATAGCATTACTTAAAAACTGAATTGTTTCTTTAAAAACACAAAATTATGAATAAAATATACTAAAAAATAATCAGACTGAAACTTTGGGTTGGAGATTATAACATGACTATCCAAAAAATGAAAGATGCGACAGTCAAATGTTATTTCTTATGAGAATTGATGGGAGAAAGAACAAACAGATAAGTAAACATATTTAAAATTATATTGAAGACACAACAAGAAAAATAAAACAAACGAAGACACAAGCCTGTTGCCATAGCAACACGGCGAATGACCTCGCGAAACCAGCTAATGCCTCAAATCCGGCCAGACACGAATGCTGGACGGAACATATTGCCCGCGATAATTTCGCTCGTGAAATTATCTAACAGAATGTGACGTCAAGCAAATTCGTGAATGCAAGGATTCGAGGCCAAAACAACTATCAAGTCGCAATAAAGTCAAAATCGGTGGAGTGGGATGCGTCCGGCATCAGCACTCTGAATGAAAGCAGGTGTCACTGTCCCTCTTCACTGACAGGCAGAGGAGCCAACTTGATGAGGGGCCTCTTATAAGTGCCTGAGACAGTGCGCACAGTGACAACTCTGACAAGGCCGTCTGGGCCTGGGTGTACTTGGTGCACCAGACCAAGCACCCACCTATGAGGAGGTACATTGTCCTCGAGAACCAATACAGGGGTACCCAAAGGAACGTCTGGCAGTACCTTATGCCACCTTGCACGACGCTGTAGCGTGTGGAGATAATCCACGGACCACTTCTTCCAAATACAAGTGACCATCTGCTGAAGATGGTTCCAACGGGAACGCAGGCTGTACCCACCAGAGAGGTCAGGACTGGGCACCGACACAATGGGCTTGCCAATAAGAAAGTGGCCGGGAGACAAATATCCAAAGTCATCCACGTCCTCAGATAACGACATCAAAGGACGTGAATTCAAGAATGACTCAATTTGTGTGAGAACAGTAGACATCTCCTCGTAAGTGTACTTACAGGACGAGGACATCCTCTTCAAGTGGAACTTCAAAGAGCGTACTGCCGCCTCATGAAGTCCTCCCATGTGTGGAGAGTGAGGAGGCAAGAAACGCCAATGAATGTTCAAATGCGCAGTGGCGTCTTGCACTGCGGAGTGATGTTCTGATGACATCAAAAGCCTAGAGAGGTTCTGCAGGTCGGCGTGAGCTCCGACAAAGTTTCTACCATTATCACAAGTGATTGAACTTGGAATTCCACGACGACTTGTGAACCTTGACAATGCCGCCAGGAAGGCACGTGAGGTGAGCGAAGTCACTAGCTCAACGTGTACGGCCTTCGTGGACATGCAGACAAAAATAGCAACGTAGGCTTTAGTAGTCACCTTGGACCGCGGGCCACCAAACTTGAGAGAGAATGGACCGGCGTAGTCCACACTAGAGTTTGTGAAAGGAGGGAGAGGATTTACTCTCTCAGGAGGCAGATCAGCCATCTTTTGCTGAAAAGCCTGAGCCTCAAAGCGGAAGCAAACACTACAGCGCCTCCGTACACTGCGAACCAGCTTGCGAATGCAAGGGATCCAATACGACTCTCGCAAGTGTGAGATGACTAGCTGAGGTCCTGCATGACCTAGATGCAAGTGCACATGGAGAACTAACTGCCTGGTGAAAGCATGCTCTGCAGGAAGTAATATCTGATGCTTGTTGTCAAAGGGTAGGTTGGACCGACTTAGACGTCCACCTACACGCAGGATGTTATCCTGAATAAAGGGGCATAGTTGCCGGATCTTACTAGAAGAAGGCAAATCTTGCGAGGAAGACAATGCTTGAATTTCCTTTCTGAAAGCATTCCTTTGAATGATTCTAATGCAAGAATGCAAAGCTTCAGTAAGCTCTGACGGCAACAAAGGGCCATTGATAGGTGACTTGAGTTTCAAGTAATTATTAATGAAACGTCGCACATAAGCCATGACCCTGATTGTTTTCAAGTGTGAAAACTTAGTCAGCCATGGGCTTAAGCTAGAGGTTTCGATGGTGACTAGCGCTGCTATCTTCACCTCTGGGAGAGACGAAGACTCGAGCTCAGTGGGCAAACTGGGCCACTGAGTGGAGTCGGCAGTAAGCCAAGAAGGGCCTGACCACCACAGAGAGTTGTTAAGTAGATCAGAAGGGGTGGCTCCCCTAGAGATGAGATCAGCGGGATTGTCCTTAGATGACACATGCGACCAAGATTCAATGGCAGTGAATTCTTGGACGTCCGCGACTCTGTTAGCCACGAAGGTCTTAAGTTTAGAAGGTGAATGGTTTAAGTCTGCAGTTAGGAAGGCTGAGTAATTGGAAGACATAGCCTTCGAGCATTCAGGCTCTTTTGGGCTTGCGTCAAGATAACGCTTAGCCGTGGATCGGCGTCGATGACCATTGGAAGTATGGCAACGCTGTGAAGGGAAAGGCGCAGAGGGCAGTTTCCCGGCGAAGTACCAACCAAGGTGCGAGTTCTGAATCGTAGGTAACTCACAGGTGGAAATTTGCCCTGGACACACCACTTGGGCGCAAATCTCCACTCCAAGAAGTAGATCGACACACTTAGGACGACTAAAGAATGGGTCAGCCAAGGGAAGATTCGGAGGAATGTTCCAATCTTTGGTCTCAATGAAAGAGTTCGGGAACCTTTTCTCCGAAATCTCCGGAACGACAATGGCCTGTGCATTGTAGCGCCATGAAGTCACTCGCGACTGAATCGTGATGCTGGTTAGCTTATGTGTGCTAACATTAGTGGACAAAATTCCCGCTAGCGTAGTCCGCTGCGCATGAGGAGCTAGTCCAAGACGCCTAAACAGCCTGTTGCTAATAAGATTGCAGTCTGAACCGCTATCCAGGAGGGCTGTGGCCTCAACAGGCGAGCCGTCTGAGTCCAGGATGCGGACAGTAGCAGTAGGAAGCAAGCAGCGCTGCTGGGTCTGACTAGAAGCCATAACACCTGCAGTGTTGGCAGCCTGGTGACTATCGCTAGTCGGGTCGTGGAGGAATGTGCTATGTCTCCCAGCACATCTCCTGCACTGAAAAGTCCTACAATTGTTGGCATGCCCTTGACTAAACAGGCATACGCGACACAGTTTGCGGTCTCTAACAAACTGGTCTCTTTGAGCGAAAGTCATGCTCCTGAAGTCGCTGCATGAAAACAGGTCATGCACAGCAGTACGACAACAGAGACATTTAGGCCTCGAAGAAGAAGACTTTGACTTGGAAGGAGCCGGAGAGCTCGGAACTGACTTAGCAGCCTGACTTTTCGTGGCAGCATCAGTCATCTGCAGTATGCGAACTCGGCTTTCCAAGAAGACAAATAACTCCTTGAGAGTAGGGAGCTTCCCTATTTTGACAGATGACTCCCATTCTCTGATGAGGTTCATCGGAAGCTTGTCGATGATAATTCTGGTAATAATCAGATCTGACAACTCCACTTCTGTATTAAGGGAATTAAGTGCATGTACCGTGCTTATAAAATGATCCAGGTATTTCTGCAGGGATTCTGCAGAATACCTCTCAATCTGAGGGGGAGAGAAGAGATTGTCCAGATGGGTGTTGGCGATTAGCCGGTCGTTATCAAACCTATCAATCAAAGTCTGCCACGCCACCTGGAAAGTCGCAGCAGAGACAGGAATATTCTGAATGACCGTACTAACCTCTGATGACAGGCAGGACTTCAAGTACTGATACTTGTCCATGTCCGAAATGTGCCTGTGTTGAATTACCAACGACGAGAAAGTGTCACGAAACTCGATCCACTCAGAGGGGTTCCCATTGAACTGAGGAAGACGGATTTCGGGGAGTTTCGGTAACAACGGCGTGACAGGGTCGAGCGAGGAGCGCTGACTGGCAGTCTGCGCCTGCTCGGGTTCATATAGCTGTTTCTTTTCAGCTATCATGGAGTCAAAGAAACTGATGACTTTATAATAATCAGATTCCACTGCGTGAAAGTCGAATTCATGATCCTGGTAGGCCTCGTCAATGGCCACCTGAGCATAATCTGACTTGTAGGCCTTGAAGACCTCTACGAATTCAGAGCGGCGAATGCGCGCTTCATGAAGCGTAGTGAGATCTTCGATTTCGTACTCTCGCATAATCTGCATTTGACGCAGAAGTTGCGATTGCAAGTACTCGAAGCGTCTTATTTTAGCCTTTTGGGCAGCTTCGGCCTGGGCGTGGGCTTCGGCTCTCTTAGCCTCAGCTTCCTTTTCGGCTAAAGCCAGCTGGGCCTGAGCCTGCCTCTCTGCAAGGGCTTGCTGGGCCAGGGCCTCCGCTCTCTTAGCTTCGGCTTCCTCACGGGCTAAAGCCAGCTGGGCCTGAGCCTGCCTTTCTGCAAGGGCCTGCTGGGCCAGGACCTCCTTGTCAGATAAGGCCTGAAGAAATTTACACAACTGAGAGTTGCCTCTGGAAATGACGGCGTCGACTTCTGCCCTATAGGCTTCTTCAGCATCAGAATAATCCACACCGTCGATTTCAGTCTGAACAAGGTCGAACTTAGCTGCAAGTTCGTCTAACTTGGACTCATACTTCTTGAGTTCAGGATAAGTGACATCCTCAATGGCTAAATTACTAATGACATTAACCTGCCGCGTAATCTGGGCCTTAATGGGAACTCGCTTGGCTTTAAGAGCCGTCAAACCGTCTGGACTCGACATAGCGACTTGCTTATACAATGTCTGAATTAAATAGGTTGCCCGCCTAGAGCCGGTGCAACAATGACAAATTAAGGTTTGTTTATAAGAATGGAGTGAGTTGCCCGCATAGGAGCATACGAGTAGACAAAGAAATAGTGTGTAGCTGTACAGGTGTAAGTACACAGATGTAAATGTTTACACTTTACAAGAAAGTACAAAAAACTTAATTGAAATCTGTCAGAGACCTCCCTCAAACGCAATGCGGAGGAGAACCACAGATACTTATAGCAACTGACTTTAAACTACTTATTACTGATGGCTACTGATGGTAGCGTCTCACACCGGCGGCAAACTATACCGGGAGAACAAGATTGATATATAAGAATGACTAGAATTGTGGCTAATCACTGAGGTCTCTGTAATAAGTGACCAAGACAAATTCAAACTGTTAATTGAATAGTTACTTTACGTTAATTATAGGTCACTAACTATCAATGCATCTTCAACCATAGGCCTCTGGGTCATATCTAGGCCCGGAGGAACCACAAAGAGATGTTCCCGCTCCCACGGTAGCTCGCAGGCGAAATAGGGACACGGGGAAACCTCTCCGGTTTGAAGGATGCTACACTAAGTCAAGTTTAAATACATTTATTGAGCCCCTTGAAAGATACAAAGAGCACAATGGACAAAATGATAAATAGACCCTTTAAAATACAAGATGGAATTTTGTATCTTGCTTTACAAATAAATTCCTCTTCCTAGCGGTGCCGAAGAAGATGAAATGTTGATGAAGTCAAGGGGAGACGACTTAGTAAGCTCCTTCTGGAAAATAAGGCATGTTTGCCTTATAAGACTGATGAATAGCTCGGAGGACCAGAGCAGAGCAATTTTTATAGTCGCGCTTGCTCGGACGACTGAGAAAGAATTTCACTATTCTTGAAGTGAATGCGCACTATCAGCAAATTATTTTAAGGTCGACTTGCTGCTTCGACCGAAAAGAAGAACCTTTAGATGTTGCTTCGACACTGCAACTAAAATTAAGCACTCTGAAATATTCACTTCACAGCAGTACTTACAGTAAATCCTTTTACTTAATGAGTTACGCATTCAAGTCCATACGGTTTGATCAGGGAAGTAAAAAACTTGGCTTCACACATTTGTAATTAAATCACAAATAAATTACTTTGATGAATGTACTAAATTGCGTCTCTGCAATAACTAGGGCTGGGAAACTTCAAATTCCCAGCTCGACAATAATAACTAGATTCAGAATTCTGAACTGAAAACTAGCCTGGCGAAAGCTTCGAACGAGAGAATAAGAATGAATAGCAAGAATGCCAGACGTCACGACATGTGACGTAAAGCAAGAATCCCATTGGCCAAGAAAAACAATAAATAATTAATCTTGGAAATAAATCAATTAAGTTACATTAAAATACTAAAACATAAATAAGAGAATTAATAGCATTACTTAAAAACTGAATTGTTTCTTTAAAAACACAAAATTATGAATAAAATATACTAAAAAATAATCAGACTGAAACTTTGGGTTGGAGATTATAACATGACTATCCAAAAAATGAAAGATGCGACAGTCAAATGTTATTTCTTATGAGAATTGATGGGAGAAAGAACAAACAGATAAGTAAACATATTTAAAATTATATTGAAGACACAACAAGAAAAATAAAACAAACGAAGACACAAGCCTGTTGCCATAGCAACACGGCGAATGACCTCGCGAAACCAGCTAATGCCTCAAATCCGGCCAGACACGAATGCTGGACGGAACAGTAATGTTGTGAATGTTCTTTTCACACGGAAATTTATACTGGCTCTGAGGCACTGGTAAATCAAAATTCGGCAGTTCCTTTTGTGGTTTGCTGGATTATATTGTTGTTTATTGAAGGTAAACATTAGTTTGCACTCTCAAATCCAAGCAGGTGGCAGATTCTGTTGCCAAGTCAATCTAATAACAATAGTAATATAATACAAAATTTTGGCGTTCCTTTGATTCTCATTTCCGACTGAGACATGACAACACTTTAACATCGAATTTCCTTTTTGCAATAAACAAACAACACTTCAAAGACAGCGCCGCTAGCAACGAAAAAAAGTTAATACACTCAATGTAAATATATGAAAATGACTAAATAAGGAAGCAAATGACACGAAAATGACAAAATAATGACCTAAAATTGAAACAAATGCCCTAAAAATATAAAATTGCATAAAATGACAAAAAATGACGTAATAAAAATGCATTTCTATAATCTAGAGGCCATAATTAGGATTTATCTACAAGTTGGCAATGTCTATGCAGCATCAATAAAAAGATGACATGTCATCAGAATCCGGGCCATGGTTATAATAAAATGTGAACCTCTAAAAAACCAATCTACTCTGGAACCGTCAGGGGTTTTTTAATATAAGTTAAATGCTGATATGGTACTCACGTGGGATGTGACAGTGGTACTTCCAGCACCAGCTCCTTGGGGATGTCGAAGTAGTCTGGATCATGACCGTTAGAAGAAATCACAAGCGGCAGGATTTCCCACTTTGTGCGGGTTCCTTTCCACCCCAGCTTCATGCAAACCTACGTAGAAACAACATTTGTATCGTGTCTGAAATAATTATATAGAACTTAACATGAAAAGTACGACGTTTTATGTTATTTTGAACCGTTTCTATGGTAAACGAAATTTCTTAGGTTACCTCAGTGAACTCCAGGTTGCCGGGGTCTCCTGTGATGGTTCCGTCCGGGTTCTTGTAACCCGCATAGCTGATGAGCTGTGGGTTCCATACTTTGTAGTCATGGCGACCGTCGGTTCTCTGAGGAAACACTGTGATGGCAGATCTGCAAGCAAGCACAGAGAGAGTGAGAAGAAGGAAGAATGTGAGGGATAGGGAAAGAGAGAAAAGATTAAAAATGGGAAAAGAAGAAAGAAAGAAGTAAAGAGGCAAATTGTCAGAGATGAAGGCAGCGGTCATTCAAAGGCTACAATTTCTCTCTGCTTAATACGGCGATTTATAATTCTGCATTAGGACTATGGCTTTGGGGTCAACTCAGCCTCTAACATAAATAAGTACCACCAGCAATCTTATGGGTAAAGGTGACCGGGGCGTGACCCGTTGACGAGAAAGGGTCGAAAGGATTCAGCTGTCACTTAATTTTCCATGCGCTCTACTATTTTAAATTCAACATATAAATCTAAACTGTTTTGTTTGTACTCTTCACTAGATACAGTAAGGGTACTTAAATCACGGAGATGAAATGGGGAGGAAAGACATATCTCAAAAGTATTGACTGGGAGACCCGAAGGGAAGAGACCACCTGGAAGACCTAGAAGTAGGTGGGAGGACGATATTAGAATAAATTTAAGGGAAGTAGGATTTTACGTGGGATGGTTGGATGGAGTTAGCACAGAATAGGGTTGAATGGCGGGCTCAGGTAAGCACGGCAATGAACCTTCGGGTTCCATAAAACATATATTTCTTTAGCTTGCTGTGAGGAATTGTCTATTGCCACTGAGTAAGGAAGTAAGTAAATCTACCTTGTTCAATTAATTTTTGCTAAGATAAATCCAAAATTACATTTTCGTCCATGTTTTGACTGGGCAGATAAGTCTGTTCGCTAAGGAAATAACTCTTGAGTACTACTATTGATTACTGTGCGGTTCGCCACAGCGTATTCCAGAGGTTTAGAGTTGCAGAGGATGAGAGAAGTCGCCCTACAAATTGAGTTACAGGAATTAATTCAGCAGCCCGACGTAAACAAGATGGCGTGTCACTCGTCATCTTCAATACTTGATCAGTTTCTGCGTGTTTAAAGCGACCTATAAGACACTGCAGTAGTTGAGTCTAACACCAACATGAAAAACAAATTAATCTATACAGGGTGTTAATGAATAACACCGAAATATTTTACCTGTTTAGAGAGGGGACATAGACAAGCAACATTTATTAGACGACCTTTGCTCTATGGATTCAACTTTTCCTGTTACAGCATAAAATTTCCCAGGGCATGGCCGCCACTGACTTCTAGCATTTGACAAAAATTCAAAACAAAGGAACTTTGTTGTAAACACTGTAGTCAGTAGTTATGAACAAAAGAAGACTAATGCAGTGGCTGCCTGTCATGTGATTAGTCTGTAAATTTTGCAGATTATGGAAACACTAAATTATGATATAGCTGTTGATGAATGATTAAGAATCAGGTTTTTATCAATCACTAATATGGTATGAGTCGGCGGCGGTGGTCTGGAGGTAGATTTGCCCGCCTCTAGATCCGCGGAGCGCGGGATCAAACCCGGCCGCGGTCGATGGATTTTTCAGGACGTAAAAATCCTGGGCACGGAGTCCTCCGGGAGGGACTTTAAGCTGGGGGTCCCGTGTTGTAGATTTACGGCACGTAAAAGAACTCCAAGCCTAAATTAGAGCCTCTGGACTAAATTTCTCGGCCCTTTCACGTCCAAGAAATACTTAGTTTTCAGACGGGGGTTGCGAGGCGATGGGCTTACCACCTGTCCCTCTACCCTCTCTCGGAAAATAAGCATATCAAAATTAGTATAGGTAATGAAACCTCCCCTTGGAGGCCCCTTCGCCCCATTATGATACAGATACAGATACAGATACAGAAGATGGTATAAAGTCAATTTAATGAAAATTTCAACCCTACTTGGCTTCATTATTGACTTATGAGACTGTAGTATACACATTTTACGTCATAGAGCAAAAATCTCCTAATAAAAGTTGCTTGTCTATGTTCCCTCTGGCTTAGCCCATTATTATGAAACTTGTAAAAGAAACTACGTAAAATTTTATTCTGTACATGGGAAGTGAGAATGTCAGCTTATTCTCACTTATAAGCCGCTTACTCCCATTTGTCACTTCTTTTTCAGCTCTTTCACATTTTTATAAGTTTTTACACAAGTCTGTATATTTAGAGATTACGAATTTTAAATCCTGCGACTTCTCTCATTCTTTAAACAAGTTTTTCTTCTGAATCATTTACAGAAAGTTCTTTGTTGGAATGCTCTAAGGGCCAGGCCAGCCGACATGCTTTTAATCTATTCACCAGCAAGACTCCTGATAATTAGTATGTGGTTATGTATTAATTACTGCATACTGATACCTTGACTTGTACAGTTTTATCATATGCAATCCCACGAGAGTTTACAAGTTTATCGATAGATTTATCTGATGAAACTCTTCAACTCGAGTTTAATTTAAGGCTATTCCATGAATAAAAATGTAATGGATTATAAAAATAATAATTACTTTCGTGCTTTGTTGTATAAAAACAAAACTAACAGCTGCGAGATCACGGCCTACTATGAACCAACCATCCATGAATCGATTCGAGTTACCATGTTGTAACCAATGCTACCAATGGTGCATATAAGACATAGTTTAAACCTAGTTCAGGTAAGCTAACAGCAGAACAGAATAAAAGCACACGAATTGGCTTGCGATGAATCGAAATTCTGTGTTTAATCGATGAATATTTTTTCAAAACAAGTTATGTTGTATAAAATAATCTGTTTTCGTGGTGCTTAATGGCAGCATGTGACGTATTAATCACGGCACATTGATGCTTACGTGTCCAGCAACGAGCTGACGATTTTATCAGGTAAAATCCCACCCTCATATCAATACCAAGCATTTTATAAGATAAACTATCTTGATTGGTCTATATCCGAGGAATTGCTAAACGTTATTGGTCAATATCAAACACGCGGCATATGAGTGGAATAATCATAGGGAATCTCACGAGAGATAACGACTTTATCGATAAATTTGCGAGAGCAAAAATCGAGCGAATTAATATAATGAAACTCGTAAACTCGTGTGGGATTTATTAAGGCCACTCCATGTATAAGCTGTAACGGATTATATAATTTATAATTATTTTCTTGATTGTGTAGTTTAAAAATAATAAATATTCTGTGAACGAAAACATCTGTTTCTTCATCTGAACAAATTCGCTTATTAATGGAACAGTCATGTCAAATGTTTGATTTTTGTACAGTGTGTTAAAAATTAGGATAATTACATACAGGGTGTTTAAAGGATGTGAACTCACCGTATGTTCCCCTTGTTGGTGCTGTACTTGATGTGGTTACACAACGCCTCGAACATTCCACTGGTGGTCGTCACATAACGGCAGTCAAACACCTGAAGAATACAGAAACAATGCTGTATAATAATGTAGCCTACATAATACAGTAAAACTCCAATTATCCGACTATCCGGATCGCTTTGAGGCAGCAGCGAGCATTGGGAAACCCTCTTTTGGGGCCGATTATTTAAGAAAAAGCAAAACTTGTAGTAAACAAAATCGACAGTTTGTCAGAAAACAACTGACCTTGATATGACACTTTATGTAAATGCAGTACTGTACAATTTAGTTTTTGAAGTAAAACTTCTTTAGTGCCGGTAGAGGGTAAATTGGAAAAATCAGTCACACTAAATCCGTCACGAAATCAGTCACAATCAAAACCGAACGAAATTACTTACTTGTTTCGGTGCGGACTGCACAGAAAACAATCAACTCAATGATTAGGAGTAATCAAAGGAAATTTTTCAGACATTACTTCAATGGCAATAGACAATTCCTAAGCAATCTAAAGGTATATTATCTATTTTATGGAACCCGGAGGTTCATTACCGCGCAAATCCAAAATTAAAAAATACAAAATTAAAAATTAAAACATCCAAAATTTAATAAATAATAAAATCCAAAATTAAAAAATTAAAAAATAGAAAATACCAAAATTAAAAATCTAAAAATCCAAAATTGAAAAAACTAAAATACAAAATTAAAAAATTAAAAAATTAAAAAATTCAAAGAATCAAAATTTAAAAAATCCAAAATTAAAAAATTCAAAGATCCAAAAATCCAAAATTAAAAAAATACAAATTTCCAAAATTTAAAAATTAAAAATTATAACATCCAAAAATCCAAAATTTAATAAACAATGAAATCAAAAATTTAAAAATCCAAAAATAAAAAATTTAAAAAATAAAAAAATAAACAATTCAAAGATCGAAAGTTTAAAAAATAAAAAATTAAAAATTCAAAGATCCAAAATTAAAAAGTCCAAAATCCAAAATTAAAAAAATCCAAACACCCAATATTAAAAAGTCCAATAATGCAAAATTGAAAAAATCCAATAATAAAAAATTGAAAAAATAAAAAAATAAAATAAAGTTTTACTTCTGTCGCGTGGCGTTCCACGCACTCTTTTTTTTTTTTTTTAAAGAAATTACTTTTTAAAATGATTTATCCAATTGTCCGGGCCGGATGTGATTCTAATTAATTCCGATAGTTTAAGAGTTCTACTGTATTATAGTCTATACTTTATTTGCTTGTGTGGAATGTTACTGGACTTACACTTTCTGAAAGAACAAAAAAGCGTAACACGTGGATGTACCACGGTCAAAATTGTTTGGGGTGAAAAGATTACCTTTGTACACAACTTATATGTCCATGCATAATTTGCCACAGTATAAAGGAGCACCAAATTATAACGACTTGAATACCCTGTAGCATACACATTTTACGTCATAGAGCATTGATCTTCTAATAAAAGTTGCTAGTAAATGTCCCCTCTATACTGTATCTTAAATTTGTTATTTAGTGTATTGCAATATTATAAGGTAGTATTATTTATACAGGGTGTTAATGAATAACACCGAAATATTTTACCAGTGTATAGAGGGGACATAGACAAGGAACTATTATTAGGAGATTTTTGCTCTGTGGATTCATTTTTCCCTGTTACAGCATAAAATCACCCAGGGCATGGCCGCCACTGACTTCTAACATTAGAAAAAATGCAAAACAAAGGAACTTCGTTGTTAACACTGTAGTCAGTAGTTATGGATAAAAAATAAAATACCAATGCAGTGGCGACCAGCCATGTGATTAGTCTGTAAATTTTGCAGATTGTGGAATCACTAAATTATGATAAAACTGTTGACGAATGATTAAGAGTCAGGTTTTTATCAATCACTAGGAAGGCATGAAGTCAATTTAATGAACATTTTAACCCTATTTCGCGTAATTATTTATTTATGAGCACCAAATTTTAAGGACTTTAATGCCCTGTATGCCCTGTAGCATACACATTTTAAGTCATAGAGCAAAAATCTCCTAATAAAAGTTGCTTGTCTAAGTCCCCTCTATATACAGGTAGAATATTTCGGTGTTATTTATTAACACCCTGTAGGCTATATTAATAATACTGTTATTTACTTCAGTTATTTTTAAGCAATATATGAACTGTAAATGATACCATATTTCATATTAGGCCTACAACTCGTATTTCTTTTGTTTCAGGTAAGTTTGCTGAGACCCCAGAGGGCCAATAGATCTCCTGAAAGACTGGATGAGTGTAGAGAGTAAGGATGCATGCCCTCACATATTATTAAAAAAACTGTGTTGAAAGCACCAATTTTAATAAGTTTAACTGTTTTACAATGTTATTTTCAGATACTACACTAGTGTCCAAAATTAAGGCAACAAACCGAAATTTCATTTTTGGTGGTTTATTAAAGTGAAACTTCTTTAGGTGCGCTAGGAGTAAATCGAGAGCTAACCCAAAGTTGCGTTACGAACAAAATCATCACGAAAGTAGTGGGGGTAAGTAGCAAGCACAGAGTTGTTATCGAAAGAGTGGGGCCACGGGAGCGCGCGGGGGAAAGGTATCAGGCATAGAGTGCTTCGAGCTAGTGGCGTGGTGAGCCCTTCACCATTATAGATGGCTCTACTCATTTACACATCATTAACGTTCTCGGAAAATTAACCAAAGCGTCCCGTTCATGTAAATAAACACAGTGGCTACGATCAGTGACAGTTTGGGCATTAGTTCATCACAACTGTGTTGTTGTTTTATACGTATTCGATTTAAAATGCCGCAAAAGTGAATCTCTTATTTTATTTTTAATTCAAATGATTTCCTTCTTCCGTTCGATATAATTATAAGTATTCCTCTATTTCACTATCAACGTTGCCAAAGAAGTTTCACTTCTTGTCGACACCCGATTTATTTTGCCACAAAACAGTATAAACAGGTGACAGTAACGTATAAACAATATGAGGGATAAAGAAAGTAAACTATTGCAACGTTTGTGCATACCAATAATATACATAAGGCTTTGTCCTGACTGACTGACAGGAATTAACGTAGAGCCTAAACTATAACAGGTAGAGACTTGGAATTTTGACAGTACCTTCGTTTCATAATGTAGGTGCTCACTAAGAAAGGA
The DNA here is from genome assembly GCA_964059195.1 of Ectobius pallidus. Lineage (NCBI taxonomy): Eukaryota > Metazoa > Arthropoda > Insecta > Blattodea > Ectobiidae > Ectobius > Ectobius pallidus. The sequence goes on along the minus strand of CAXKWD010000008.1, from coordinate 167,004,413 downwards.
TTTTGCAAAATTCTTATTTTAAATGCCAAAAATCAAATGTTTTTGAGGATACTTAATACCTTTTTACACAGAATTATCAAATCCAAATCACAGTTCATTTGACAACAGTATTGTTGGCAGTCTTCACATAAGGCATTGGAAATAAATGAAAGAAGACGTAAGGGAATGCACCACTGAGATTTGTTAAAAATTGTGAAAAAATGTAATTTTTAATTTTTGTACTGATAAAATTCTACAAACATTCTAGTTTCAGATTCTATTTTCGTTTATGACATTCTGTGTGTATAAAGGGCGTCAGGTGACTTTTTAAATGGCCTTGCGCACGTTCCTGACTGCTACCTGCCTGCCTTAAAGATCGTTTATCTAACTATTTTTTTTCAGCATTTTTCATAATTTAAAACATTCCACACGATGAAGTCTTTATGCAATTTCTCTTAAATTTTCAGCACATGTTCTTAAGGTGTAGTTATAAAAATCTGTCATATGAATTTTTGAAATTATGAATATTTTATTAGTTATGAATTTTCAAAATAAATATATTTTTGAAATTTTGAAATATAAATATATATAACTTACACATTTTTTTATCTCAGGAACCATAAACCTTAGAAAAAAATCATATGATAAATTTTTTTTCTTCATAGTTAGATAAATAAAGTGCATTTGTAAAAAAATTAATTTTTGAAAATGTTCATCGTGTGGAGTATTTTGAAAATCGCTCTACTTTTATACTATGAAAATTAATAACTCAAAAACTTTTCAAGATATTAGGATGAAATTTTAAACTATAAAATAAATGCACGAGACAAGTGTATGGTAAAATTTTGAGCTATATTGCTTGAAAACTTTCGATTTTAGTAATTTCAGTGGTGCATTCCCTTAAGCTAGTAAATTCATATGAGAGTCCATTATTAGGCATATTGTTGTCATACTCAGAAATAGAATATGTTTTCAAACGAAAAGGAATGTGGAATGCATGCAATACGCTCACAAGATTTTCTCTTGTTACAACTCGTACGTATAACTGAAGAGTTGCTGTGCTCTCAAATTGCCGTGAACAGAGTATTAGACGAGGGGCAATGTTGAAAATGTTGTGTGGAAGAAGAGCATATGAGCTGCGTCTCCATTGATATACATTTAACATCAACATGTCAATATTAACAAGTTGATATTGACATGTATATTGCAATTTCGTGTTCCAATTGACTTGACATGCAAACCCAGCGTGTTGCACTTAACATTTTCAGATGTTAATTTGTTTTCCGGAGAAAATGGAGAACATGTCAAGTCAATTGACTATTCGGTCAATATCGGCTTTGTTTCGGGAATTTCCGGGTAAACAACAAGCAGTCGACAGCTTCCTCAATATTCCCGTCATCCATTTTGTATTATGTGAGTATTTGGTATGTCAGTGTTCTCAATAGTATTGCATCTACTTCTAAAATTATTTTTTTATGGCATACTCCATTGTTGAAAAATGTGATAGTTATTTTGAAAAGATCAAGATATCTGTACATAATTAGTATTTAAGAAAGTCATAGACAGTTAACAAGAAGATAATAACGAGTATATATATATATATATATATATATATATATATATATATATATAACTACTCTCATTTTGTAATGTTGGCTGCTTTTCTTTTTTTTAATGTTATTCATTTCTGTTCGTAACCGCGCCAACACATGTTAACCTATAATATTGTAGTGGAGACAGTTGTTAATTGGCAAATCACTTGACTTGTATACGTCATCAAGTTGATGATAAACATTTAACATATGTTAACTGCAACATGTTGGTGTTAAATGTATATCAATGGAGACGCAGCTTAGGGACCACTGTCAATAATCTTACCCATAAAGTTGATACACACCCTTTGCAACACCTGTATACGAGATTTCTTAAGGTTTCGTATTAATATGCATAGACTGAGCTGGCTCATACCTCGTGATAATCTCACTAACAGCTGGGACAATGCTGCCAACTGTCGTGCGTGACTAGGAACGGAATTCCCACCTCATCTTCAAGTTTACCATCCTTTCCCTCCCACACATTATACACATAAGAAATATTCAAACACCATTTCTAGGTGACATATATTGATTACTAGCTTAAAAGGCCCGGCGTCGCCCGGGTTTTGTATTTTGTAAATTCGTAAATATCTTATGAAGGACTTTCGATTTTCAAACTCTAGATCTTTATATAGGTATTTAGAATCTGAAATGAGGAAGAACGACTTATCACACTCAAACTATTCCCTCAGAAAACGCCAGATATAGCTTTTTATAGCTTATAGCAGACCCCGCGGCTTCGACCACAATAATTAATTGGAAGATTAAAAATTCAGAGCAAAATAATTAAAATATTATATTTATTACCACTTTGGACGCGAAACATTCATAGTCCTAAACTAAACGATTAATAATTAATGCAACAGCTAAAAATACGGCTTTAAAGTGAATTCCACGGTTAGAAAGCGCAGCATGGGAAAAATAACCTCAGATTCGAGGTTCCTGGACCAGAAAACCCCTGCATGTGAGATTCGTTTGGATCGAACAATGTTTACCCATTTAGGCTTATATTCATTATCCTTCTTCCGTCTATGGTGAACATTTCAGATGGTTGCGTGCCTTGACATTATAAACAAATGAATCGATCAGCGTGGGCTTACAACATTCAAGCGATCGCGATGCTTTTACATTCAAGGTATGACAATAGTAGGCAAAGCCACCTACAATAAAATTGATTTGACAATTGAAATGTATTACCGAAAACTGATGCTTAGAAAGCGCAAAAAAAATTCACGTTTTCTACCAGTTTTTCACTCATAACTCGCGAACGAAAGCTAAAATTTAAAATGTACTATACCAGAAACCTTCGTGGGAGTGTACTCAACAACTTCCCAAAGTTTCATGGTAATCGGATGAATGGTGTAGTAATGCATAAAGGACAGACAGACATAAATTCGTTTTTATATAGATAGATTTATCTCAGGAATCAGTGAACAATCCAGTATAAGATTTTCAACCAATCGCAAGTGTAGGCCTATAACGTCATAATTGTTCGTTTTATTGTTTTTTTTATGTAAATTCATAAACACTGGAAACTGAAGTTATCTCCTTTGATCAATACCAATTATTGAACACTGCGATTGGGTTATTATATAAGCTGCATACAAGCAAAAGAAGATACGAAAATAGTTATTATACAGTGACATCGAGAAGTCTCTCCGCAGCACTTGCGCAGGCGAGAATCCGGTAAGAAACGGAATTCGGTTGGTATGGTTATAATGTTCTGCTACAAACATTTATGACGTCTATAATAAAAAGTCCGGTCATGGAAACCGCCATTAAGGGTAGGCCTATATGTACGTGGATTATTTTTAAATTTATGTTTCTTTGTTTATACCACTAAAAAATTGTGCTGAATTTTCAGCATCCATTGATATATAGTTTACATAGGTTTAGAAATTATTTGTGCCATTTAAATGGACATATGTTTACATGCTCTGAGCCACGCACTTAGAAAGATCAGATGAGAAATTCACTATTAACTGAAAATTGAATTTCCCGGTAACTCTTATTTTACACACATATTGTTAGGTAGCTCCACAACCATTGGAGATAGAAGGCTGAAAGTTTTTACAATAATTTTACATGCATATATGCATAAAGTAGACTACAATGGTGCCCATAGGTATAAAATTAAAGAAAATGTGTAATGAAATATTGATCAAATTTCAAGATATTTTATATGAGACATATAAAAATTAATTGCATTAAAAATACTAACTTTAGCTGTATAAAAGTAGTCTACTTTGTAGAAAAATGTGTTCATTATATGCATTTAAAAAATAAAAGGCGTCAGAGAAACCAGAAAAATTTTGTGCCTATAGGAAGTGATAAGTGCATGTGAATTAATTTTTTCATGCTCCTATAAAACGTGTAATTTAAAATTAACTTGGTCAATTTTTTATACTTTTATCTGCTAGTTATGTTCTAGTAAGCCTTGTTATAGGATCCTGTAATGTTTGTCCACTTCTGAGTTCATTTTCTTGTAAAATTTTAATATTTTACAACCTGCATTTTTAAAAATCTTTTTGTGGTTGTTCACGTACATATACCCTTAACGGCCGTGAGTGTCGGCATGCTTACCACATGCCCCCCAATCCTGCCGTCTGCCTATGGTAGATGATGCAGAGGTCGGGTGGTAGGCTTTATCCCTTCTGGGATGTTAGCGCCACGGAGATAGTTAGTTAAGAGTTATAATAAAAAGAGAAAGAGTTTGTCTGTGCGCGATGCCCAACGAAATTTTAAACATAGGCTACAACTGCACCCGAGCACGACCAGTCTTGCTCATTCTTGTGAAGATATAGGCTAGCCTGTATTTCTTTTCCGCTTTTTAAATAGTAGTTGTAGTTACTTTTGAAATTTGAAAATTGTTTTATTTTACTTCTATAAATATGTATTTGTATTTGAAAAAAGTTATTAAAAAAGAAAACTAAAGGGTGGGCGAATGAGTGAAAAACTGGCAGAAAACTTTTTTTGCGCTACCTAATCATTAGTTTTCGCTATTATGTTTCAATTGTCAAATCAATTGTAGATGGCTTTGTTTGTTTGTTTGTTTTTTTGTCATAACTTGAAAATAAGAGCAGCGCGATTTTATCAATATATCGCTTCAATTTTGTAGACGGAAGATGGATAATGAATAATGATAACAATAATAATATCAATAGAACAGAAAGCCGTGTGAGTGTTAGGTTTAAAATAAACGATATAACAATGCGAATCAGACAGTTTTAGTGCTAGTCATTGACACCCGCACGAAGAACGGGCACATGTGGTGTTATTACGTCACTGGGCATGGGAATCAGGATGCATTTGGATGTCTTATGAGTTTTGTTTTGTTTCTGCGAGTGACAGATGCAAAGCGAACTCCTTACAAAGATCTGTCTTACGTTGCAGGGGTGTCCGGGGAAATACTCACATCTCAAACAGTTGTCTCCTCATGAACTTGAAATTAGCATCCTCCTATTAATAGCAAGCATTTTATAACATAAACGATCGTGATTGGTCTATATCCGCGGAATTGCTATACGTTATTGGTCAATATCAAACACGCGGCGTATGAGTGGAATAGTCCTAATAAAAAAGTCTAAGCTGTAAAAAATAAAAGACGTCCAGTCAATATTTTTCTGGAGCTTAAACATTATTAACTCCAATTAGTATAATTCCAAAATAACAACTCATAATAGTATATTGCGATACAAGTGCCGTAAGCGGTGCATATGGATCGAGGAAAGAGTTTGAAAACACGAGGCGCTTGCGCCGAGATCCGTTATGCGCTTACGGAACGAGTATTGCATGCTATTTTTTGTACGATGATTATTTATATCGATCTAATTATATTAATTGAGATATTAGCTGAAAATATTATGTGTATACATTATTGAAGATAGATGTTTATTTCAGAAAGTGATTCGCATGTGTTGGTTGTTATGGGGACCGAATATTTGTCCTGTTAAAGTCGCCACAAACTGGGAGCCTTGGTCCATAAAGGCTTGTATTATGATTTTACTTACGGCACAGTGTGCTTTTGGAATTTTTAACGCACGGAGATTTCTTTTGTTTCCATAGCAACAAGATTGCATGCGGGAATATCAAGTTTCGATCCACAGCAACACTAATTAGTTACGTCGTGCAAAAATGATTAAAAGACATTCGCTATTTGATTTATTGTATTGTATCCTTGCAAGCGGGAGAAACTATCTACATAATAATAAGAGAAAGTGTTTGTCTGTCTGTGCGCGATGCCCAGCCGAATCTAGGGCACGCACAGATCTGAAATTTTAAACATTGATGGACTGAAGAGTGGGTGAATGCACTTCGGAGCCGGATTTTCAATTTTCGCTTTCGTTAGCGATTTATGAGAGAAAATCCGAGGAAAAATATATATATATTTTTTTTTCCTATGGAAGCCTGCTTTCGCTGTTACAGTTCAATTGTGAATTTAATTGCAGATGGCCTTGCAATGTTACCATAGAAAACGAGTAAGAAAGAACGACCCTGAATTAGATTTTTCAACATAACGCATGAAATTGAAGATCGTTTCGATTTTGTTACCCCACTCTGCTTGATTCATTTGTTTGTAATGACTTATTGAATGATATGTGGAAGGTGAATTACATTAATTTTGTTATGGTTCGGAATTTTTAGATACAGCTGATTAATGAATTTCCTTGTGTTGTGCAATGAAAGTTAAAATATTACCAGTGTAGCGTAGTATCTTATCGTTATTAAATAATTGTTCATAAGTGAAATGAAATCATTTCCATTAGCAGGAAAGTTCATTTCATTCACAAATAAATCACATGGTTTCCTTCCACAGAAGAAATATTTTTTTCCGATTCATTTTGCTGTTAAATAAATGATTTAAAACATCTACCGGTTTATTAATTAATCAATGCGTGCGAAACCTTGCGCACATGCTAGTATTGTATATGTTTGTATATTGACAGCCGATGGCACGAAAATTGATGTAGCGACAGTCACACTCCGAACAAAATTACGATTTCATCAGAAAAATTTGTATTCTCTACTGGAAATACTAGTGATTGTTGAACTATGTCTTAAATTCTGGTTTGTTGTGGTCACCCTTGATGCGAGTGCAGATGGATATTAAATAAATAATCCCTTCATATTGCAATAAGTACACCCCTGAGCTTGGACACAGATTCCTCCAAAGTTTAGTTTGTTTTATTATTGGTGATAATATTTATTATTATAATTATTATCATTGTTACTATTTATTATTATTACTATTATTCTTATTATTGTGTTATTATATAACATTTAAAAATGAAAAGGAAGCAGAGAATCAAGATAATATTATTAAAGAGCTGTAACATCAATTTACCTCTTATATGCAGGATGAAAGAATTTTTATATTTCACACACCTGATCTTCTTAATAGTGGTTTCCTTGCAGTATATTCCTTTATTGGATATTGTAGTTCATCCTTAAAATAGATGTAACTTTCTTCAACCTTAGGACAAACACTAAAAATCCAAAAACAGCACTGTTGTAATTTTGGTAAAATATTATTCAACATTTTGAGCATTTATTTTTTGAAAGGGTAATTTATTTCCTTGACACCCAGGAGAAACAAAAGTTTTTGATCAGCTATGAAACACCTTTTAAAATGGGAAAAAAAAATTAGTTTATGAGATATCATGGATTTTATTAATCCAAAACCAATATAAGAAACTTGAGAGCATAATAGGTATTTTACAATATTTCAATAAAATGCCTGATTTCACATCAGCAGGAATTTGACCTGTATGAATAAAATCAAAATCTAGACTAAATCTGAATATCACATGTGAAAGGCCTCTCTCCAGTATGAATAAGTAAATGATGTATGAGAGAATTTTTCTCTGTAAATGCTTTGGTTCAAACATAACACGAGACAAGGCTCTCTCATGCATGAGTAAGCATATGGCTCTTGAGTGTTCCTCTCCGAGCAAATGTCTTGGCACAGACATCACAAGTGAAAGCTCTCTCTCCAGTATGGACAAGAGTATGACTTTTAAGATGATATCTCCGAGAAAATGACTTGTTACAGACATCGCAAGAGAATGGTTTCTCTCCTGTATGAAGAAGCATATGATGTTTGAGAGTAGATTTCAGCGTAAACGATTTGGCACAGACAATACACGAGAAAGATTTACATCCTGTATGTATAAGTGAATGTTTTTTCAGGAAATCTTTCTGAGTAAATGCTTTGGAACAGATACCACAAGAGTATACCGCTTTCTCTCCTGTATGAATAAGTAAATGTCTTTTGAGTGCACATTTTAGGGCAAATGCTTTGGAACAGGTATCACAAGAGTAAGATTTCTCTCCTGTATGAATAAGTATATGATTTTTGAGAGTACTTCTCTTGGTAAATGTCTTGGCACAGATATTACACAAGAAAGATTTCTCTCCTGTGTGAGTAGTAATGTGTTGTTTAAGAGAATATTTGTGAGTAAATGGCTTGGCACAGACATCACAAGTGAAAGCTCTCTCTCCAGTATGGACAAGAGTATGACCTTTAAGATGATATCTCCGAGAAAATGACTTGTTACAGATATCGCAAGAGAATGGTTTCTCTCCTGTATGAAGAAGCATATGTTGTTTGAGAGTATATTTCTCCGTAAATGATTTGGCACAGACATTGCACGAGAAAGATTTAGCATTTGTATGCACAAGCATATGTCTTTGGAGGCGAGTCTTTTTTGGAAATGATTTGAGACAGACAACGCACGAAAACCCGTCTCCAGATTTCAGATTAATTATTTCGGAATCTTTCTTAGCGCAGAATTCTCTAGACACTGACGGCTTAACAGCATGTGTAAGCCGATGATCTTTTTTATTACAATCTTCTGGCAATCTCTGGCACGAAATCAGTGTGTTTAGCATTTCGCCTCCTTTTAAAATATTGTCTTCAGACGGATCTGCAGGCTGATTGACGGGTTGAAAGGAATCAATAATCAATGACTCACGCTCATTCATTTGATTAGTGACGGTATATTCGTCTTCCATATATTCTGGTTTCAAATTAATTGGAATATCTAGCTTAACTTCAAATTCCTCATTTTCGCATTTTATTGCATTCCTAACAATAGACCTATAGCCTTCAGACAGTTCCGTATTCTGTGATACAAGCTCACTCGTTGGTTCAGGAACAGTACGTTTCTCTTCTGTATCTTCAGGTTTGATGTAAACTGAAGAAATCTCCTGCTTAAACACCACAGGCTCCATCGTTGCCGGCAAGTAATCGTTCAGTTGTCCACGATCTTCCGGATCCAACGTTACTTTCTCAGTACCGAACACATTGTAGGAAGACACTGCAATTGGATCATTGGCAATCATACCGAAAATATCAGAGATTCATTCAAATTCTCTGTAGATTTTATCCATTGAACTGTATACTCACTGGAATGAAACTACCATTGTAAAGTCTCTGCCAAATGTGAGTCCTGTCTGTGCGACTCATTGAGCTGGAGAAGAACTGGAGTTAGCAGTCCAGCACAGAAAGTGAGGCCGACTGTTTCGACTAGCTCCGCCTGGAAAATATGGCAAGAAGCTATTTGTCTGCTCAGTAAGAAATGTCAAGTAGGCATATATGCCTGAAAATTTATTACGATAGAGTGAACAATACCTTACCTTTAACTCCAAATAATTTATTTTTATCAATACTATTGTTTTTACCCCTGACTTCTCTTTTCATTATGACAAATTCGCGCGTATTCAATACATCATTTATTACTAGGGCCCAAATTGTTATGTTTTAAACTATTTTATTCCTTGCTAGTTAAGTGTGACATTTGAATATAATTATTTGTTTCACTGTCAGGAGTTACGTTAAATTAATATTACGTTGAAATGTTTAGAAATTAAAATATATTTGATATTTGATAACACTTTTAGGCAGTACCAACTGCAATCGGTCACATTAGCTATTTACATTAATACACATCTCTAAGAACCTAAGCCCTGAATATTTACAATCTTACAAACTTAATTACATTAGTCAAAATTATTATTCTAAGTTATACTAATGCCATAACCCAAGTGACACTAAATGAACAACATATACTTACAGATTACACATGTAATTACTTACGCTAAGTTGCTCTATTCTCTTTGTAAATCTGATTCTAAGTATTCTTTAACATTATAAAAAAGGATTTTTAAAGCTAGGAATATAGCTTTTTGTGAAAACAAATTTGGGGACATTTCTTGAAGTTTATATGGTAATTTGTTATATAATGTCCCAAATTTATTTTGATTTCTGGTCTGATAAATAAGCACTTCGTGTTTGATAGGTTTTTATGTTATATTTTACTAATGACAAGACATCAAAAATATACAAATTCATTATTGTTAGTGAGCCTGTCTCAATAAATAGTGGTTTGCAATGCTCAAATTTTTTAGCATTGGTTATTATTCTAATTGCTTTTTTTTCTGGATAACTAATACTTTATTAATTCCTACACCATTTCCCCATAGGCTACTACTAGATCATTCCTTATTATGCTACTAAAAAATGCATAATAGGCAGTCTTTAGATAATCTGAAGATACTTACTTACTTACTCAATAGCATAGACAATTCCTAAGCATGCTAAATGAATATTATCTGTTTTATGGAACCCGAAGGTTCATTGCCGCGCTTACTTGAGTCCGCGCTTACTTCAATCCTATTCTGCGCTATCTCCATCCATCCATCACTCGCAAAACCTACTTCCCATGAATCTATCCTAATGTTGTCCTCCCACCTGCATCTAAGTCTTCCAAGTGGTCTATTCCTTTCTGGTCTCCCCGTCAATATTTTTTAAATATGTCTTTCTTCCCCCATGCGTGCATCATGTCCAGCCCATTTCATCCTCCATGATTTAATTGCTTTACTATATCCGGTGACGAGTACAGGTTATGAAGCTCGTCATCAAGCCGTTTTCTCCAGTCCCCATTTTCATCTCTCTTAGGCCCAAATATTTTCCTAAGCACCCTGTTTTCGAACACTTTTAGATTTGTTCTCCGCGAAGAGTAAGCGACCATGTCTCACATAATGTTTCATATAATACAACCGGCAGGATAATTGTATTATAAATTTTTATTTTTGGATTTGTGGAATTAAACGAAAAGATAAGAATTTCTTACCTGCATAAAAACTAGCATTTCCTGATTTGAGTCTACACTTAAATTCGGCCTTAATATTATTTGTGTCTGTAATTATTGCTCCCAGATAAACAATTCTTTAATCTACTTATTAAATAGATTACACATGAGAGCCTTTTACAAATACTTCTAATCTAAGTTAATCAGTTTCAGTCATTACCTACCTCAGCTCATCCTTTTATGCAAAACTAAGTCTGCCCATTGTTGTGTTTTTTTTATTAGTTCGTAGATTTTTCCAAGCATTGCCATCCTACCTGAATTATGATATAGGCCTATCCTAAAAATTGCTAAAATCTGGATTAAGGATTAATTACTAAATATTATATTAAACGTTATTATCACAATAAAATACACTTAAAATGAATGATGACGATTTTGAAGTATGAAGATTTGAACGTAATACTAATTTAATGTAATAAGTGTAGTACTGAATACATGCTATTTTATCGGTTAGGCCCACATGTATGGAAACGACAGAAGTCACGTAAAAACATACGTATTAATATTAATCTTAATTATAATAATGGCATACTTTAAATATATTAATATTAATTATTCTTATAATGCATGCAAGAAGAACTGTCTTACAATCATTCGTCAACAATATCTTCAATTTCCAAAACCAAACATGTGATAATTCCATACAAGAAAGGCGATTTGACGTTTGGTATTGAGCAGACAAATAGTTTCTTGCCATAGTTTCCGGGCGAGACTAGTCGAAAAAGTGGCCTCACTTCTTAGTACAGGGGAAAGGCTGTAGTGCTAACTCCAGGTATAAATGGAGCTCAATGGTGCGACTAGTTGCGTCTGGTCCTGCATGGAAGAAACCAAGCACCTGCACGCTAAAGACCATTAAGTTATTAGTACCGCTAGTTTCTAATGTTTTCGAGACCCGTAAATGCCTTTACGGCCCGTGTGTTGCATGCTATTTTCTGCACGATGATTATTTACACCAATTTAATTATATTAATTGTGATATTACCTGAAAATATTATGTATATACATTCTTGAAAATAGATGTTTATTTCAGAAAGTGATTCGCATGTGTTTGTTATGGGAACCGAATATTTGTCCTGGGGGCCGTGTCCATAAAGGCTTGTATTATGAAGTGTATCGTAATGAATTATGACGTGGCGCTTGGACCGTAAGTAATTTAACCTCATCGCAACGCCCTTAGCAACACGATTGTGTGGGAATTTCAACATACGATCTATGTAAACAACTTTCGTAAGTAACACTTACTAGCTAAGGAGTGCAAAAAAATATTTTTGCGTTATAGAAACATCTGCTTTGGTTATTACAATTCAATTATGAAATTAATTGCAGATGGCCTTGCTCTGTTGCCATGAAAACGGGTAAGAAAGAACATCGATGCATTAGATTTTACAACATAACGCATGAAATTGTCGATTGTTTCGATTTTGTTAGCCCACTCTGCTTGATTCATTTGTTTGTAATGACTTTATTGAATATGTAGTAGGAGAATTACATTAAATTTATTATCATTAAGAATATAGTTACAGCTGATTAATGAATTTCCTGGTGTTGAGTAATGAAATTAAAAATATTACCTATGTAGCGTTATTAAAACTTTCTTCATAAGTGAAATGGGATGATTTCCATTAGCAGGGAAGTTTATTTCATTCACAAATCAATAGCACAGTTTCCTTCCAAAGAAGAAATATTTCCTTAGTTTTCATTTTCCTGTTAAATAAATGTTTTAAAACATAGCGGTTTAATTAATGAACACGTGCAAAGCCTTGGGCATCTGCTACTATGTTACATTATACAGATAGCCGATGGCGAGAAAATCGATGTATTACAGCGACGGTCATGCTCTGACCAAAATTACAATTTCATCAGACAAATTCGTAGTCTCTCGTGGAAATACATTGGGGGAAAATTATTGTTCTACTATCAATCTTAAAGTATGGATTCTTGTGTTCATACGAGGGCAGATAGATATTGAATAAATAATTCCTTTATTGCAATATGTACACCCTTGAGTTTGGATACAGATTCCTGCAGAGTTTTGTTTGTTTTATTATTGGTGATCTTATTTATTATTATAATTGTTATCATTGTTATTATTGGTAACATTTATTATGACTAATATTATTATTATAGTGTTATTATACCATTTAAAAATGAAAAGGAAGCAGAGAATTAAGATAATATTATTTGAGAGCTATAACATTAATTTACCTCTTATACGCAGGATGAATGGTTTCACACACCTACTCTTCTAAATAGTGGTTTCCTTGCAATATATTCCTTTATTGGATATTGTAGTTCATCCTTAAAATAGATGTAACTTTCTTCAACCTTAGGACAAACACTAAAAATCCAAAAACAGCACTGTTGTAATTTTGGTAAAATATTATTCAACATTTTGAGCATTTATTTTTTGAAAGGGTAATTTATTTCCTTGACACCCAGGAGAAATAAAAGTTTTTGATCAGCTATGAAACACCTTTTAAAATAGGAAAGAAAATTTAGTTTGAGATATCATGGACTTTATTAATCCAAAACCAATACAAGAAACTTGAGAGCATAATAGGTATTTTACAATATTTCAATAAAATGCCTGATTTCACATCAGCAGGAATTTGACCTGTATGAATAAAATAAAAATCTAGACTAAATCTCAATATCACATGTGAAAGGCCTCTCTCCAGTATGAATAAGTAAATGATGTATGAGAGAATTTTTCTCTGTAAATGCTTTGGTTCAAACATAACACGAGACAAGACTCTCTCATGCATGAGTAAGCATATGGCTCTTGAGTGTTCCTCTCCGAGCAAATGTCTTGGCACAGACATCACAAGTGAAAGCTCTCTCTCCAGTATGGACAAGAGTATGACTTTTAAGATCATATCTCCGAGAAAATGACTTGTTACAGACATCGCAAGAGAAGGGTTTCTCTCCGGTATGAATAGGCATATGTTGTTTGAGAGAACTTTTCTTTGTAAATACCTGGGCACAAACACCACACGAGACAGGTATCTCGCTTCTATGAGTAAGCATATGTTGTTTGAGAAAACGTTTCTCTGTAAATGCTTTGGCACAAACACCACACGAGACAGGTCCATGTGTAAGCACATGCCTCTTGAGTGTTCCTCTCCGAGTAAATGTCTTGGCACAGACATCACAAGAGAAAACTCTCTCTCCAGTATGGACAAGAGTATGACTTTTAAGATGTTGTCTCCGAGAAAATAACTTGTTGCAAGCATCGCAAGAGAACGGTTTCTCTCCTGTATGAAGAAGCATATGATGTTTGAGAGTAGATTTCAGCGTAAACGATCTGGCACAGACAATACACGAGAAAGATTTACATCCTGTATGTATAAGTAAATGATTTTTCAGTAAATCTTTCTGAGTAAATGCTTTGGAACAGATATCACAAGAGTATACCGCTTTTTCTCCTGTATGAATAAGTATATGTCGTCTGAGGCAACTTCTCTGGGTAAATGCTTTGAAACAGATGTCACATGAGTAAGATTTCTTTCCCGTATGAATAAGTATATGTTCTCTGAGAGTACTTCTCTGAGTAAATGTCTTGGCACAGATATTACACAAGAAAGATTTCTCTCCTGTATGAGTAGAAATGTGATGTTTAAGATAATATTTGTGAGTAAATGGCTTGGCACAGATATGACAAGAGAAAGATTTCTCTCCTGTGTGAGTAAGCATATGGCTCTTGAGATTTCCTCTCCGAGCAAATGTCTTCGCACAGACATCACAAGTGAAAACTTTCTCTCTAGTATGGACAAGAGTATGACTTTTAAGATGTTGTCTCTGAGAAAATAACTTGTCACAAGCATCGCAAGAGAAGGGTTTCTCTCCTGTATGAAGAAGCATATGTAGTCTGAGAGTAGATTTCTCCGTAAATGATTTGGCACAGACATTACACGAGAAAGATTTACATCCTGTATGAATAAGTAAATGTCTTTTGAGTGCACTTCTCAGGGCAAATGCTTTGGAACAGGTATCACAAGAATATGAATTCTCTCCTGTATGAATAAGCATATGTTCTCTGAGAGTATTTCTCTGAGTAAATGGCTGGGCACAGATATCACAAGAGTATACCGCTTTCTTTCCTGTATGAATAAGTATATGTCGTTTGAGTGAACTTCTCAGGGTAAATGCTTTGAAACAGATATGACAAGAGAAAGATTTCTCTCCTGTATGAGTAAGCATATGGACCTTGAGATTTTTTCTGCGAGCAAATGTCTTCGCACAAACATCGCAAGAGACCATTTTCTTTGCAGTATGAGTACGAGTATGTGTTTCAAGATAATTTCTTCGAGAAAAGGACTTGGAACAGACAGCACACGAGTAATGTTTAGCATTTGTATGCATTTGCTTTATATGTCTTTGGAGGCGAGGCTTTGTTGGAAATGATTTGAGACAGACAACGCACGAAAACCCGTCTCCAGATTTCAGATTAATTATTTCGGAATCTTTCTTAGCGCAGAATTCTCTAGACACTGACGGCGTAACAGCATATGTAAGCCGATGATCTTTTTTATTACAATCTTCTGGCAACCTATGGCACGAAACCGGTGTGTTTAGCATTTCGCCTCCTTTTAAAATATTGTCTTCAGACGGATCTGCAGGCTGATTGGCGGTTTCAAAGGAATCAATAATCAATGACTCACGCTCATTCATTTGATCAGTGACGGTATATTCGTCTTCCATATATTCTGGTTTCAAATTCATTGGAATATCTTGCTTAACTCCAATTTCATCATTTTCGCATTGTATTGCATTCCTAACAATAGGCCTATAGCCTTCACACAGTTCCGTATTCTGTGATACAAGCTCACTCGTTGGTTCAGGGACAGTACGTTTCTCTTCTGTATCTTCAGGTATGATGTAAACTGAAGAAATCTCCTGCTTAAATTCAGTTTCGTCACATTCAGATTTCACCACAGGCTCCATTGTCTATAGGCAAGTAATCGTTCAGGCAAGTAATCGTTCAGTTGTCCACGATCTTCAGGATTAACTTTTCCCTGCGAGTACCGAACACGTCATTATAGGAAGTCACTGCAATTTTATCATACCGATAATATCTCTGTACAATAGGGATGTAGCGAACTAGAACCAACAGATGTCTCCACTGCTCTAGCCGGTATGCGCTAGCCGTTCGTCACTTGTTTTTCGAGTTGTTGTCTGCTGGTTCCATGCTTTTAAATGGCGTTTCATCTTAGCAGACTGAAAAATACGTTCTAACTTTTCTTTTTTTATAACGGGTAAAACGCTACTGGGCGCATTTCTTTGTATACTGGACACTTCCAGAATATATTTACGTGAAAAAACTTAAAGAAAAATTGCAAAAGATAGACGCTATATAAGTTGAAAAGAAAGAAGAATAAGCTGACCAATACTGTGAGAAATGCCCGCTATTAACTACATTACTATGTTCCCGACGTACAAAATGTTATGCAGATATGAATATTTATATACAGTACTGCTAATTTGGCGATTGGGTATGATTCAAAGTAACTAAAAGAATGTACCTCTAGGGTTCAGACAGGAAAATACTAATTGATATACGTGATAAACACTGATTTATGTGGTGTATATTCGCAGACATTTTTAATATTATTTATTTTCTATATCAAATGCATATTTAGCCTATACCGTCATATTAAAAACGTATTCAAAATCAAAATATTAAAACATGTTTACATCACGAAAACTTACCTTTCCTGTCCCTCGTAGTTAAAAAAGATGGGAACTTGGGAATCGATTAGGCCTTTTCTTCCTTCTTCTCATTCCTCATTCTTTCTTATTCCTTTTATTATCGGTAAGTAATGCTAGACCATCGTTACATGATTTTCATTTCTAGTTATGAAACAGAATATTGTTAAGAATATTTCATTGCATGACATAGCAGATTATAAAGGCAGAATTTAATAATTATCATACGTTAAGTTATGTAGCCTATTAAATTGGCAACGCTATTGTCACAATTTTTATTCGAGGCCGTCAATCTAACTTGGCTATTTAGAAATCACATAATTTATATTTTGATATCAGATGCAATAGAAGGCTACAGTAGCCTAATATACACATATTTATACAGCAAAGTAAAATAAATAGGCCTAAAATAACTAAATAAATTTAACAGGGAAGTGGTCTTTAAATATAAAGGTGCACAAAAGATACAGTTTAACAAAGGTATAAAACTAACACAATGTACTGTAATTATCATTGCGTTACTAGGCAATTTTAATGTATTTATTGTAATTTACTCTATTTTTAAATGGCCCATAACATCTTCTCGATGCTCACGGCAAATTTAATATTAATTTAAAAATTAAAGAATATCTAATCCCCGCACTGCATATAAATATTCATACATTGAAAACATATTACTGCAAGTCGAGTACAAAATAATGTCGTCTGTATCGGAAATATCTCACAATATTTGTTCGTTAATCCTTCCTTTTTAGTGTTATTTAGAGCCTATCTGCTGTGATTTTTATTTCGTAATTTTGACACTTCAACATTCTAGAAGGGCCCAGTAGACAAGGAAGTACGTATAGTAGCCTCGTGTCCTCTATAAAAATATAAAATTACGAACATATTTTTCGGACTGAGAAGTTGGAACGCCATTTAAAAGCATTAAGCCAGCAGAAGAAAACTGGAAAAACAAGTGACGAACGGCTAGCGCATACCGGCTAGTACACCCACGCTATCTGTCGGAGAAGTTTGGCGAGCTACGTCCCTA
This sequence comes from Ectobius pallidus, assembly GCA_964059195.1. Lineage (NCBI taxonomy): Eukaryota > Metazoa > Arthropoda > Insecta > Blattodea > Ectobiidae > Ectobius > Ectobius pallidus. Next base: position 166,986,948 of record CAXKWD010000008.1, on the reverse strand, counting down.
TTGAATGAATAAAGAAGTTCGCACAAATGTGCATCTCTGTACAATTTATAAATAAAGGGAGAAATGCGCACAAGTTTTGCATAAAGAGTTTCTGGGTGTTCCATTTTCTTTTCCCCCTCAGTCGTTCACTTTGTACAGAACTCTATTATTGGCTTTCCACGTCTTTAACAGTAAAGTACATGGTAACGGCCACAGTTCTGATCGCATCTCTCGCACACGCAGTTGGCGTCCGGTTCATGGTATTGTTTTGTTTTTGTTTCTGTACAATTTATCCAGATTTAGTTAGCATCGTGAGCATAGGCGTAACCAGGCCGACCATATGGGGGGGGCTAACATATGGAGAGAGGGGTTCCGGGGTCCTCCCCCCCGGAAAATTTTAAAAATTATTATGCACAATAACGAGTTTTAAGTTTCCCATGCTTTAAACCATATATGGGCAACCCCCGGCCCGCGGGCCGGATGTGGCACTCCCCGACTTTTGATCCGGCCCGCGGAACATTTTAAAATTGCACTCGAAAAAGTAAATATTTTCGGTTCACGGACTGATGCCAACATTGATTATCTTGTTTCTCAAGTTCAAGCTCAAGCTTCTCATTAATTTCTGCTGATTGCAAGTAAATACCTAATCAGTTCGATATTGTTATCATTCATGTAACTTCGGCATTATACTTTATAAATTTAAAAAACCGCATCATGATTATTTTTTCACAATTACCTATTATCTCCGGCCCGCGACTTCATAAATATCGTAAAGTTTAGCCCGTATCTTTCCAAAGGTTGCCCATACCTGCTTTAAACTCATATTAAGTAATTTATAAGCAGATTGTTTAAAAAGGTGATATATCACAATAATGAAACAAATAGTACAATTTTCCCTTTTTTAATTAATGGGGGGGGGGGGTTCAAACCCCCAAAACCCCCCTCGTTACGCCTATGATCGTCAGTATAAAACAACATAGAAATATAAATACAGTACAGTGTCGTTATTCCGAAAACCCGCCTATTCCGAACAGTGTTCATAAAAATACCGATTTTTTAAAACTTAAAAACAGGAGAAATTAAAAAGACGTTCGTATAAAACGACATTTATTGTTATAAAAAGAAGTTAAATAGAGATATACGTAGAGCATAAGCTTGGTGAAAACGCCTGAAAACAAATTGGAATGAAAGCTGGCACTTTAGTTAGGCTATGCCTTAAGAAGTCAATACGTTGACATTATTCATTAAATCCGCCTATTCAGAATTCCCGCTAAACCGAACGGTGTTCGGGCCCCAATTAGTTCGGAATACCGGGACTCTACTTTATTACAATACTAGCATGTGCCCGCGGCTCCGCCCGCGATAATTATTTCAAAAATTAAAAGTTAAGAGCATAATAGTTAAATCACGTGGACTACATACCACGATTAGATAGCGTCGCCTGGTAAAAGCGACCTCAGATTCGAGTTCCTTGGCCCAGAAAACCCCTGTATAGTGAGTTTCGTCCAAATAAAACAATGTTTGACCATATTTAGGGCTTACAACATTCAAGCGATCGCGGAAAGTTTTATTTCCAAGGTATGACAAAAATAGCCAAAGCCAATTGTAATTGATTTGACACTGAAATGTATAACTGAAAACTGATGCTTCGAAAACGCCAAAAAAAAAAAAAAATGCACGTTTTTTGCCCGTATTTCACTCATAACTCACGAACGAAAGCTAAAATTAAAATTCCGGCTTCGAGGTGCATTTTCCGACCCTTCAGTCCACCTATGTTTAAAAATTCAGATCTCTGAGTCCAGTAGATTTCGCTGGGCATCGCAGACAGACAAGACAGACAGACATACGGACAGACAGAAGGAAAGACACACACTTCCTTTTATTAATATAGATTATTATTCTATCTTAAAAATTGCACTGGCACTACAGAGTTATTTAATCAATAAAAGTATGACTCACTTAAACATTAATAACTTTACAGATCGTCGAGATCACACATTTAGAAATAAGGTATTTTTCAGTTGACATGTATTGCCGGATAGTGATTTTAGTACAGCTGGTAATTTTTGAGTAACCTAATTCTCGTCCCTTGACATTTTTAGCTTATTGCTGTGGCGGAGGGAAATTACCTAGGAGAATTTGTTTTTCCTTCCTGGGAATTTTTCCACGCCTATGAGACAAACGTCAGGTAACTTTAGTACCTCGGATATTGCGAGGCGCATCCATAAAGTAAGTTTCCCTGGGACCGTTTACAGAAACAAAACACAATTTCATGGAAATGTTTATTGCAATAGATACTGTAAGTGTTCAGTTATTTTTCAAAATATTCGCTACCGGAATTGAGACTTTTTCATACCGAGGGACCAACTTTTGAATACCTGTGTCGTAGAACTCTGCTGCCTGGGATTTGAACCATTGTGTGACAACCATCACCGCTTCAATACATTAAGTTGAATATCGTGTGTTGCGCTTTCCGCGTTGTTCATTGTTCCCTCGTTGTTCATTTTTCCCTCCTGTCGCATGGCCTCATAGGATACTTGTGAACTAATGCGTTAAAACGTTAATATTAACTGCATACGAGTCCCGACGTTTTTTATTTGGCCGACTAGACGTGGCGATAGACGGTAAAGTGCGCATTTATAAAACAATATTAAGACCAATCTTAACATACGCAGCAGAAACGAGAGCAGACACAAACAAAACTAAACAGATATTAAGCACATGTGAAATGAAGGTGCTAAGAACAATTCAGGGGAAAACTTTATTGGATAAGATACACAATACAGAAATTAGGGGCAAATGCCAAATTCAGGACATAACTAAATTTACCAATGGCAGAAGAAAACTTTGGAAAGAACACGTTGATAGAATGGAAAACAATCGCCAAGTAAAAAAGGCCCAAGAAAGCAGACCAGACGGAAAAAGATTTAGAGGAAGACCTGCTACGAGATGGAAAGACAGTACACATGACTCATCTGAGGAATAAAGGGGAAATAAACAGGATGCCATCCTACATAAGAAGAAGAAGAAGAAGAAGAAGAAGAAGAAGAATTCCTCCTATTGCAATATGTACACCCCTGAGTTTGGATACAGATTCCTCCAGAGTTTAGCGCGAAGCAGGAGTTGTGAAAATCCCAGAGGGAGCGGGAATCACTGTAAATGTATAGGCAATTCTTTCTTATCCTCCAAACTTTAAAAACTCAAGAGAGCACTTGACGCAAGGTTCTATACTTGGCACCTGCGAACTTCATATCGATATTGTGCTTCTTGCCTTTGTTCTAAGCTATTAGGAGTGATTCCTCACTTCTCATACAATACTCAGTTACTTACTTACTCAACGGTAATAGACAATTCCTCAGAAAGCTAAATGGATATTATTTATTTTATGGAACCCGAAGGTTCATTGCCGCGCTTACCTGAGCCCGCCATTCAACCCTATTCTGTGCTAACATCCCTCGCAAATCCTATTTCCCTTAAACCTATCCTAATTTTGTCCTCCCACCTACGTCTAGGTCTTCCACTTGGTCTTTTCCCTTAGCCCGAAGGTTCATTGCCGCGCTTACCTGAGCCCGCCATTCAACCCTATTCTGTGCTAACATCCCTCGCAAATCGTACTTCCCTTAAACCCATCCTAATTTTCTCCTCCCACCTACGTCTAGGTCTTCCACTTGGTCTTTTCCCTTAGCCCGAAGGTTCATTGCCGCGCTTATCTGAGCCCGCCATTCAACCCGATTCTGTGCTAACATCCCTCGCAAATCCTATTTCCCTTAAACCTATCCTAATTTTGTCCTCCCACCTACGTCTAGGTCTTCCACTTGGTCTTTTCCCTTAGCCCGAAGGTTCATTCCCGCGCTTATCTGAGCCCGCCATTCAACCCTATTCTGTGCTAACTCCTTCCAGTCATTCCTCGCAAATCCTACTTCCATTAAATCTATCCTAATATTTCTAGGTCTTCCAAGTGGTCTCTTCCCTTCGGGTCTCCCAGTCAATACTTTTGAGATACGTCTTTCCTCCCACATTTCGTCCTCCGTGATTTAATTACCCTTACTATATCCGGTGAAGAGTACAGGTTATGAAGCTCGTCGTTATGCAGTTTTCTCCAGTCCCCATTTTCATCTCTCTTAGGCCCAATTATTTTCGAATATTCTCAGTGTCATACACCATATAAATGAGACTATGTTATTATTAGCATTATTATGATGACTTGATGACTATTTATCTCATGTACTAAAAGAGGCGCTGACTTGGAAATATTTCTGGGGGGGGCAAGAACTGGATTTTCAGTAGCTATACATAGGCCTTACATGATAAAATCTTAAGTCTTGGGGAGGCGGGGGGCAAAAAGTACCTTGCCCCCCCTAAGTCGGCGCCTATGTGTACTAACCTCAATGAAGTTTGATTTAACAAGACCGTTCGGCTTTCATCTGTAGGTGTGTATGTTTCTTTCTAATGCAGTTACTACTAGACGCGTTGTTCGATTCTCTTCCAATCTGGCATGGATGTTCCTTGATGTCATTAAAAACGACGTATGTGTAAGGATTTATATTTTTTTATTCCGTTTCAAGATGCTGGGTGGCCGTTTTGACTGATGAAGAGCACATCTTAGATTTGCTGTTTTCTAAAGCGAGGTGAACTGTTTACAGAACATTACTGGTATTTAAGGTTAAGGAAGAGATTAAGTTAAACCTAGGGATAATCTGGGGATAGAAATATAAACTGAACATGTGCCCCGGGGAAACGGGATGACTTTCAAAATGAATATACGAGTACAAATACCAATTCTTGGAAACAGAGACATGTTGTCACTTACGTGGTTGTTGCTGTGAGTTTTCTCACGCCAATGCAGGAAGACATCAAGCTAACCGTTTTCACAACCTCATATCACGAGAGAGAAACAAGAATACGGCCACTAAAAAAGTCAACGAGATAGAAAATCTCAAGTGCTACACTCAGGCCTATACAACTTTCACACTTCACATTATAATATAGAATAAGAGGCCGTATTGCAAAGAGTGCGTATTCAGTTGCTTCAAACTGATGCCACACATGTCTTAAAGCCTGAGTTAGTACAAACGACGAATGGCTTATAACTACCCTTCAGAGAATTTTAGAAAAAAATATTTGAAATAAACTTTTAGTTCTTAGTACTTACTTACTTACTTACTTACTCAACGGCAATAGACAATTCCACAGCAAGCTAAAGGATATTAGGCTACCTATTTTATGTAATCCACATGTTCATTGCCACGCTTACCTGAGCCCGCCATTCAACCCTATTCTGTGCTAACTCCAACCATCACTCGCAAGTCCTACTTCCCTTAAATCTATACAAACATTGTTCTCCCCCCTACGACTATATCTTCCAAGTGGTTTTTTCCCTTCGGGTCTCCCATTCATTACTTTTGAGATATATCTTTCCTCCCCCATGCACGTAACATGTCCAGCCCATTTCATCCTCCGTGATTTAATTACCCTTACTGAGATAACAGGTTATGAAACTCGTCATATGCAGTTTTCTGCAGTCCCCATTTTCATCTCTCTTAGGTCCGAATATTTTCCTAAGCACCCTGTTTTCGAACACTCTCAAGATTATGTTCTTCCCGAAGAGTAAGGGACCGTATAACTGGCAGGCTGATCTATCTCTTCTCTTATATATTTAAAAGGCTTTGTCCTGACTGACTGACTGACAGGAATCAACGTAGAGCTTAACTATAACAGGTAGACACTTGGAATTTTGACAGTGCCTTCATTTCATAATGAAGGTGCTCACTAAGAAAGGATTTTGAAAAATTCTGATTTTAAATGCCAAAAATCAAATGTTTTTGAGAATACTTAATCCCTTTTTACACTGAATTATCGAATCCGAATCACATTTGACATTAAAACATATTGTTGCCAGTGGGTTTCAGATGGATTTGGAATTAAATTAAATGGAAGTTTGACAATTACAGTTGGCTTTGTCTATTTTTGTCATACCTTGAAATAAAACTTTCGCGATCGCTTGAATGTTGTATACCCTAAATATGGTCAAACGTTGTTTTATTTGGACGAATCTCACTATACAGAGGTTTTCTGGGCCAAGAAACTCGAATCTGAGGTCGCTTTTACCAGACGACGCTATCTAATCGTGGTATGTAGTCCACGTGATTTAGGTGTTAATAAATATAATGACTTAACTATTATGCTCTTAATTTTTAATGTTTTAAATAATTATCGCGGGCGAATCCGCGGGCACATGCTAGTTATATACATAGTTGTCTTATAACTTTTAATTTTTAGATTTCTAGACAGAAGACGAGAAGATAAAAGTTTCTGAAATGCATGAAAAAAAAAAAAAAGCATATTCTGATTTCAGTCGAAACTTAACTTCTACCTTAATACGTATTATTTGTATCTGGCATGAAATTTCAAGCCCGAAGGCAGTAGCCAAACCAAGAATTTCAGTTGTCATCATTGTTATATACAGAGTGTTAATGAGCGTCGCTGACTATAGATACCCGGGTTCGATCCCCGGTACCTCCTCGGATTTTTCTGAGGTAGGGAGGTCTGGTAGGGGTGCACACATTCTGGTTATTCAAATTGAGGCGCTACTTGATAGAGAAGTAGCAGCTCCGGTCATCGAATGCACCATTAACGGCCGTGGGTGTCGGCATGCTGACCACATGCCCCCAATCATGCCAACTGCCTATGGTAGATGTAGCACCATAGAGTTTAATTTAATTTTAATGAATAACACCGAAATATTTTACCTATGTATAGAGGGGACATAGACAAGCAACTGTTATTAGGAGATTTTTGCTCTCTGGATTAATTTTTTTCTGTTACAGCATAACATTTCCCAGCGCATGGCCGCCACTGACTTCGAACATTTAAAAAAATGCAAAACAAAGGAACTTCGTTTTTAATACTGTAGTTATGAATAAAAGAACTTACGCAGTGGCGGCCAGTCATGTGATTAGTCTGTAAATTTTGCAGATTATGAAAACTATAAATTATGATACATTTGTTGATGAATGATTAAGTATCACTATGAAGGCATGAAGTCAATTTAATGAAACTTTTAACCCTATTTTGCTTAATTATCGACTTATGAACACGAAATTGTAACGACTTTTATGCCCTGTGGCATACACATTTTACGTCATAGAGCAAAAATCTCCTACTAAAAGTTGATTGTCTATGCCCTCTCAGTACAGAGGTAAAATTTTTCGGTGTTATTCATTAACACCCTGTATAGAATAGCATTATAGCCTTTGGAAATTATGAAGAACCATCCCGTACCATATTTGTTCATTACATGATTATAAAAAATTAAAACTGATATCGCGTTTAAATATGCAAAATTAATTAAGCAAATACACACACTCTCAATGAATTACTCCGTTTAAAAAAATACTAATTACTAGTTTATTTTGGTTGCACGGTATTAACTAATTTGTAAAAAAAGGGATAATAAATATTTAAAAAATAGGGATTTTTGAAGTGTTTCGCTATTATTTTAATTTACTAAAGTACCACTTTGATAATTCTTCATTATTTTAATGTTTTGTAAATTCAAAATCGTCTAGCGAAGTAATCTTTTTTAAAATTATTATTATTAATCAGAGAGTGCATGATACAAGTGAGTGAGCTGAGAACTAACCTGCAGTTTAGACCACTGGATGCGGCCGATGCATCTGACCGAATTCCTCCAGGCAAGCTTGGCTCCGTACACAAGTTCTGTTTCGGTGAGTTGGTAGTAGCCGTTGTGGTGAATCTCCTTCTGAACCTGTTCCCAGCGAGTGGCATGAGCTGGACTGTTCAGCCTGAAACATCAGTTATAGTTAGACTTCGGACTTTTAGGTCGCTAAAAATGCTGTTTTAGGTACCTAAAATAGGCTCTAAAAATTGGAAAATAGGTTCTAAAAATCGTAAAATAGTCTCTTATAAAATCATTAGGGATGGGTCGATACCAGATTTTCTCGATACTCGATACTCGATACCGATACATGATTTTATCCTCGATACTCGATACTTCGATACTCGATACCTTGAACATTTCCAGTTTCAATAAATAGGTACATTAAACATTAAAATTTGAGAAAACTGTGTAATACCAACTAAATTAATTAAGTGTGCATATTTAATGAGACAAAATTTAATATCAATAGTAGCCTATAATTATTTTTAAACTACATTAAAATTAAAATTAGTTTTTTAAACAGTGCACTTACAAGTTTTGTTAAAAATACTAGCATTCTCACTTAATTGCAGAATTACAAAAGTATCGAAAAAGTATCGAGCTAGGTTTCTGGAGTATCGTTCGATGCTGATACCATGCAAGTATCGAGAGTATCAAGGTATCGAAAGTATCGAGGATCCATCCCTAAAAATCATTAAGTTGCCAATTTTCTGAAAATCTCAATTGCAATGCAGAATATTATATGTATTGAAGTCATCAATAATCATGATACAACACAGATATAGGCCTATGGAACAGAGTATTATATAGACCTATTACTAGGGCCTGTATTACTACCATAACAGTGAAAACCTAATCCCTGCGCCCAGAAGCTACGCATATCATACTAGCATATTCAACCCCTTGTATCCCTCAGTGATTCAGAGAACTAACTTCTTTTTTTTTCTGGGTGTGGGAGTCGGGAGAAAAACACTACATTTTCTTGGGAATTCCAAGGAATTTTTCTACTGAAGACAAAACATTCCTTACTAATTAACCACGTCACAAATGTGTCATGTACTGCACATTCTGAGCTAAAAAAAATTAGTACGAACTGAAAATAAATACTAGAATTTATAACAAAAAATTACTTATTTTGAACTTTAGAGGAAAAACAAGCAAAAAGGCAATATTAGGCTCTAACGTAAAAATAGGCTGTTTTAGGTCCTATAAAAGTATCAGTTTTAGGCATGGTCGCTTATGAAACATGCATATACAAGTTTTCGTCCATATATCACTTAAGGATTAAAATAGGTTTTTACCTAAAATCCGAAGTCTAGTTATAGTAGATATATGAACCGCAGATTATTGTCCCTGTTGGACATTACATGATAACATTATAGGAGAAAAATTCCTCTGTCACTGGGACTTGAACCGAGGACCATTGACTATCCGTGCCAATGCTCTACCAACTGACCTAAGCCAGAGTTCAATTCACAGCGCCAGATGGGACCTCTGTACAATAACAGTGGAAGCCCGGTCACAAAAAATCACTAATTAATGTGCCTCAAAGTACTGCATATGAAATAATCTGTCTGTCAGTGAGGTAGATCATTAGGGCAATCAGTCATAGGAGAGAGGTTCCATCTGGCGCTGTGAAGTGAACTCTGGCTTAGCCCAGTTGGTAGAGCATTGGCACGGGTAGCCAAAGGTCCTGGGTTCAAATCCCAGTGTCAGAAAAAATTTTCTCCTCTAATATTATCATCAGTATTAGTTATATAACACAATTATTTTCATTTTCCTACTGAGCTATAGTACAATTTGATATTAAATTACAATTACTACCTGTGCTCAGTATATAAAAACTTAAAATTTTTTAGCCTATTTAAAAAAAAAGTGTGCGTGGAACGCCACGCGACAGAAGTGAAACTTGCTTTAATTTTTGGATTTATTCAACTTTGGGTTATTGGATTTTTTCAATTTTGGATTGTTGGACTTTTTAATATTAGGATTTTGGACTTTTTAATTTTGGATTTTGATTTTTGAAATTTTGATTTTTTCTTAAATTTTAGATCTTTGAATTTTTTATTTTTTGAATTTTGGATTTTTAAATTTTGGATTTTTTATTTTCAAATTTCGGACATTTTTATTTTTAAATTTTGGACTTTTTTATTTTTAAATTTTGGGTTTTTTACTATTTTTATAGACCTGAACATTATGTACTAACATCGAAACGCGTAGTAGGAAGAGGACAGTATCTGCATTTTAATACAAGATTTTATTTTATGGACTTGAAATACATTTTTTAACACTTTTGAGAATTTTTAGCAATACTTTTGACTAATTTAATATATTTGTATACTTCTAGACTGGTAACTTACGCTACTTATATCTATTGAATGTGTTAAAATAAATTATGTTTTTTAAAATAGGCAAAAAAAATTTAAGTTTTTATATACTGAGCACAGGTGGTAATTGTAATTTAAAGACAAAATAGTTATACAGAGTGTTAATAAATAACACCGAAATATTTTACTTGTATATAGAGGGGACTTCGACAAACAACTTTTATTAGGAGATTTTTTCTCTATAACGTAAAATGTGTATGCTACAGGGCATTAAATACATTACAATTTGGTGCTCATAAATCAATAATTACACGAAATAGAGTTAAAATGCTCATTAAATTGACTTCATGCCTTCCTTGTGATCGATAAAAACCTGACTCTTGATCAATCGTCAACAGCTATATCATAATTTAGTGTTTCCATAATCTGCAAAATTTGAGGATTAATCACATGACTGGTAGCCACTGCATTAGTTTTAGGTAGATTTTCGAAGAAAAATCTACCTATTGCAATGGATACCACTTTATGATTTTCGAAAAATTCTTTCATATCTTTACGTTTCATGCTCCCCTAAGTACGAAACCACCGCCCGTTCAAAAAAAAATTTTGTGATATTTATATATATATTTATATATATATATATTTATATATATCTTTACACGATAGCGGCCGTAATTTTGAAGATATTTGAACCAAATTTTATTATGTTATTTCTAGGCCCAATAGTTCGGACAAGTTCGTTAATGGGCAAAATTGGCCCAAGGGGGTGGTCGGGGGAGGGGGTTGAAATTTTTAAAAATGTATATCTCGGCCCCTATGAAGTATAGAGGGAAACTTTGTTTGAATAAATTAGAGTACTCCCTATGGAGTTCACAGTGACACCAACGATTCGGGGGTTCGAGTGAGGGTGGGGGTGGAGGTGGGGGTGGGGGATGAAAATTCGAAACTTTTGAAACCACGTCTTGTGGGGTATCGTTGAAAAGCTCTTGATGAGTACTCTACAAATCAATAAATAGTTTCTTGATAGCTCTCATATTACGCGAGATTTTAATGTTTGAAAATAATAACACTTAAAAGAATTATTATAATATCATAATTTTGTCTTGTTTAGCGGCTTTGCTAATTTTATTCATTGCTGATCTTGCGCACGGCCTCCCAGAATATTATATCCTATTCTTGTTGTCAAAACAAATGATTGTAGTCTCTTCCTCTTTACCGAATTCAGTTCTTATTACTGCAGGTTTACCATGCCAAGGCTAAAGAAGAAGAGTGCTATGCAGCGACAATAAATTAAACCAAAAGCACTTCGAAATCTACCTCCGCCTGTAGGCCTGCCTAAAGGGATTTTTTTTTTATTCATAACTCCAGTGTTAACAACGAAGTTCCTTTGTTTCGCATTTTTTCAAATGTTAGAAGTCACTTCTGGCCATGCCCTGGGAGATTTTATGCTGTAACAGGAAATATTGAATCCATAGAGCAAACATCTCCTAATAAAAGTTCCTTGTCTATGTCTCCTCTATACACAGGTAAAATATTTCGGTGTTATTCATTAACACCCGGTATAAGTTACTAGCATGTGCCCGCGGCTTCACCCGCGATAATTATTTCAAGAATTAAAAATTAAGAGCATATTGGTTAAATCATTACATTTATTAACACCTAAATCGCATGGACTACATACCACGATCAGATAGCATCGACTGATAAAAGCTACCTCAGATTCGAGTTTCTTGGCCAAGAAAACCTCTGTATAGTGAGATTCGTCCAAATAAAACAACGTTTGACCATATTTAGGGCTTACAACATTCAAGCGATCGCGAAAGTTTTGTTTTCAAGGTTTGACAAAAATAGCCAAAGCCAACTGTAATTGATTTGACATTGAAATGTATAACTGAAAACTTATGTTTTGAAAACGCAAAAAATGCACGTTTTTTGCCAGTTTTTCACTCATAACTCACGAACGAAAACTAAAATTAAAATTCCGGCTTCGAGGTGCATTTTCCGACCCTTCAGCACACCTATGTTTAAAATTTCAGATCTCTGCGTTCAGTAGATTTCGCTGGACATCGAGGAGAATTCCTTTTATTAATATAGATAATATGAATTATAATGATACCTTCTCTAATTTGTCAAACATCCATTTAATTTAATCCAAGCCCACCTGATGCCACTGGTAACAATATGTTCTGTGAATTTGTTTTGATTAATTCTATGTAAAAAGGGATTAAGTATTTTCAAAAACATTTAATTTTTGGCATTTAGAATCAGAATTTTTCAAAATCCTTTCTTAGTGAGCACCTACATTATGAAGCGAAGGTACTGTCAAAATTCCAAGTCTCTACCTGTTATAGTTTAGGCTGTACGTTGATTCCTGTCATTCAGTCAGTCATTCATTCAGTCAGTCAGTCAGTCAGTCAGGACAAAGCCTTTTATATATAGAGAGATATAGGCCTTGAACTTGTTACATTGACCCACTTACTACTTCTCGTTTTGTTAACTTGCATGCACGCATGTTAAGTCTTAAAGCTCACGCAACATTATCAATGTTATAAATATCTCATTTTAACTCTGGTTGCATTATCCGTGTTAATGATGTACGTGATTCGCACTGAGAACAAGTGAGGGCTCGTATAAGCATTTGATGGCTCATCAAACCACTTATCTGGGATGGCATCGATGAAAACACATAAACTGCCCCATAAAGAGCGACAAAATCATTTCCGTGACCTCTCGTTATGCAGAACTCATAGCCAAGTTCAATTTCCCGATCACGTGACAGTCAGTTATTCCAGGGTTACAGGTCCTTTAGCTCTAATGGGGAACAATCACAGCCATATACCTCTAATTATCACCCTTTGATGTGAATATTCCCTTTTGTTATTAAGTGCCAGTATGGACTTTATGAGATTGTGTGTGGGGGACGAAAAATGTCTGTCCGTCCGTCCGTCCGTCTGTCCGTGTGTCTGTACGCGCCATAACTCAAATAACTTTTTTCGGATTTTCATGAAACTTGGAAAACACATTTATAATGTCCATGGGAAGAACCCTATTGATATTGAACCAAATCGGTTCACCGGTACCGGAGTAATGCCCAATTTAGTGCCTATTTTAATAGATTAGAAAGGCGCCATCACTCAAATACGCTGTATCGAATTTCCATGAAACTTGGTATACGCATTTATGACGTTCATGAAAAGTTCCCTACTGAATTTTAACCTAATCTGTTGTCCGGTACCGGAGTAAAACCCAATTTAGTGTCTATTTTAAAAGCGCAATAACTCAAATACGCTTCATCGGATATTTATGAAACTTCGTATACGCATTTATAATGTCCATGGGAATACGTCTATTCATATTCGACGAAATCGGTTGGCCAGTACCGTAATAATGCCCAATTTAGTGGTTTTTATGTTAATATATGAGAAGTCGCGATAACTCAAATATGCTTTATTGGATTTTCCTGAAACTTTGTATACCCATTTATAATGTACATGGGAAGATGTCCACTGATATTGGACCAAATCGGTAGACCGGTACCGGAGTAAAACCCAATTTAGTGTCTATTTTAAAGACGCGGTAACTCAAATACGCTTTACCGGATTTTTATGAAACTTGGTATACTCATTTATAATGTCCATGGGAAGACGTCTATTCATATTGGATAAAATCGGTTGACCTGTTTCGGAGTAATGCTCAATTTAGTGCCTATTTTATGGTAATTTTATGGTATTCGAAAGAATTTATGAAATGCACGTCAGTTATCATGACAACATAGCCTATTGTTTTACTGTGATCTTATAAGGCTTTGGCAATTAAAATACAGTTAGCTATGACAAATAACACTATTGCTTTACATGCGCTTATCCAACTAGACCGTTCAACTGACCCAGGTGGCCGATGTGGTAACGTCTTGGCCTCACATTCTGGAGTTCCATGGTTCAAATCCCAAAACCAGCCAATTTGACTTTTTTTTTTGTATTCTGCATATCATAGCTGAAATCATTACTGATTAAACAAAAACATACTGGCAGTTTGTTACATCAGGTTACCTGACTGTTTATTAAGTGCCAGAATGGTATTTTCTAAGTTTTTGCGGTGGACGGGAGAATTTGTCCGTCTGTCAGTCCGTGTGTCTATACGCGCAATAAGTCAAATTGGCTTTATCGGATTTTCGTGAAACTTTGTATACACACATATAGCGTCCATGGAAAGAATCCTAAGGACATTGGACCAAAGCGGTTGACCGGTACCGGAGTAATGCCCAATTTAGTGCCTTAGTGCCTTTATCAAATGCAAATCAGATCTCATGACAACATATTGTTTTACAATGTTCATATAGACCTACGGCTTTGGAAGTTGCAGTACAGGTACCTTTGACAAATAACACTACCCACATATTCCTTCATATATACTTATCAAGCTTTAAACCTTTGTTCTTCCGTAAGCCCTGCTTAATGAATCTATCTCGGAAATCGATAACAAAAATAAATTATTTTCTGCATTTCATAATTGCAATTATCACCGATTAAACAAAAGCATTCTGGCACTTTGTTACGTCAGTTTAAACTCTATTAGATATTCTGATGTAAGACACACACACGCCTTCCTCTTCCCTTAATTAACGGAGCGAAGGTGTTTAAACATGCACCTTATAGCCCGGACCTCGCTTCCCAGTGACTTCCATATTTTCCTACACCTCAAGAAATTACAGAGAATGACAGAGAGGAGGAGATGTTTGTCACACGGTGGTTCAAATCCCGGGCGGCACACTTCTACGACACAGGTATTCAAAAGTTGGTTCCATGGTATGACAAATGTTTTAATTCCGGTGGCAAATATGTTGAATAATAACTGAATACTTACTGTAGGCCTATCTGTTGGAATATATATGTCCATGAAATTGTGTTTTGTTTCTATAGACGGCCCCACGGAAACTTACTTTATGGAAGCGCCTTGTAGGATCGTCGCATCAAACAATTATCTAGGGCAAACGAACGTGCATTGGGAAATGTCTTTGTTTTTAGGTAGATTTCGAAGAAAAATCTACCTATTGCAATCGATACCATGTCATGACTTTCGAAAATTTATTTCATATCTTTACGTTTCATGCTCCCCTAAGTACGAAACCACCGCCCGTCCAAAAAAAAAATTGTGATATATATATCTTTACACGATAGCGGCCGTAATTTTTAAGATATTTGAACCAAATTTTGTTATCTTATTTCTAGGCCCAATAGTTCGGGCAAGTTCGTTAATGAGAAAAATTGGCCCAAGGGGGCAGTCGGGGGAGGGGGTTGAAATTTTGAAAAATTTATACCTCGGCCCCTATGAAGTATAGAGGGAAACTTTGTTTGAATAAATTAGAGTACTCCCTATGGAGTTCACAGTGACACCAACGATTCGGGGATTTTGGGGGTATACGAGTGGGGGATGGAAATTTTTTAAACCACGTCTTGTGGGGTATCGCTGAAAAGCTCTTAATGAGTACTCTACAAATTAATAACTAGTTTCTCGATAGCTCTCATATAAGGCGAGATTTGAATGTTGGAAAAAGTGCTCTTTCCTCCTTTTTGCAGTTATTATTGAGGGTTTGTCATGCCAAGGCTAAAGAAGTAGAGTGCTGCGCTGCGACAATAAATTAAACCAAAAGCACTTTGAAATCTACCTCAGCCTGTAGGCCTGCCTAAAGGGATTTTTGTAATGGTATTTAACCTAGAAGCCCGGAATTCTGTGTCAACCCCACCAAGCTAGAAGGCATACAAAGACAAACATGTTTTTGAAAATTTAATTGTTTGATTCAGGACATCAAACAGTGTATTTGTACTGAAAAAGCGACATGGCATTACTAGGCTTTTCATAAAGATTAGTTTAGCATTCTGAACAATCTTGTATCGTCTCATATTGAAGAAGCAGGGAAAGTTAAAGTCAGGCTCAATTAACATTCAAATAAAAACTCTGTCATCCTGAGAGGTTATGCAAACAGTTCAACACGGGAGAAGTTAGAAAAAGAGAACAAAAAACGAACGCAAACAGAAGAAATTACATTTCCCTTCAGAAGAGCATTGATAAGTTTTTATGTGATGTCAAGTTTCTTATTCTATATTAATGCGTTCTAAGGTACAAGAGAAGTTTCCAGACCATCCCCAGGTAACTTATTATTGATCGAATCCATTATATTAAAAAAAAGCACAAGGCCTGATATAGTAGGGCTATGCCTTATTTAGGAATTTTGGATCATTGTATCCGTGAAATTTGAATTTTCATTTTGACCTAAGTTCTATTCTTGGTATCACTTTCCCTAATGAAAGAAGTTTTCATTAATAAAAACATAGCAATTTTCAAATAGAAATGTCAAATATGGAATACTAGCTTAAAAGAACCGGCGTCGAACGGGGTTTTTTAGTTTGTAATTGGAAATTATCTTATGAAGGACTTTCGATTTTTAAATTATAGGTCCTTATATAGGTATTTAGAATTTGGAATAGGAAGAACGACTTATCACACTCAAACTATTCCCCCAGAAAACACTTGGTATAGCTTTTTATGGCTCATAGAGGATGTAGAATTTTGCATCCCATCGCTTGTACACAGCAAGCCTGGTAGGGGTTCAAATAAGAAGAAACAGAAATTCCGTTAAGATAAAATTGTAAGGTCTTTGCGGAATATTTTATTTCTCACTCTCATGTTACCATAAACCCGTTCTGGGGATGAAATTAAACAGAAATGCAATATGACTTTCATACTTCTCTCTCCAAAAAACCTGCGATATAATAATATACATATTACCATACCTCGTATTGTTTTCTCTATGTCGAGGGTAGAGAAAGTTATGTCACTGCATTATTTTCGTGGACTTCATTCTTTAATATTTATTTATAACATGAATTATATTGATAGCTTCTCTAATTTGTCAGACTCCCATTTAATTTATTTCCAAACCCATCTGAGACCACTGGCAACAATATACTGTTGTCATGTGAACTGTGATTTGGATTTGATAATTCTGTGTAAAAAGGGATTAAGTATTCTCAAAAACATTATATTTTTGGCATTTAAAATCAACATTTTTCAAAATCCTTTCTTAGTGAGCACTTACGAAACGAAGGTAAGTTACTGTCAAAATTCCAAGTCTCTACCTGTTATAGTTTAGGCTCTACGCTGATTCTCTGTCATTAAGTCAGTCAGTCAGGACAAAGCCTCCTATATATATAGAGATGTCGAATGATATATTACAAGAGGTTGCATTACTCATGGTATATTTTGCATATTTTCACATAATCACTCAGAAATATCTATATTTGTGGAAGTTATCAGGGAAACGGCTGTTCAGTGCAAGAAACGTGACAGCCATTTTGAAACGATAATCACCCGTAACTCTAATAATAGTTTGATTAATATTGAAAATAATATCCAATTGTAGAAGTAGTCAATAAAGAGTATGTCAGATTGCAAGACTAGAGCAATTCATTGCTGAGGAAAAAAAAATCTGATGTGAAAGTCACATAACTTCCTCTGCCCAAACAAAAGTTAGCAGTATTCACATATCCTTTTACAGAATCGCAAGACACAATTTTACGCTAATTATCCTATAAATACCTCTTCTTTCAATGATGCGACTAAAACCGCAGGCTACATAACAAACTTTAAAAAAAAGAACAAGTGACTGCAGACGTTTATTGAACTATCCGCCGTAAAGAATAATTTCCGAAAT
Organism: Ectobius pallidus; assembly: GCA_964059195.1. Lineage (NCBI taxonomy): Eukaryota > Metazoa > Arthropoda > Insecta > Blattodea > Ectobiidae > Ectobius > Ectobius pallidus. The sequence goes on along the minus strand of CAXKWD010000008.1, from coordinate 166,969,250 downwards.
TTATCGAATATTTCCCTCAGATACTTCTTTACTCTATACCTGGCCAACAATACATCTTTCTCACTTCACATTCTTATATACAATAAGAGGCCGTGAAAGAGCGCGTATTCAGTTGTTCATCACGCAAGACAAAATTTCTACAAACAGTGGGTGAACAGTGGGTGGCTTGTAACTACCCTCAGAGAATTTTTTCGAAAAAAAGTTTCAAATAAAAGTTTTAGCTCTCAGTAAAAGGAACACATGTGAAAATGTTAAAGAAAATCGTTAGAGCCGTTTTCGAGAAAATCGCGAAAAATGAAAATTTCTTCATGTAAAGTCTCCTTAAAAATAAGAGAAATTTGTCGCCAATCTTCGAATCACATCTTCAGAAGGTACCTGACCCAAATACGAGATTTTGTTTTCATACGATTCTCCGTTTCGGAGCTAGCCTGTTCACAAACTTCCACACAGACACACAGGCACACACACAGACACACAGACATGTTTCCAAAAATAGTATTTTTGGATTCAGGGGGCCTTGAAACGTGTATATATATGCTAAAAACTCAACTTCGAATTTTAGGGTCGAAAACAATACTTCCTCTACCTATAGTACCTATGGTACGGGCAGAGGAAATAATAATGAAATTCACATATTTCTCACCAATGAATTTCATCGAAAGCTGTATGTCCCCCCTTAACTCGGGGCGAGATTAAGAACTAGAAACATAACCGGATGCAAGAAAAGAATAGTAACATTATATTGATGTAATAATGTTATAGCGTGTTGCGAGTAGTGTATTTACCTGTGTAAAAAGTATAAAACTTATTGATGTAATGTGTCTTATTTGTGTTATTCTAGCGTCAATATGCTAACAAAATTTGTCATTGAAACCTGTTGAAATAGTGGCAGTAGAGTAGAGTAGTAGAGTATTTATTTTGTACATATGGCTATACACGTCACAATAACAATAACAACACGGAAATTACAATTTATAAACAATCCTTCATTTGACTTATCGCGCGAACAGACACACGGACAGACGACAGACATATTCTCGTCCCCCACACAATCTCATAAAGTACCATACTGGCACTTAATAAAGGTAAGAGGGCCCAGGACAGATCCCCGGGGTACTCCTTGAGTACTATGGAACATATCTGATATTACATCCAGATAAAAACCCATGCTGTGCTAAATTTAATAGATTATATTTTGAAATAAATTTAACCTTTCTATCTCTATATATATAAAAGGCTTTGTCCTGACTGAATGAATGAATGACTGACTGATTGACTGAATGACAGGAATCAACGTACAGCCTAAACTATAACAGGTAGAGACTTGGAATTTTGACAGTACCTTCGTTTCATAATGTAGGTGCTTACTAAGAAAGGATTTTGAAAAATTCTGATTTTAAATGCCAAAAATCAAATGTTTTTGATAATACTTAATCCCTTTTTACACAGAATTCAATTCACATTTGACATTAAGACATATTGTTGCCAGTGGGTTTCAGATGGGTTTGGAATTAAATTAAATGGAAGTTTGACAATTACAATTGGCTTTGGCTATTTTTGTCATACCTTGGAAAAAAAAAAACTTTCGCGATCGCTTGAATGTTGTAAGCCCTAATATGGTCAAACATTGTTTTATTTGGACGAAGCTCACTGTACAGGGGTTTTGTGGACAAGGAACTCGAATCTGAGGTCGCTTTTACCAGGCGAAGCTATCTAATCGTGGTATGTAGTCCACGTGATTTAGGTGCTAATAAATATAATGATTTAACTATTATGGTCTTAATTTTTAATTTTTGAAATAATTATCGCGGGCGAAGCCGCGGGCACATGCTAGTTGTATATAAGACGCTCAAAATCTTTAGAAATTGTATTTGAGTTTGTTTACGTTTCCTTTGAACTTAAAGTGAAAATAGTTGCCTAAGCGTGACTAGAGTTGCGCGTGATATCTACCTATATCTTTATATATCTATCTACATTGGGCTATACATAATAGATGACGTATGCAGTACATCTCTTTTTAATTTATCATACGAAGTGCATGAAGTCACGATACAAGATAACCATCGTCTGGCCGCCCATCTATTGAATGATAAATTACTTTACAATACCAGAAATCCTATCGGCTAAGAAAACACTTCCTGGGAATAGGGAACGAGCATTCGAGCGTGTTATAAACCAAAATAATATCACGTAAGTCAGTGTTTCTCAAATTACGGCCCACCGAAGCGCCTTGAGTTAATTTTGAGTTAGGTCTATATTTAGATAAAATTAAATAAAAATTGTTTACAGTGGATATTTATTTGTCATTCCAACAAAAACACACAACGTTTCGGTCAAACCATAAGACCTTCTTCAGGTGACTGTTTACAAGAAGAGAATAAAACTCTCAATTGTCCGTGTCATAACAAACAGTTCCGTTGTAAGTGGAATGCGCACGCGCACGCGCACGCGCACGCGCATTCCACTTACAACGGAACTGTTTGTTATGACACGGACAATTGAGAGTTTTATTCTCTTCTTGTAAACAGTCACCTGAAGAAGGTCTTATGGTTTGACCGAAACGTTGTGTGTTTTTGTTGGAATGACAAATAAATATCCACTGTAAACAATTTTTATTTAATTTTATCTAAATATATTATTCAGTGGAAATCTGGACCATTATGACAGATTTATAGGTCTATATTATTATACTGTCACATTCGTAAGTCAAAGAAGTTTTATAAAATATATATGATAAAATATTTACAGTGTAATATGGCATCTTTGATCACATCTACAGTGTTTTGCACATGACAAACAATGTGTCCTTCTCCTTGCTTAGATACGCAGTCCAATCAGAGACGGCGAGACGGAGGGGAGATTCTTACTGCTCGCGAAACTGCGTTCGCTCTTACACGTGATTGGCGGTGAAGGAAATCGCTTCTCATTTGAAAAATACTGTAGCAGTAGTATAGTTCTGTGATATAAGGTATTGTTCGTGCTATTTTAAGAAGACCTGATCCCAAACCAACGTCTATCTACGAAAGAATATCATAGCATTGTTCCCTAATCCGAAAATCTGCACCAACACCGATACCGACAAAGAACAGGTGCTCTTGTAGCCGCGTGGATTTCCCCAGTGTTGTCGCTGTCATTCACTACTTTTCAAGTGTAGTAAACGTGCTGTGATACGTATTTGGCAACATTGTACTGGACTGCAGACAAGTGTAAATACGACTAATCACCTTTCTGTTCCCTGTTTGACAGGTCGAAGAGAATTACGGTGGCAGCATGTAGGGGAAGTCTAGGAAAAGTCTAGGAAGATCCTTCCATCATTCATTTCCACATAATATTATTAGGAGGCGATATGAATGACGTCAACAATAACTGGCTAGGCCACCTGATAACTAGCGTTGGGATGAAGAGACACGCCAAGTTTGTCATTGCACTTTATGGAAATACAGAAACAGTTGAAGACGTTGTGCACGTATTATTGAGTCACACCATCTTGCAGTTGGGAGGTTGGGGAAAAAAGTCTTTAAAAAGTGGCACCCACAATATGCTCATCATTAGGTAGGCTTACCATTCGTCTGGGATTAGCCAGGACAGTCCTGGATTTCTTATTGAATCATATCCGGAGTTATAGACGGCTCTGCATAAATTACACATTTGGATAAAGGGCTGGAACTTAACGCGAACAAAACGCGTAAAATAATTTTTAGCAGGCAACTGGTGGGTGCATTTACATATACTGTAAATCCGGGATATAGGCTACATCTTAAAATTCCTGAGCAGGACTAGTGGGGACCAATGCCTCTGATAATAATACAGCCAGCTGACTTTTCCAATAGCACAAAACTACCGGGAAATCTCGCTGGAACATATAAACAGATTCATGAATTTTCATCGATGCATGCGATGAGTGATCACTTTTTCTGAAATGTAAAGTTCGTAAACATAATAGACTTAAACAACAAAATATTGAGAGATATCAGAGGAGGATTAATATGAACTTTGTAAGACGGTACGGTGTAATAACAAGATCCTATTATACGCAGATGATCTAATCATGAAGCACCTAGTTGTAATGATTTTATTGAAAATAACACTGGTAGACAAGAATGAGCCATTGTTACGCTGTATGGAGCACATTGTAAACAGAGAGCTGCTACCAGGAGCCAATCTCATGATGTCCCATGTCAAGGACGATAATAATCCAAACGCAGCCATTTTGTTACATATGATACAAGAATACTCAAACTGGCCTGTGCTTGTTATAAATTCAGATGCAACATATAGATTGCCAGATCCTTCCATAATTCATTTCCACATAATATTAAGAGGCGATATGAATGACGTCAACAATAACTGGCTAGGCCACCTGATAACCAGCGCTGGGCTGAACAGACACGCCAAGTTTGTCATTGCACTTTATGGAAATACGGAAACAGTTGAAGACATTGTGCACGTATTATTGAGTCACACCATCTTGAATGCTGTTGTGTTACGTTACCATGACAACGAACATACTCTTGTTGACATTTATTCGTACTTCCCGTTCAGGCCACTGGAGCGCTGTGGTAGGAGTGCAGAAGCCATTTTAGTTGATCAATGGAATGGGAAGGAATTAGTGAATGGTTCACAACTGTTTTCGAATAAAATACCGCGGAATTTCGGTGGATGTGATTTTCAGGTGTCCACGTTCGAATACCAGCCAGCGGTAATGGACTGGGATGGATCAAAATACAAAGAAGGAGTGGAGCTGAAGTTTTTGGAAGCAATGCTGGAGTCAGTCGGTGCACACCCTGTATACAGGGAGCCCCCTGAAGACGGGAACGGGAAGTGGGGAGAGGAAGTGAACGGGACGTGGACTGGGATATTTGGGGAGGTGCAGCGCGGCGAATCTGACGTCACCATCGCCTCCAATGTGCTTGACAGCGAACGCGCTCGCTTAGCGGACGTTGTCTACCCTCACATGGGCCTGGATCTTGCATGGCATGTCCCTTGCGCGAAGCCGATACCTCGCTGGTCGAGTCTCATCAGGGTTTTCTCAACCACTATCTGGCTAGCAGTAGCACTGGCTTTGATTTCGTACTCTCTCGTCTTTTGGACCATCTCTCCCCCAAATTACGCCAGCTTTTTCAACCTCTGTGCTGTGCTACTCAATCTATCAGCACCACAAGCCTTAACGAACAGGACTTTCGTGAGAATCATGTTTATGCTTTGGGTGCTGTTTGGATTCTTCATAAGCACTGCATATCAAACCTTCCTCATGGGTTTTCTGGCGAGTCCGGGGTTTGAAGATCAGTTGAATACAGAACATCAACTGCTACAATCGGGACTCAAACTAGGGATTCATCCTCATATGGCTATCAGGCATACAGATCTCAAAACAGGAAGGTACGTACTGAAATCTCAAATAATATACACAGTCTGCATTACATTAAAATATACATAAAAGGTATTTTGCGTTTAGTGATCAAATGCATGCTCAATCACACTATTCCATTAATAGGCCTATTTGATAAAGACCAATAACGTTTAGGAATGTCTCTGATATCGACCAATGACGGTCCTCTCATAATATTCTTGCCAGGAACGTAGGGATTGGGTTTTATCTGAAAGAACGTCCGCTCGTTACTGTAAAGTTAAGGTATCAATATTCTGTGATTATTAAATCATATGATGCCAGTGAACAAAATAAAAACACATTATTTCATAGAACATAACTTGTTCGTAAATTGCAACAGTTTAAATGTGCATTGATTAAAAACACAATTTTGATAGAGAGTTGAATTTATTTCTTATACTTTCCTTGCGTGTCACATACTCAGCCAAATATAATATTTTATTTACATACCATTATTCGTTCTGACACACACAAACACACACAGGCATGTTTCAGAAGATACGAATACTTTAGGATCATGTCGTGAAGCGACGTCAAATTTAGGGATCAAACGCATTAATTCTGTTAAATATAGGTCTACATAGATTTCGCGAATCGTGGTTACCACCATTAATAAAGTGAATAACTTTTCTTTCAAACACTTCAAAATAATGCGTTTTACATGGTTAAAACTTTCCGGGCTCGGTAGCCGTGGTCCGTCGGATGAGTTTCCGGACGTTTCGCCTGCACCTGCGGCAGCATCTTCAGCGGTGAGGTCTGAGGCGAAGTCTTCTCGGCGAGGTCTCGGGACTCAAACTAGGGATTCATCCTCACATGGCAGTTGCAGGCGAAACGTCCGGAAACTCATCCGACGGACCACGGCTACCGAGCCCGGAAAGTTTTAACCATGTGGACACCGGCCTTGAAAGCCTACATCATGTAATACGTTTTACACTCGTACAAACAAACAGAATTTTTGTGTTTTTGCAAAGTTTTAGTTTTTAATGCAAGACTTTTATTTTTCGAACAAAATTTAAAGAAATAAATCTCTAGTTTTGGAAAAAGTATCTTTTTATACAAGATAAGTTACTGAAAGCCCAATAAATATTTCCATTAAAAAAATAAAATCAGGTAAACTGATGTAAAAAAGTGCCAGTATGTTTTTGTTTAATCAGTTATGACTGCAATTATGATATACAGAATATGTTTTTTTTAAATTGATTTCCAAGTTAAGCTCCAGATTTATTCATTAAGCAGGGCTTACGGAAGAAGAAAGGTCTACCATCTCGGCCACCTGGGTCATTTTAACGGTCTAGTTGGATAAGCGCATGTAAAACAATAGTGTTTTTTGTCATAGCTACCTGTATTTTAATTTCCAAGGCCTTATAAGTTCACAGTAAAACAATAGGCTATGTTGTCAAGATAACTGATTTTCATTTTTTTTATAAATTCTTTCGAATACGTATATTGCCATAAAATAGGCACTAAATTGAGCATTACTCCGAAACAGATCAACCGATTTTATCCATTATGAATAGACTTCTTCCCACGGACATTGTAAATGTGTATACCAAGTTTCATAAAAATCCGGTAAAGCGTATTTGAGTTACCGCGTCTTTAAAATATACACTAAATTGGGTTTCACTCCGGTACCGGTCTACCGATTTGGTCCAATATCAGTAGACGTCTTTCCACGTACATTATAAATGTGTATACAAGATTTCAGGAAAATCCAATAAAGCATATTTGAGTTATCGCGACTTCTTATATATTAACATAAAAACACTAAATTGGGCATTATTCCGGTACTGGCCAACCGATTTGGTCCAATATCAATAAACGTCTTCCCATGGACATTATAAATGCGTATACGAAGTTTCATAAATATCCGATAAAGTGTATTTGAGTTATTGCGCCTTTAAAGTAGACACTAAATTGGGTTTTACTCCGGTACCGGTCAACAGATTAGGTTCAAATTCAATAGGGCACTTCTCATGGACGTCATAAATGGGTATACCAAGTTTCATGGAAATCCGATACAGCGTATTTGAGTGATGGCGCCTTTCTATTAGAAAGGCGCCATAATCTATTAAAATAGGCACTAAATTGGGCATTACTCCGGTACCGGTGAACCGATTTGGTTCAATATCAATAGGGTTCTTCCCATGGACATTATAAATGTGTTTTCCAAGTTTCATGAAAATCCGAAAAAGCGTATTTGAGTTATGGTGCGGACAGACACACGGACAGACGGACAGACAGACGGACAGACATTTTTTCGTCCACCACACAATCTCATAAAGTACCATACTGGCACTTAATAATGTTATGTGTAGAGATGTTCATGGAAATTGATTTACCATGTTTTAAATTAGCATTAAACCCCATTCCTAGTGAAAGTATTTAATAGTTTAATAAACTGTAGAAAGATCGTGTATGCTGATTGCAGATACGCGAGAAAGCTGGTGCCATTCAACGACGTCGACGCCGGAATGCGACGTTTGGCCACCAAGGAAGACATGGCGTTCCTCATGTCCAGGCGGATCGGCAACTACAAGGCCTCTTTCATGTTCATGAAGGCCAATGGGGAAGCAGGATTCTGTGCCATGGAGGAGAACTTCAGCAAAGCGTGGATGACAATGTACTTGAAGCAGGGAAGTCCTCTGCAGGAAAGGCTGAACGTGTGTGTGCTCCTGGTGTGGCAGTCAGGACTCGATAATCTTTGGTTCAGTCACATTATGCACAGTGGTGTACTCAGGGGCTGGAGTGAGGCCTCTTTGAACTCCGAGACCGGGGAGGATGAGCCCCTTTCGTTGTCACATCTTCAGTCCGCTTTTTATGTCCTTTTGCTGGGCATAACGGTCTCAATCGGTGCATTGGTAATGGAGATCACTTACATTGTCTTGAAAGAGCGTACGTTGTTGCTACAATCGGGGCACTAGGACTGAGCACTGACTGTATATATACATATATATACACATACACATTTATATATATATATAAACATATATACATATACATATATATGTACTGTATATATAACATATATTCTCTCGAAGGTAATATAACAAGAGGTCCTAATTATTTATACATACATATACATACATATATATACACATACATATATATATATATATATATATACATACATTCATACATGCATACATACATACATACATACATACATACATACATACATACATACATACATACATACATACATACATACATACATACAAACGTATACATACGTATACATATATACAGTGAGTCCATTTTATGAGGAAACCTCGCATCACTGCCGCATTGCCGCGCTAGCATCACATTGCATCGCAGTTGTACAAAGCATACAAGCGGTTAGTTGCTTCGGTGTTGTAGTGACGCTTGTCTATAGTTGTCGTGTGTTACGTAAGACAATAATCGAAAATGTATACGGTTGAACAGCGAATTTATTTGGTGGAATGTTCGGAGATTTTCTCGTAAATATCCTGACTGTACCATCCCTACAAAGTCGTGTCTGATGAAAAAGTGGCGTACAACAGGTTCAGTTTGTGACATACCGAAGAAGCGTGATTCTAAAGTCTTGAATTGCCGGTAGTAACGGAACATGGTCCCCGCCGGTACAAGCACAACAGCGGGGAAAGTGTGAGCAGGGGCAACGCTGTTAAAAAGTTTACATATATACATACATACATACATACATACATACATACATACATACATACGTACATACATACATATACATACTCGTATATACATATAAAAATGTATAAATATAACCCAATTATGTAACCACTAAAATGAATTAAACCACGCTTGACCTATCACTGTGAGTGAAACAGATTATGGCGAAACAATCAGTATATCGATCATCGTGTGGCATGCAACTTTTCAATGTTTTCATGTACATCAGTGAACTTCAAGCACTATCATGTTATTAAGTAAGGGGTAGAAAAAGCCATGTGAGTTTACTAGATAAGCTTTTTCTTTGTATCCAAAGTCATGGGTCCAGCAACAGTAAATCAAGGATGAGGATGATGATAATATTAATAACTAGCATGTGCCCGCGGCTTCGCCCGCGATAATTATTTCAAAAATTAAAAATTAAGAGCATAATAGTTAAATCATTATATTTATTAACACCTAAATCACGTGGACTACATACCACGATTAGATAGCGTCGCCTGGTAAAAGCGACCTCAGATTCGAGTTCCTTGGCCCAGAAAACCCCTGTATAGTGAGTTTCGTCCAAATCGAACGTTTGACCATATTTAGGCCTATATTGATTATCCCACTTATAATAATAATAATAATAATAATAATAATAATAATCCTCTTCGGTGTAGGTTGAAAATTTCATATGTCTGCGTGCCTTGATATTAAAAACAAATGAATCGACCAGCGTGAGCTACAACATTCAAGCGATCGCGATGGTTTTATGTCCAAGGTATGACAAAAATAGCCAAAGCCTACTGTAATTGATTTGACATTGAAATATACTGTCAACGACTTGCCTGAAAGTATCACCAATGGACATATTTGGCTCTTTGCTGATGACGTTTGCCATTTGATTAATGACACATGTAGAACTGAATTGATCCATAGAACTCAGAATGGTTTGAATGAAATGAGTAACTGGTGTGACCAAAACAAACTTATATTGAATCAAGAGAAAACTTCTTTGATTGATTTTCATACTGGAAAAAAGTCTGACTCTGTTCCTCTTTTAAGATTGAATGGAAAGACAGTCCATACATGTGAAACTGTAAAATATCTTGGGCTTAATATTAATTGTAACCTAAATTGGTCAGCTCACATTAACACCGTATCTGGAAGACTTGCTTCAGTGTGCTATTTGATTTATAGATTAGCTAGGTTGGTTAATTGTGAAGTGCTTCTAAAAGTGTACTATGGATGTTTCCATAGTATTTTGAACTATGGTATAATTTTTTGGGGTGGTTGTACTGGAGCAGATAGAATCTTCTTACTTCAGAAGCGAGTTGTAAGGACTATATGTGGCGTTCATTGGCTCACTCATTGCAAGCCCTTATTTAGATCACTTAATATTTTAACGTTGACTTCTCTTTTTGTTATGGAATCGGCCCTTTATGTAAGACACAACCCCGAATCTTTTTAAGAAACAATATGATACATGCCTACAATACTAGAAATTCTGAGATGTTACATGTGCCGCAAATAAGAAAAGCTTTGACTAGCAAGAGCCCTTACTGCAATAGTGTTAAAGTATATAATGCACTTCCAGCATTTATTCTTAATGAACCTTGTATTAATAAGTTTAAGTATTTACTGAAGTGTTATTTATTGGATAAGGCATTTTATAGTTTACACGAGTTCTATGATTGTACAGCCACTGTATGTAAAAATTGACAACTGTGTCACCTTTGGTGATTCCAACAGGCCTAAATAAAGAAAGAAAGAAAGAAAGAAAGAAATAAAGGAAAGAAAGAAATTTATATAAGTATGTAATGATTACTTATTATTATGTTTTATTATTTTGATATTATTTGTGATATTATTTAATTTTATAATTATCATCATTGTTATTATTGGTAACTATACTATATAATATTATTACTATACTATATTATTATAGTGTTACAACATTTAAAAGTGAAAAGGAAGCAGAGAATTAAGATAATATTATTTAAGACCTGTAAGTTAATGTCAATTTACCTGTCATATGCATGATGAAAGGGTTTTTAAATCTTACACTCCTATTTTTCAGCATAGCTTCCTCTTAATAGTGGTTTCCATGGAGAATATTCCTTTATTAGATTTTAGTCCATCCTTAAAATAGGTCTAAAATTTCTTCAAGACTAGGGCAAACATTAGAATTCCAAAAACAGCACTGGGCAAAATCATTCAAAATTTTGAGCATTTATTTTTCGTACAGGCAATTTATTTCCTTAATACCCAGGAGAAAGAAAAGCTTTAGATCAACTGAGACATGTTGGTTAAAAGTAGAAAAAAATCAGATTATGAAATATACATTTTATTAATCCAACACGATTACAACAAATCTGAATCTAGACTAAATCTGAGGCTTCTCTCCAGTATGAATAAGTAAATGTTTTTTGAGAGTACTGCTCTGAGTAAATGCCTTGGCACAGACATGACACGAGAAACATTTCTCTCTTGTATGAGTACGTATATGTTGTCGGAGAGTACTTCTCTGTAGGAATGCCTTGGCACATACAGTACATGTGAAAGTTTTCACTCCAGTATGACCAAGCAAATGTTGTTTGAGAGAACTTTTCTCTGTAAATGCTTTGGCACAAACACCACACGAGACAGGTTTCTCTCCTGTATGAGTAAGCATATGTGTTCTGAGATTTCCTCTCTGAGTAAATGACTTGGCACAGATTTCACAAGAGAAATTTTTCTCTCCAGTATGGACAAGAGTATGTCTTTCAAGATGATCTCTCCGAGAAAATAACTTGTTACAGGCATCGCAAGAGAAGGGTTTCTCTCCGGTATGAAGAAGCATATGATATTTGAGAGTAGATTTCTGCGTAAACGATTTGGCACAGACATTACACGAGAAAGATTTACATCCTGTATGAATAAGTAAATGTTGTTTGAGAGAACTCTTCTGAGTAAATGCTTTAGAACAGACATCACAAAAATAAGAGTAAGATTTCTTTCCTGTATGAGTAAGTAAATGTTGTCTGAGTGTTTTTTTCTGAGTAAATGCCTTTGTACAGACATTACACGAGAAAGATTTCTCTCCTGTATGCGTAAACATATGTTGTTTGAGAGAAGCTTTCTGAGTAAATGTCTTGGCACAGATTTCACAAGAGAAAGATTTTTCCCCTGTATGAATATGCGTATGTATTTTGAGATTTCCTCTCTGAGTAAACGCCTTGGCACAGACATCACAAGAGAAATGTTTCTCTCCAGTATGAGTACCAATATGTGTTTCAAGATGATCTCTTCTAGAAAACGACTTAATACAGATAGCACACGAGAAAAATTTAGCATTTGTATGCACAAGCATATGTCTTTGGAGGTGAGTCTTTTTTGGAAATGATTTGAGACAGACAACGCACGAAAACCCGTCTCCAGATTTCAGATTAATTATTTCGGAATCTTTTTTAGCACAGAATTCTCTAGACACTGACGGCTTAACAGCATGTGTAAGCCGATGATCTTTTTCACTGTTTCTTTTGTTACAATCTTTTGACAAGCTCTGGCACGAAACCGGTGTGTTTAGCATTTCGCCTCCTTTTAAAATATTGTCTTCAGACGGATCTGTAGGCTGATAGGCGGTTTCAAAGGAATCAGTAATCAATGACTCACGCTCATTCATTTGATCAGTGACGGTATATTCGTCTTCCATATATTCTGGTTTAAAATTCATCGAAGAAATATCTGGCTTTATTTCAATTTCATCGTGTTCACTTTTTATTGCAATCCTAACAATAGGTCTATAGCCTTCAGTCCGTTCCGTTTTCTGTAATTCAGGATCATTCGTTGGTTCAGTGACAGTACGTTTCTCTTCTGTATCTTCAGGTTTGATGTAAACTGAAGAAATCTCCTGCTTAAATTCAGTTTCGTCAAATTCAGATTTTACTACAGGCTCCATCGTTGCCGGCAAGTAATCGTTCAGTTGTCGACGATCTTCAGCATCCAATCTCACTTTCGGATTAATCTATGTTTTTTGACATTCCTGTTGTAAAACCTGCTTGGGACATTCTGCCAGTATTTCATTAGGAAGTCACTTTTCCTCGCATTTTCTACGCCCACTATGGTGCACCTTTATTCCATTATTATTAGAAAGTCACTGCGATTAGATCATACAGATAATCTCTGAGCTTCATTCAAATTCTTTGTAGATTTTATACAGATTTAGCTTCGTCATTATAATAAACTCTTAAAAATTACAACGATACTACAGTTTTTTTTAACAATAAAAGTATTACTCACTTAATTAATAACCTTATAGATCGTCATACACATGGCCGACCGGAAGTGGGGGGCAGGGTGGGGCAACGCCCCTCCCCCCTGGAAATTTTGTTTACACATAAATCTCTAAACTAAATGACTATAAGCAACTAATGTGAAAAAAGGTTTAAATTTCCACATTCAGTAATTGGAGTTGTCTGAGCAAAACCGAGTTGACCACAGGTGACTACCTCAGATATGAGCATGTAGGAATAATTACTTGAAACTTGAAATCGGTTCTAGCCAACATTTTACTTAATGAAACGGAGGCAACGGAAGTATAGCGTTTTACAGGCTTACTAGCTTAAAAGGCCCGGCGTCGCCCGGGTTTTTTATTTTGTAATTGGAAGTTAACTTATGAAGGACTTTCGATTTTTAAATTACAGATCCTTATAGCCTATAGGTATTTAGAATTTGAAATAGGAAGAACGACTTATTACACTCAAACTATTCCCTCAGAAAACGCTTGATATAGTTTTTTTGTGGCTCATAGAGGATGTAGAATTTTGCATCTCATCGCTTGTACACAGCAAGCCTGGTAGTTGTTCAAATAAGAAGAAACAGAAATTCCGGTAACATAAAATTGTATTTTTGCACTCCTTAGCTAGTAAGTGGTACTTACGAACGTTGTTTACATGGATCGTAAGTTGACATTCCCACACAGTCTTGTTGCTAAGGGCGGTTGCGATGAGGTTAAATTACTTACGGTCCAAGCGCTACGTCATAATTCATTACGATACACTTCATAATACAAGCCTTTATGGACACGGCCCCCAGGACAAATATTCGGTTCCCATAACAACAAACACATGCGAATCACTTTCTGAAATAAACATCTATTTTCAAGAATGGATTTACATAATATTTTCAGGTAATATCACAATTAATATAATTAAATTGATATAAGTAACCGTCGTGCAAAAATAGCATGCAACACACGGGCCGTAAAGGCATTTACGGGTCTCGAACACTCTGTTTCCTCGACCCGTAAACGTGCCTTACGGCACTTGTATCGCAATATACTATATCGTGGCAGAGAATTTTTATTTCTTACTCTCATGTTACCATAAAACCGTTTTGGGGAAGAAATTAAACAGAAATGCAATATCACTTTCATACTTCTCTTCCAAAAACATATTACCTTACCTCGTATTGTTTTCTCTAGGTCCAGTTTAGAGAAAGTTATGTGACTGCATTATTTTCGTGGATTTTATTTTTTAATATTTATTTATAACATGAACTATATTGATAGCTTCTCTAATTTGTCAAGTCTCGTTTCATTTATATCCAAGCCTTATGTGAAGACTGCCAACAATACTGTTGTCAAGAGAACTGTGATTTGGATTTGATAATTCTGTGTAAGAAGGGATTAAGTATTCTCAAAAACATTTAATTTTTGGCATTTAAAATAAAAATTTTGCAAATTCCTTTCTTAGTGAGCACCTACATTATGAAACGAAGGTACTGTCAAAATTCCAAGTCTCTATCTGTTATAGTTTAGGCTCTACGTTGATTCCTGTCAGTCAGTCAGTCAGCCTTTTATATATGTAGAGATTATACCTTTGACCTCTCTACTTCGTTTAGGAGCATCCTGTATAACGCATATGAGGAATTTGTTTCATTTGTACTTTTAATGCTGTCATTATAAGACATGGTGGTTTTTTAATCACTGCGGCGTGTTTACTTGCATGTATTATGCACAGCTCAATAGCGACTCAAGAGCTCAAGATGACGTCGAGATAGAGCATGTCTATAACGAGGCGATTGTTCTCTCGTCTGGCTGCACCAATGCGAGTTAACTGTTAACCTACATTTGTAAATTACATTTTGGATGACTAATGCCCAGTTTCTGTAAACTCGCGAAATACCTAAGGGTAAATTATCCAATGGACAGAATTTACACAAGAATAACTTATACAAACTCAAATAATTCAAAGGTAACAATCACATACACTTGTGAGGAGTTTCTAGATAAATGTCCTCTGGGCAAATATGAAAATGACAGAAAAAATGTTCCTACAAACTCGGGCTAGACCTTTCCTAGGGTAAATCGTCGGGTTAATTTATCCTTTCATGGATGGCTGGATAAAATTTAACCTCTCATAGGATCAATAATAATTTAAACAATGAGAATCAAAGCCTTCTGAATTAAATTAACTGTACAACTCCAAGGCCTTCCTCATTATATCATTGTGGTTGAAATGGGACTAATTAGTCCATGGATAATTTACTCATAGGTATTTCACGAGTTTAAAGAAACCGGCATAAGAGGATTAGGCCATAAATATTCTATACATGCAGATCCCCGCAGCTTCGCCCACGATAATTAATTGGAAATTAAAAATTAAGAGCAAAATAATAAAAACATATTATTTATTAACACTTGCACGCGAAACGTTCATAGGCCTAACCTAATCGATTAATATAATTGATGAAACAGCTAAAAATCCGGCTTTGAAGTGAATTCCACGATTAGAAAGCGCAGCAGGGGAAAAACGATCTCAGATTCGAATTCCCTGGCCCAGAAAACCCCTGCATAGTGCGTTTCGTCCAAATCGAACAATGTTTGCCCATTTAGGTCTAAATTCATTATCCCTCTCCCGTGTACATTGAAAATTTCAGATGCCTGCGTGCCTTGACATTATAAACAAATGAATCGACCAGGGTGGGCTTACAAAATTCAAGCGATCGCGATGCTTTTATTTCCAAAGGTAGGCCTATTACAAAAATAGGCAAAGCCACCTGCAATTGATTTGACTTGAAATGTATTACTAAAAAACGATGCTTGGATACCGCAAAAAAATGCACGTTTTCTGCCAGTTTTTCATTCATAACTCACGAACGAAAGCGAAAATTGAAAATCCGGCTTTGAGGTGCGTTTTCTCACCCTTCAGTCTATCTACGCTTAAAATTTCAGATCTCTGCCTTCAGTAGATTTCGCTGGGCATCGCGGAGAGACAGACAGGCAAACACTTCCTTTTATTATTATAGATTGTGTGATTGATGCTGCCTATCACATATACTTATTTCTGCTGTCATTTTACACTTTTCAAAGCGAATAATTCCTCAATACTTACATGTGAGGTATCAATCCAAAGATTTTTCACTCCGGTTTGACTTTGCATATCGTTGAGTTTTTAGTAAGAATTTTGTCTAAAATATACAATTAAACCTTTATATTTTAACGATGCACTGTTTATTACTTGCTTTGCTTCCTGGCACTTAATAATAATAATAATAATAATAATAATAATAATAATAATAATAAAATCAGGTAAACTGATGTAACAAAGTGCCAGTATGTTTTTTTTTTAATCAGTTATGACTGCAATTATGATATGCAGAATGTGTTTTTTTAAAATTGATTTCCAAGTTAAGCTCCAGATTTATTCATTAAGCAGGGCTTACGGAAGAAGAAAGGTCTACCATCTCGGCCACCTGGGTCATTTTAACGGTCTAGTTGGATAAGCGCATGTAAATCAATATGTTTTTTGTCATAGCTACCTGTATTTTAATTTCCAAGGCCTTATACGATCACAGTAAAACAATAGGCTATGTTGTCAAGATAACTGATTTTCATTTTTTTTATAAATTCTTTCGAATACGTATCTTCTATATTAATAAAAGGAAGTGTCTGTCCTCCGTCTGTCTGTCTTCCGTCTGTCTTCCGTCTGTCTTCCGTCTGTCTGTCCGCGATGCCCAGCGAAATCTACTCAACGCAGAGATCTGAAATTTTATAAGTAGGCGGACTAAAGGGTCGGAATGTGCACCTCGAAGCCGGAATTTTAATTTTCGCCTCCGTTCGTGAGTTATGAGTGAAAAACTGGCAGAAAACGTGCATTTTTTTGCGTTTTAGAAGCATCAGTTTCAGTAATAAATTTCAATATCAAATAACTTACAGATGGCTTTGGCTATTTTTGTCAACATACCTCATAGCCTACCTTGAAAATAAAAGCAACGCGATCGCTTGATTTTGTAAGTCCATCCTAGACGATTCATTTGTTTAGAGTGTCAAGGCCCACAGACATATGACATTTTCAACCTACACGGAAGAAGGATAATCAACCCTAAATATGGTCAAACATTGTTCGATTTGAACGAAACTCACTATACAGGGGTTTTCTGGGCCAAGGAACTCGAATCTGAGGTCGCTTTTACCAGGGGACGCTACCTAATCGTGGAATGCACTCCACGTGATTTAGGTGTTAATAATTATAATTTGAAATAATTATCGCGGGGGAAGCCGCGGGCACATGCGGGCACATTCTGTTTGTCTGTCTGTCCACGATGCCCATCGAAATCTACTGAACGCAAAGATCTGAAAATTTAAAGATAGATGGACTGAAAGGTGGGCGAATGCACCTCGAAGCCGAATTTTTAATTTTAGCTTTCGTTCGCGAGTTATGAGTAAAAAACTGGCAGAAAACGTGATTTTAGCGCTGTCGAAGCATCAGATTTCAGTAATACATTTCAATGTCAAATCAATTGCAGTTGGCTTTGGCTATTTTTGTCATACCGTGGAAATAAAAGCATCGCGATCGCTTGAATGTTGTAAGCCCACGCTGGTCGATTCATTTGTTTAGAATGTCAAGGCCCGTAGACATATGAAATTTTCAACCTACACGGAAGAGGGATAATCAACATAGACCTAAATATGGTTAAACATCGTTCGATTTGGACGAAACTCACTATACAGGGATTTTCTGGGCCAAGGAACTCGAATCTGAGGTCGCTTTTACCAGGCGACGCTATCTAATCGTGGTATGTAGTCCACGTGATTTAGGTGTTAATAAATATAATGATTTAACTATTATGCTCTTAATTTTTAATTTTTGAAATAATTATCGCGGGCGAAGCCGCGGGCACATGCTAGTATTACCATAAAATAGACACTAAATTGAGCATTACTCCGAAACAGGTCAACGGATCTTATCCATTATGAATAGACGTCTTCCCACGGACATTGTAAATGTGTATACCAAGTTTCATAAAAATCCGGTAAAGCGTATTTGAGTTACCGCGTCTTTAAAATATACACTAAATTGGGTTTTACTCCGGTACCGGTCAACAGATTAGGTTCAACTTCAATAGGGCACTTCTCATGAACGTCATAAATGAGTATACCAAGTTTCATGGAAATCCGATACAGCGTATTTGAGTATGGCGCCATTCTATTAAAATAGGCACTAAATTGGGCTTTACTCCGGTACCGGTGAACCGATTTGGTTCAATATCAATAGGGTTCTTCCCATGGACATTATAAATGTGTTTTCCAAGTTTCATGAAAATCCGAAAAAGCTTATTTGAGTTATGGTGCGTACAGACACACGGACAGACAGACAGACGGACAGACATTTTTTCGTCCACCACACAATCTCATAAAGTACCATACTGGCACTTAATAATAGAGGCGACAGGAAGGAAGCTCACAGCCAAGGATATGGAGTCAAAGGGAAACACAGAAACGCCTCTAAGTACTTTGCGTACTCCTACGTGGGCTATTGCGCGAACAAAAAAAATAATTATAATTATAATTAATATTATTATAGAGGAAGTTATGTGAGTGTTCCGCATAAGATTTTTTCACGTCAGAGTTCACCGTTGTCAATCCAGACAGTTTTCTGTTTACCCGGGAGATGAGAGGATGGGAAACCATTCTGTGCAGATTCTATGGCAGGTAAGAACGCATAGTTTTTCTGAAGTGTATTAAAGAAGCCGATGTAACGTGCCTTATCGGGTTTCCCAGGCGAGCAAACCGTGTGTTCTATCTCAACTCAGAAACAAATCGCTCCAATTAAAAAACTTGAACTCGTGCTGTATTAACCATTATCTGTTATGTCTGTCAAGGAGAAGCCTCCACTTCGATGACGACATTCAAGATGAAACAATAAAACTAATTGTACATATTCATCCACTTCGCTGGTATTGTAGATTGTAAGTTAAAGGGGTTTCAGGAATGATACAAATTATACTGTGCTATGTTAGGAGTTCTCTTTAAGTAGCCTATTATGGTCTGTGTCTTCAAAATAGGTTGTGATGATCTTTAAAAGAAATCAAGAAAATTGTATCGCTCAATCCAATGAACGTTGAATTCAAGGCTACGCAAGTTGTTTATGTGACTATTTCACTCATATTCCGCCTGTTTGATTTTGACGAATAACGTTGACCTATTCCTTGGATATAGACCAATCACGATGGTTTATCTTATAAAATGCTTGTTATTAATATGAGGATGATGTTTTATCGATAAAATCGTCTGCTCGTTATTGGACATGTAAGAATCAGTGTGCAGTGATTAATACGACACATGCTGGCATTAAGCATCACGAAAACAGATTTTATGAAACATAACTTGTTTGGAAGTTGAAATAATAGAAATGTACATTGATTAAAAAGACAATTACCATTCGGTGCAAGTCAGTTGGTGTGCTTTTATTCTGTTCTGCTGTTAGCTTACCTGAACTAGGTTTAAACTATGTCTTATATTCACCATTGGTAGCATTGGTCACAACATGGTAACTCGAATCGATTCATGGATGGTTGATTCATAGTATGCCGTGATCTCGCAGCTGTTAGTTTTGTTTTTATACAACAAAGCACCAAAGTAATTATTATTTGTATAATCGGTTACATTTTTATTCATGGAATAGTCTTAATAAATCCAACTCTCGTGGGATTACCTATGATAAATAATACGGATGGGTTTCACAGTAAATTAATCCACTCTGAACTTGCGTTATACAGAAAGATATATTTTTAAAAAAAACCTGCATTGAGTAGACGTCATGAAAACCTGAATGCCATTTAATAGCGTTGTCTCACTCTAAGATGCTATTCATATAATTTAATTTCAATATATTCCATTACTTACTTATTACCAGGCTTTAAAACTTAGAGCCCGATCGAATATGTTAACAGCAACCGTACTGTACAGACTTTGCTCGGCGTATGCCCTAGCTACCATATGCTAGTTCATGTGATAGTAAACAAACCGGAATACAGATATAGGAAGACCACAAAATAACTTCTCATTATCTAAACTCACATTACAAGCATGCAAAACGATACTTTCTCCTGTTTGTGTATAATAGTCCCTCCCAAATGTTTCAATATATGTTTGCGTTTTAGAACACTTTACTCTCGGCATGCCGAACACGTATTATAAATTTAAACACGCACAATGACAAGGTACACTGTTGACCAATTTGAGAGGCACCGTACTACGAGCGCATTCACTTCTCGGTACTACTATCAATGACTGTCTTATCAGCCTACGCAATCACCCTCCACCCCCTATACTCAGGTTGTTGGTAACCGGAATCAACCCCCTCTGTGGGTTCGGGCACTAAGTTTTAAAGCCTGCTTATTACATATTATTCGTGAAATAGTCACTCTAAATGCAGTTCGTCGATCATCAATTTATCAGCGATTTCCGACTCCTGCGGCATTACCAATGATATCTGTGTTTCTTAATAATCATTATGATGATTATTATTATTTCACTTATATCCCTAAATAAGTACGGAAAATGAAACATTATAACAATTCGACTACTGACATAAAGAAAAATTTAAATTTTTATGATAAGAAAATTTAATACTTATTTTTTAAACGCAAACCTGTATGCCCCCTTAAAAGATAGAGTCTACAGAACAAGGGTTCTTGAGATAGGAGGATTAGTTCACAGACCTCTTTATAAAGAGGTTTAATAGCGCAGATGCAGTTCACCACAATACCCTAGCACCCCATTACAGTAAACGACAGCCATCTTCCACGTATAAATCCCTGGTACTTATTTCTATGTTAAGCACATTTCATACTGGAGAAAGAGAGGATCGAAGTCCCGACCTTGTAGAAGTTACGGCTGCATTGAAATTCATAGAGCTGTCATCTGTTTCATGGTTACGACATCGCCGTTCTCTATAGGCAACTTCTCCTGCAGCTTTGTGTCACGGGTTGTATTAGTTTGCTCCCGCAGGCGCTATTTTCTTCTCACTACAACAACCGCGTATGTGCCAGAAGCTACAGGACACCAAACCAGGAGAACAGACAAATAACTACAGTTTGTTTCACAAATTTGAAACATGTTAACCACTTTGATCACTAGTAGTTAGCTATGCTGAGTACGGATCCATAGGCAAGGGTTCGATCCCCGAAACCTCCTCGGAGTTTTCTCAGGTACGGAGGTCTGGAACGGGGTGCAATCAGTCTCGTGATTCAAACTGAGAATTTACTTCATTAAGAAATAAGGGCTTCGGTCACGGAAATCATAATTAACAACCGTGAGTGAAGGCATGCTGATGACATGTCCCCCCAATGTCGCGGTCGGATGGTAGGCCTGGTACCTTCAGGGATGCAACGCCATGGAATTTAGTTTAGTATAAATGCCATTATACACCACGTTTAAAAATTTACATTAACTTTATACGCATTTTAAAAATTGTCTCATGTCCGGAATTTTGTAAAAAATTTGGCTTTTTATAGAGAAAATGTCCTGCTTTTCATTTTTTTACGTCTCGAGGCTCAAGGAATAGCTTGAAAAGACAAGTAGAAGGCGAAGACGATTCAGGAAATAATAAAACTGAAAATAATTAATCACCAATAACCGCTGTTCTGAAGTTGCAAGGACTACCAATGTCAAAAACTAGTACTGTTTTAATCTTGGTGGCCATCAATACATCGCTTACTTAGGCGCAGGCGCAAGCAGGTAACACTGAAATGGTAAAATTTAATTAGAAAACATGATTATATTTCATATCTGCAATAATAACTACATCAGAGATGAGAAGCTTTGATATAAAGAAAGAACCTATTTTGTACAATTAGGAAAATACGCAGGTAGGGTAGGTTAGGGTGCAGAAAGGTCGAGTTTCCATCTAAATACATTAACAGAAAATGGATGAAAAACGCAATCACAAAAAATTAACAATAGTGTCTAGTTAAGATAATTTTATTTAGACTTTTATGAATGACTAGCAGGTTCCCGTAGCTTCTCCCGCGGTAATTAATTCATAAGTTAAAAATTAAGAGCAACATAGTTAAAACATTTTATTCATTAACACGTACACGTGAATCATTCATAAACTAAATGATTAATAATTATAAAGAAACAGCTAAAAATTCGGCTTTAGATACATTCCACGATTAAAAAGCGCCGCCGGAATAAAACGACCTTAGATTCGAGTTCCCTGGCCCAGAAAACTTCTGAATATTGAGTTCCGTCCAAATTGATCAATGTTTGTCCATTTAGGCATACATTCGTTATCCCTCTTCCGACTACGTTTCAGATGTCTGTGGGCCTTGGCATTATAAACAAATGAATCGACCAGGGTGGGCTTATAAAATGAAGCGATTCTTTTTCATCTCCAAATTATGACAAAAAACGGCAAAGACACCTCCAACTGATTTGACAAATGAAATGTGTTACTGAAAACTGATGCTTCGGAAGCGCAAAAAATGCACGTTTTCTGTCAGTTTTTCACTCATAACTCGCGAACGAAAGCTAAAATAAAAAATCCGGCTTCGAGGTGCTTTCGCCCACCCTTTTGTCCTTCTACATTTAAAATTTCAGATCTCTGCGTTCAGTAGATTTTGCTGGGCATCGCGCACAGACAGACAGACGGAAAGACAAACACTTCCTTTTATTATTATAGATTGCGTTGGGAATGCTACAGTCTAGGGAAATGTGGAATTGAGCAGTTGTTGTCTTGAGTCTGGGTGACATGACAATGCAAATCCGACTCGTCCATTTCGCGCCTTACAATTATTCATAAACAGATGACGATATTCCATTTCACACCACTTCATGTGTTTCAGGAGGATGGAAAGTGAAAAGGCTTTTATTCCGACTCACACGGGAATAAACTGATTTAGACCGGACAGATTTGTAGTAGGCAAAACATTTCTTAGCTGAACGATAGTGAAACATAACTACAGTCAACCCTTGATATAATGCCCCTATTTACACTGCACCAATAATGCAAGTGAACGGATCTTCTCCCATATAAAATACATAAGAAATCTCGTTAGTGTGCCAATTCATTTAGTGCCAGTGAATATAAGACAAGATTTTCACAAAATATAGCTTTTCAGTTGCAGAATTCCTCTGACACTAACTGTAAATGTAGTGCTGTTCAATGAGGAAGCTATGTTAAGAAGTCGGACAGACAGCCTGCGTAAGGGTGGAGCAGGTAGAAAGATCCTTCATACAATGAGACATTCATTTCTCTTAATCCAGTGTCCATTCAGCTGTTAAACACTACACTACAGTTACTGTTAATCACTTACAATGGACCCACATGATTTTCAACATCTTAGTGTACTGTAGCACTGGACATATAAATTGATTTACTGTACAGTATTTTATTTTGTGATAAAGTTCGATATTTAGCCTTTTATTTAATTTTTCTCTCATAATATAGTACGGTACAGTAAATTAATACAGCACTGTATTATGACGTTTTTATTTTTAAAATTAAATTTCCCTTTAGTGCCACGCTCGCTTTGTGTCATTAAATATCGAGGGTTGACTGTATAACATTAATGTAAGATACTTTTTTGACAGCTTGAATTTAAGATAGAATTTCTAACACAAGACACCTGAAATTAAAAGTAGCACTGGTGTTAAAAAATCCATTGTAACAAAGTTTGGTTTCAATCATATGGAAAATAATCTTTTATAACATTAATTAGACTCATTTTGAAAAAAACTGTCAATATTAAATGTCGCTACGCCTTTTCAAGCGCTAAATTTTTACGGTAGTGGCAGAAACCGTCAAACTTGGTAGTTCAAAAGCGTTGACTCCAGTGCTTATGTCGGCAGCCGTGCACCAGTCACTCAATAACCTCTATCTGCGCATGTGCAATAGATGGATGGGCAACTCGAGACTTCAAGATGCCTCCACGGTACGTAATTCGTTAGAATAAGTCTAATATTCATTATTATTCCGAAATATTAACGTCTGTTCAAAAAATAGTGTATGATACATTGGTAAAATGATTTAACAAGGTGCGTCCATAAAGTAAGTTTCCCTGGGGCTCTTTACAGAAACAATCACATTTTCATGGACATATATATTTCAAAAGATACATCAAGCGTTCAGCTATTTTTCAACATATTCGCCACCGGAAATGAAACATTTGTCATACGAACCAACTTTTGAATGTGGAACCAACATTTGAATACCTGTGTCGTTGAAGTCTGCCGCCTGGGACTTGAACCATTGTGTGACAAACATCTCCGTCTCTCTGTCATTCCCTGTCGTTTCTTTAGGTTAGAAAAATGTGGAAATCACTGGGAGCGAAGCCCGGGCTGTAGGGTGGATGTTTAAATACCTCCTAGCAAGTCTCCTGCAGAAGTTCAGGGCTGGGAGGTGTTTAAACATATGCCCAGTGATTTTTATCTTTTCCTACATCTCACGAAATGACAAAAAATGGCAGAGAATGACTGTGAGGTGGAGAAGTTTGTCACACAGTGGTTCAAATCCCAGGCGGCAGACTTCTACGACACAGGTGTTCAAAAGTTGGTGCCACGGTAAGACAAAAGTTTAAATTCCTGTGGCGAATTTGTTTAAAAATAGCTGAACACTGGCTGTGTCTGTTGCAATAATAATTTTCTTCTTGTTTCCGTAAACGGCCACAGGGAAACTTACTTTATGGACGCGCCTCGTAGTTTGCTACAGTCGCCTTTACGGGCTCCTTTCGCCGACATAGCCTACCTACTCGCAGAATAAAATCTGACTTTTACCACTTTTCTCATAAATAGCCCCGTCATCACATCCTGTAGAGTTGACAGTGGAAAGCAATCAGGAGAGATCGTGTTCCTCGTCTTCATTGCGAGCTCTGTTTGTGTGTTTGTTTGTCTCCAACCTGTTGATGAATCCTCTCTTATTTAACTTTCCTAACTTTTGTTTCTTTGCACTAAACAACTGAACGAGTCACATTGACAATATCGTCTGCAACAATCAACTCTAATGAAGGAGACTTTGTCATTATAGTAGGCTGTTTCACTCGATCATCACAAGAAATCCTAGGTAAAGGTAAAGTGTTCCCTATACAGGTCATGGAGGCCCAGACGGTTCCAGGAGGATTTTAGACATTCGCCATATGAAGGAAGTAAGGTTTTCGGGCTTACGCACCGGCCGCCTTTACCCCCAGGATTGCTCCTGGTACTCATTTCTGTTGGAGGCTGAGTCGACCCCAGGGCCATAGTGCCACCAGAAGGATTAGGCCAATTGAAAAACTCTAACGACCTCATCGGGGATCGAACGGCAATTTGAAGGGCATGCCAGTTCAGAAAGATATTTTTTTTCCGCTAAGGGTGTCCAAGTAGTACAGTTTGACTTACTTTTTTAGTAACAAATAAGTGTATTTTATATTGTAAATTAATATATAAGGTAATGACATCCATTAAGTTGCTTTTAGCGATTAAGTACTTTAAAAAAGTAATTATAAGTAATAAAGGTAAATTAATTGGTCATTTTTTATTAAGTTTGTGTCATTTTTTTTTTACTATATTTAGGTCATAAATGCATCTTTCTTTGGCATTTTTCACTATTTTATGGTCATTAAATCCCTTGCTCTAATAATTACACAACACTGAGGTTCCGAAACACCAATGATAGATGCGCTCACAACATTACAATTTAGCAACACCGCCGCTAGAGTGCGTTGTATACAATTTATACCATGACTGTACAGGATCACATACAGCACAACAAATAACCTTAAAAAAATTCCAAAGCGACTATGCTATCAGGATAAAATTTGAAATAGACAATCACCAGGTCATGGAAAACGTATGGTGAATAGCCTACCTCTAGGTCAAAGAGTCTCGGATTAGTAAGCAATTATACACACTTCTTAGTGAGCATTTAAAATGGTATAAAATCCTGTCTTGAAAGCCTTCTAGAAACTTGAATTAATTACCATGTTTAATAGGAATGTAATGATTAATAAATTTCATAAATCGCATTTATGGAATTTCATAATTTTATTTCTTTCCTCTTGTAAAATTAACTTTTTATAGCTTCATGTGTTTTTCATTATCAATCCTTCAATTATTACAGAGGCAATAAAACTATGGATTGTAATTGTCATGGCCTCCTTTGAATCCAGTGCCGAAGATGAAATTAAAGAAAAACAAAAAACAATCAAATTTGACCTTGTCTCTTACAATTATAGCCTTCAATTACGTCATTCAAGCTCTTCCATCCTTCATTGGATTTTAATATGCAGCAATAAAACAATTTAAATTATATATTTTTATTTTAGTTATAAAGTCATTAACTTCACACATTAAAATTAATGTCCGATTTAATCTGTTTTATGACTGCATGCCATTACGGTACGAAAAAAACAAAAGAAGGGAGAATGATTCCGATGTTTCAATTTTGCTCTTTTTTTCGAAAACATACCTAAATTTTGTATATTAACATCCTTATACTAACTGCTAAAACATTTATTTGAAACATTTTTTCGCGAAAATTCTCTGAAGTGTAGTTATAAGACAGTCATAATTTGTTCAAACTCAAGGTGCAAGAGTTACGTAGTGAACAACACATTTTTTCCGTCAAGCCGAAACGACTGAATAACTATTCTCTGTAATACGGCCTCTTATTCTGTATCAGACTGTGAAACGATAAAGCTTTGCTTAAGATAATTTCGGTTTCCGGGCTTGATCCGATTCATTTTCTCGGACAGACGACACTGCGCTGGCTTTTGGTCAAATATTTTATAGATGCATTCACACGTAGGTAAAATATCGAAACAATTCTGCACAAACTATAACAAATAAACTGGTTCGTAGGCGAAGGTAAATGAAGCACTTTTGACGGTCTGTGTGGTTTCCTATATCCCCTATGTTGAGGCGAAGGGCCTCCAAAGGGATGTTTCTGTTACCTTTGTGAATTATGTTACGCTTATTTTCCGAGAGAGGGACAGGTGGTAAACCCATCGCCTCTCAGCCCTCCTCCGGAAGCTAATGTATTACTTGGACGTCAAAGTGCCTAGATATTTTGTTCAGAGGCTCTAATTTAGGCTTTGAGTAAATCTACGACACGGGTCCCCCAGCTTAAAGTACCTCCCGGAGGACTCCGTGCTCAGGATTTTTACGTCCTGAAAAACCCATTGACTGCTGCCGGGTTTGATCCTGCGACCTTCGGATCTAGAGGCGGGCACGCTATCTCTAGACCACCGCGTCCAATACTTTTGACGGTAGATGATATTAATTAAAAGGGGACAATTATGCCATTGATGCCCGGTTTCTACAAACTTGTGAATTACCTATGGGTAAATTATCCATGGATAAATTAGTCCCATTTCAACCACAATGATATATTGAGCAAGGCCTTGGAGTTGTACAGTTAATTTAATTCAGAAGGCTTAGATTCTCATTGTTATTGATCCTACAAAGATGTTAAATTTTATCCAGCCATCCATGAAAGGATAAATTAACCCGACGATTTACCCTTGGAAAGATCTAGCCTGAGTTTGTAGGAACATTTCTTCTGTCATTTTCATATTTACTCAGAGGACATTTATCTAGAAACTCGTCACAAGTGTATGTGATTGCTATCTTTAAATTATTTGTGTTTGTGTGGTGTTATTCTTGTGTAAATTGTGTAAATTCTGTGCATTAGATAATTTACCCATAGGTAATTCGCGAGTTTATAGAAACCGGCCATTAGTGGTATAAAATTAATCACTCCAGGGTAACATACGTTGATTGCTTCCCGTGGAAAATACTCTGTATCAGTTTGATAAAAATTGAAAATCGTAATACGCCTTTTAAAATGTAAAATTTTATCATGATGATTGCAAATTGCTGGGTGAATAGCTTATGTTGGCAGCGCTGTACTCAAAAATCATTAACAGATGTATGTGCGATCCAATATGGCTGACTCCACGGTGAGTAATTCTTTATAATAAATCTAACGTTTACTATTTCACAAATTTTAAGGGCTGTTTAAAAATAGTGTATGACACATGTGATAAAATGAGTTTATTTTACTCGTTGGATTGCTACACACGCCCTTACGGGGTAAATTCGCAAACAAAAAATCTCGTTTAAAACTGGATCATAAACAATTATTTCTGCCGTACAAGGACGGGTAACCAGCTACTAATTTATAAAAATTGTGTTGATATACATATTGACTTGCTTTCGTATTATACAGAGTGTTATTCAATAACACCGAAATATTTTACCCCTATATACAGGGAAAGTCGGCCGCGGTGGTCTAGAGGTAGCGTGCCCGCCTCTAGATCCGCAGGGCGCGGGATCAAACCCGGCCGCGGTCGATGGATTTTTCAGGACGTAAAAATCCTGGGCACGGAGTCCTCCTGGAGGGACTTTAAGCTGGGGGTCCCGTGTCGTAGATTTACGGCACGTAAAAGAACTCCAAGCCTAAATTAGAGCCTCTGGACAAAATTTCTCGGCCCTTTCACGTCCAAGAAATACATAGTTTCCAGAGGGGGGTTGCGAGGCGATGGGCTTACCACCTGTCCCTCTACCCTCTCTCGGAAAATAAGCATATCAAAATTAGTATAGGTAATGAAACCTCCATTGGAGGCCCCTTCGCCCCACGTGGGGATCATAGGGTACCAGATACAGATAGATATACAGGGAACATAGATAAGCAACTTTTATTAGACGACTTCTGCTCTATGGATTCAATTTTTCCTGTTACAGCATAAAATCTCCCAGGCCGCCACTGACTTCTAACATTAGAAAAAAAATGCAAAACAAAGGAACTTCGTTGTTAATACTGTAGTTATCAAAAGAAGAACTAATTCAATGTCGGCCATTCATGTGATTAGTCTGTAAATTTTGCAGATTATGGAAACACTAAATTATGATATAGCTGTTGACGATTCATCAAGAGTCAGGTTTTTATCGATCACTAGGAAGGCATGAAGTCAATTTATTAAACATTTTAACCTTATTTCGCGTCATTAATCATATGTGAGCACCAAATTATGACTTTAATGCCCTGTAGCATACACATTTTATGTCTTAGAGCAAAAATCTCCTAATAAAAGTTGCTTGTCTAAGTCCTCTCTATATACAGGTAGAATATTTCGGTGTTATTTATTAACACCCTGTATAAAAGTTGAGCTATTACACTGTTATCTAGTTATCTGTAAAATAACTTTTAGTATGTCATACCGCCCTAACACACGAATCTACAGACAACTTTACTGTAGTATAGACAGGAAGAAAAGATGAAATACACGAACAACGATTACTTTTATTTCTTCATTTGTTACAAATTCAGCCAGTTATATCAGGTACTCCGTGGTTTGAAGTAACTCCAGACGTCGTCGAACCTTCGCGGAGCGACACAGGCACAAGAAGAATGTCATCTCCTTGACTTGGGCTGGGTATCCATTAACCAGTCAGTGTCTTCATTCGAAGGCTTGCGTCTTCTGTACACGAACTAGAAGGCCGTTTTCTTCTTATTCCTTAACCACTCTTCTTTTGAATATATACCTCTTCGGTAAAATTCTGCTTCTAACAGATACAGCAATCTGTTGAGAGACCATTTTGCCATCACGGCATTGTAGAGTTCGTAGTCTCGAACCCGGGCTTTCTTCAAGCTTTTGTGTTCCAGATACCAACGGTATCTTCTTTGTATTTTACCTCTTCTTCTTCTTCCTCTTCTCCTTCTTTTTCTGATGTGCCTTTTGGTACACAATTCTTTACATTTTCATTTGAATGTTGGCTTCCCATCCTTTCCTGGAGTCTGGGCCATGTTTCTTATCATATGTATCCTTTTCCTTGTACCCAGACACATAGCCAGAATTGTCAGCCACATCCGCACGACCTTCAATTCCCTTTCCTTTACCAGTAGCATCAAATCTTTTCAGTGTAGAGCGAGGTGTCTGTCAACCTATCCACTGCTCCAGTTTTTGAGACTTTTGTGGTTCCTGCTGTTCCACAGCTCACCAGTTTGTTATACAATTCATCTGCATCCATCTTTTTTGATGATGTCAGATCTTCAACATACTTCTTAAAGGTGTCGAAGTCAATAGTTTTTTACCTGAGTTGGCGACCCAACAAGTGACTTTTTCAGAATAAAAAACAAAACTAACACGCATATAAGCTAAAAAAAACTCATAAAATAATATAAAAACGAATAAAAGCTCTCAAAATAATAAATATAAAACAAAACTAATATGCATAAAAGCTATCAAAGTCCTTGTAAAAAGATTATAAAAGAAATAAAGATATAAAATATCCATGGATACGTTCCTATTGTACCAATCTGTTACCGTGGATTGCTCAAGTGTATTTATCGATTCTCGATCATTTCTAAATATTCCAAATCGTTTCCTGAGTTAAACTTTCATTTCTTTCTTTCAGTTTATTAATTTGTGAATAACAATTTGTAAATGGCCGAGTTAGGCCGAGAGTTTTAAGACTATGTGATGACAGTTATGATGAAATTTTGCAGTGAATATTTTTAGAGATTTGACTGTATTTCTCATTTCTAAGGGGAAATGTTGTAAGTTAAGCTACTGCACTTATTATGGTGAACTGTTATTAATATCTGATGTGGATGACTATACTAAATAAGCTTTTGTATACAGAGTGTTAATGAATAACACCGAAGTATTTTACCTTTACATAGACAAGCAACTTTGATTAGAAGATTTTTGCTCTATGGATTCAATTTTTCCTGTTACAGCATAAAATCTCCCAGGGCATGGAGCCACTGACCTCTAACATTTGGAAAAAATGCAAAACAAAGGAACTTCATTGTTAACCCTGGAGTTATGAATAAAAAACCAATGAAGTGTCGGCCAGTCATGTGATTAGTCTGTCAATTTTGCATATTATGAAAACACTAAATTATGATATATGTAGCTGTTGATGAATGATTAAGAATCAGGTTTTTATCGATCACTAAGAAGGCATGAAGTCAATTTAATGAAAATTTGAGGCCTATTTTGCTTAATTATTGATTTATGAGTACCAAAATATAATGACTTTAGTGCCCTGTAGCATACACATTTTACGTCATAGAGCAAAAATCTCCTAATAAAATTACTTGTCTATGTCCCCCCCCCCCATACACAGGTAAAATATTTCGGTGTTATTCATGAACACCCTGTATACAAAATTTGTTCTAGTTACAGAGAGACAGACAGGTTCATAGAAGTAATATATGAATGGAAAGAAAGAGAGAATAACATTAAAGTATTGTTACGTCAGTAGACGTATTGTTTTTTTTAATTTCTATACCATCTTTGTTAAGTTTAGGGTGTTTAATCGTTTTAATCCAACATTTTATCAACCAGATGGCACTTGGAAGTCTTTCAGGTATGAACAAGTTATTTTAATTTAGTTGAGTGCGACAGTCACCATCTGTCAGGATTTAGACGGATTATGATTTTAAATGCGGTATCATGAACAATGAAACACGATTACCTCGCGTAACGCGATATTCCAAAGCCAGCCATGAAAATGAACAAAATGATAATGCATCCAAACGTCACATTGTTGCCGATTTTTCATAAACAAACCCCCCTCTTGTATGTAAAAGAAAAATTAGTATATTGTATCAGGCCTGCCAGCTGGCGACCCTTGGAAGTTGTCACTACGGACCACGGAACAAAAAACAAACGGTATGCGTTACCGTGAAAATGTGTTTAGATCAGATTTAGATGAAAAATTCATGATTTTGTCAAGAGTTTCAAAATAGAAGATGTTATTAGGTCTACTTCCTCTGCCCGTACCATGGGTACTATAGGTAAAGGAATAGAAGTTGAGGTCTAAATAAGTTACACGTTTTGAGGTCATCTGAATCCAAAAATACTATTTTCAGAAACATGTCTGTGTATCTGTGAACAACCTAGCTCCGAAACGAAAAATCGTGTAGTTGTATTTGCCTTAGGTACCTTCTGAGGAGGGGTACGCCGTAGCGTAATGGTTGAGACGCTACGCTACAAACCGGAAGGTCGCGGGTTTGATCCCCGATGAGGTCGTTGGGGTTTTTCAATTGGCCTAATCCTTCTGGTGGCACTATGGCCCTGGGGTCGACTCAGCCTCTAACAGAAAGGAGTACCAGGAACAATCCTGGTAATAAAGGCAGCCGGTGCGTAAGGCTGACAACCTTACCACTTTCGTGTGCCGAATGTCCAAAATCTGGTAGTCTCAACCTCCTGGAACTCTTTAGGCCTCCATTACCTGTATAGGGAACCCTTTACTTTTACTTTCTGAGGATGTGACACACAGATTGGTCACGATTTTCTCTTACTTGCAACTTTACATAAGATAATTTCCTTTTTCGCAGTTTTGAAGAAAATGATACATAAAGTCATTCTCTGCAAAATTTCACGGAAATAATTCATCATAACTGTCAACAAAAGTCTTAAAACTCTCGGCCGTTCACTCGTTGGTATTCACAAAAATTAGTAAACAGAAAACTTACGAAAACATTTACGTCTCTCAGACCGCTACAATAATAAACTCTTCTCTAGCACGGATCCATTAACACTGGTACGGGTAAGTGACGCATGTGGGGTAATAAAGGGTCTTCAGAAGGGAATGTAGTGTAAATAACCCACCTGTGAAGAGATATGCTGACAGTAGCAGTGGTTTATGTTTTTATTGCGGTCACACAGACCTTAAGCCCATAGTTAAAGATGTTTACACGTCAAAAAATAAAATAAAATTTGCTATAAAATAAAGTGATGAATATTACGCATCACAGTTTGCGTTTAATTGTGTCTTATATAACTTTTCATGTCGTAGATGATAAACCCAGCAACTGGAAGAGAACCTGATAGCACACTGCATAATGCTCACAATACAGACGCCTCCCTGTACTAAAACTCTTGACCTGTGCGAATCCGCGGGTCGTAAACTGAAGCTATGCAGAAATTATAGCTAATATTCAACTCCCATGTCCTTCTTACAGGTGAGGGGACTGTGGCATAAGTTATAAAAAATCTGATGTGAAATACACAACTTTCTCTGCCCAAATAAAAATTAACTTCTTAGCACGGAGCCGTTTTCGAGAAAAAAAATCTGATGTGAAAGTCACATAACTTCCTCTGCCCAAATAAAAGTTAGCAGTATTCACATATCCTTTTACAGAATCGCAAGACACAATTTTACGCTAATTATCCTATAAATATCTCTTCTTTCAATGATGCGACTAAAAGCGCAGGCTATATAACAAACTTTTAAAAAAAAGAACAAGTGACTGCAGACGTTTATTGAACTTTCCGCCGTAAAGAATAATTTCCGAAATTTATCGAATATTTCCCTCAGATACTTCTTTACTCTATACCTGGCCAACAATACATCTTTCTCACTTCACATTCTTATATAGAATAAGAGGCCGTGAAAGAGCGCGTATTCAGTTGTTCATCACGCAAGACAAAATTTCTACAAACAGTGGGTGAACAGTGGGTGGCTTGTAACTACCCTCAGAGAATTTTTTCGAAAAAAAGTTTCAAATAAACGTTTTAGCTCTCAGTAAAAGGAACACATGTGCAAATTTTAAAGAAAATCGTTAGAGCCGTTTTCGAGAAAATCGCGAAAAACGAAAATTTCTTCATGCAAAGTCCCCTTAAAAATAAGAGAAATTTGTCGCCAATCTTCGAATCACATCTTCAGAAGGTGCCTGACCCAAATACGAAATTTTGTTTTCATACGAATCTCCGTTTCGGAGCTAGCCTGTTCACAAAGTTCCACACAGACAGACACACAGACACACACACAGACATGTTTCCAAAAATAGTATTTTTGGATTCAGGGGGCCTTGAAACGTGTATATATGCTAAAAACTCAACTTCGAATTTTAGGGTCGAAAACAATACTTCCTCTACCTATAGTACCTATGGTACGGGCAGAGGAAGTAAAAATTCATGCAAAGTCCCCTTTAAAAAAGATAAAGTCGTCGCCAGTCCTAGTGTTACATCCCCAAAAGGTACGGTACCTAACCCAAATACAAAATTTTGTTTTCGTACGACTTTCCGTTCTGGAGCTAGGCTGTTCACAGAATCCACCTAGACACACTGACACACTGACAGGCAGACACACAAACACAGGCATGTTTTCGAAAATAGTATTTTTTGATTATGTTAATAACTCAACTTCGAATTTTGGGGTCGAAAACAATACTTCCTCTACTTATAGTCCCTATGGTACAGGCAGAAGAAATCAAAATGCAAATAACTATGCTGTAAATAGTTAGGAAATTTTTAAAATTTTCTTCTTTTAGTTTTGTTGTTATTCATTACTATAAACGGCATAAACGCTGAGGGCTCTAGAAATTAGGAAAAAGATTACAGCTATGCATGTAGACCGCCATGTCGAATGTAGTAGCGATCGATTATCGTTAAATCCGATTGTCGACCAAGAGCTAAGCTACGCTAACTGCAGCTAAGCTAACTGAGCTAAGCTAAAGTTGGATGCCAACCAAAAACTAAGTGAATGCTAATCAGCTATTAGTGATTTGTTGAGTTGGGCGGACGCTACAACGAAAATGATCGAAGAAGGCAAATGTCTTGTGGAGGGGGAAACCTTGCTTAGCTTACCCAGCGTGGGACTACGTGCACAGCTAACCCAATTGACATAGCTCAATTAGGTTCCTTAGCTTAGGTTCGTTTATTTTGCGGTCGGCAAACCCACATTTAAAATCCCGCGCCGCTAAGCTAAGCTAACTTAGCTTAGCTCTTGGTCGACAACCGGCTTTAGGGTGAACAGCTGACAGTATAATTGACCAAAACGCACTCTCGCGTTTGTATAGAAATTACATCGGCAGCATTCTAGGAAAAAAGGTCGTCATAGCATAAAAGAAGGCACTCACCGCCTGATGGAAGTAAAGTATTGGTCCAAGAAGTCCTTGGCGTGACGAAGAACTTCCTCACGTGACCTCGGGCCCGCTGTACTGCGCATGTGCTGAGCCACCACACTCCCCAGACACGCGTTCTGACTGCATTGCACTGGCTGCAACAACAACATAAGTCAACATAAATACTTTATTTCTTTTTGTATTAAAGATAGCATTTAGATGAAGAAACTGAACCTAGATGCATATAAAAATTTCAGTTATAACATGAAGATTTTTTTTTTCGTTTTCAAATTATAAATTATCACTTAATTTTCATTTATAAAATTTATAATTTAGAAGATCATTGCATTGAATTTTACACGAGCCTTCTTATTAGCAAAATGAACAATTTATTTATTTATTTATTTAATCAAGAATGAACATTACAGGTTTACACCCAATTACAATGTTCATGACTAGGGACCGGATTCTTAGGTTTTTACCTATTTTTTTCCTTGCTTCCAAAACAAAAAGCGCTCATACACTTTTTCGAATCATGTCCACAGGATTCACCCACATTAATTCTGTGGCACCTAAAAATACCTAAATGGGGTATAAAAACCTAAATGGGGTCTAAAATCCTAAATATACCTAAACGGGATATAAAACCTAAAATATCTAATTTAGGTTACTTTTTTGTCTTTTTGTTTGTCAGTTGAGGAATCGATATTTTGCGGAGAGACAATAATTTTTGTCGGGTTGAAATTAATACCACCAGCGTTTCGTTCAACCCATTGTCGTCTAGGATGGACAGTATCAAGAGTGGAAGTGTAGAGTACCGGCGTATTCCTTTTAAAATATTCGTACGAACAACGATTGTTGCCGTGTATGAACAAGGATATAGATTTCTGTGTTTTAAAGCGTTTGTTTGCCTTAAGCCTTTAGTACTGTTCTGTTATTCACACTGAGTGATCACACTGTGTTTTAAGAAGACGTGTTAATTATATATTGAATCCTATGTAGCACATTCAAATTCATTAAACCAATAATTATTCTACCCGAAAACGCTATTTTGGACCAAAAAAAAAACAAAAAAAAAAATCTATTTCACCTAATGGAAAACCTAAAACAGTGTTTTTAAAAACCTAAAAATCCGGTCCCTATTCATGACTATACTAACAATACATCATGTACTTACAATAAAACAAATATGAAGTAGATATAATAAAAAGTAGAAAAGTTAGGATAATGACCAATGTAAGGTAAGAAGTAAAGAGAATAGGAGAGAGTAAAGAGAATAAGAGAGATAAGGAGAAAGGAAGCTCAATGTGAACCTTTGAGTTTAATTTGATTTGTTAAAGAAAAAATATAAAACGTTTGAAGTAATTACTTGATACAAATTAAATAATGCATATGTTGAAAAATTTATAGTTCCAAAAGTTTTAAAGTAGGAGAATAATAAACTTGTACGTATCAGAAAATATCAGTTTATAATCTCCTTATTTGCATTAAAAGATTATAAATATGCAAATACATGAGAATATTATAGGAGAAAAATTCCTCCGGCACTGGGACTTGAACCCAGGACCTTTGGCTATTCGCGCCAATGCTCTACCAACTGAGCTAAGCCGGAGCTCAATTCACAGCGCCAGATGGAACTTCTCTCCTATGACTGATTGCCCTAATGGTCCACCTCACAGACAGACAAGTTATGTCATATGCAGTACTGTGAGGCACACTAAGTAGTGATTTTTGTGACCGTCCTCCCACTGTTATTGTACAGTTAACATTCAAGACAGATATATAAGCATTCATGAGCCACAGATTATTGTCTCTGTTGGACACTACATGAGAATATTATAGGAGAAAAAATCCTCCGGCACTGGGACTTGAACCCAGGACCTTTGGCTATTCGCGCCAATTGGCGCGAATAGCCAAAGGTCCTGGGTTCAAGTCCCAGTGCCGGAGGAATTTTTCTCCTATAATATTCTCATGTAGTGTCCAACAGAGACAATAATCTGTGGCTCATGAATGCTTATATATGCAAATACATGCTCTATCATTGTAAATATGCTGAAATATGCACAGTCTCGAACAACAAGAAACTATTCCATGGTCTGTATGCATGTCCCTATGTTTAAGGGGGAGGAATGACGTAACAGAACTGCTATCATAATCATGGCAACGTGCAGATGAGAGTTCCTGCATCTTGTGAGGGAAAGGAAGGATCTGGAAGCCCGCGAATGAAGGTATTGCATGGCGTCATTAAGACTTTGAAATGGAATCATTTAAATGTTCGGATTGCATGCTATATGCATAATAATAGAAGAATAGGGCTTCTTTTAGCTACTGAATATGCCTCTCAGTACATTGCGGAAATTGAGGAAAAAAAGACACCTGACTCAAGTTCAGTCTCTTACCAGGATTTTTTTAAATTTTATTTCATAATGACATGGATTGCAAGACTATTATCCTGCCGGTTGTGTTTTATGGATGTGAGACATGGTCCCTTACTCTTCGGGAAGAAAATAATCTGAGAGTGTTCGAAAACAGGGGGCTTAGGAAAATATTTGGGCCTAAGAGAGATGAAAATGGGGACTGGAGAAAACTGCATAACGACAAGCTTCATAATCTGTACTCGTCACGGGATATAGTATGGGTTATTAAATCACGGAGGATGAAATGGGCTGGACATGAGAGGAAAGACATATCTCAAAATTATTGATTGGGAGAACCGAAGGGAAAAGACCACCTGGAATGCCTAGACGTAGGTGGGAGGACAATATTAGGATAGATTTAAGGGAAATAGAATTTGGGAGGGATGATTGGATGGAGTTAGCACAGAATAGGGTTGAATGGCGGGCTCAGGTAAGCGTGGCAATGAACCTTCGGGTTACATAAAATAAAATAAAATAAAGTAAAACGTGCATTAACTATTAAGTATAAATGCGTGTTGTAGGCCTACACGTACAGTACATCTCCCTATAAATTCTTCACAAGCAAAATCGAAAGCAAACTTTTCCCCGTTATTCGTATGTAGGGTTATACTTCAAACATAAATGTGTGAAATTAAGTCTTTTCTATAATATTGTCGAACTTAAAAAATGTCTCCAGTCTTTTCAAAGCGGAAAAAAGTATTTTCGAAGATGTTGGGGAAACTGGCATTAAGAGAGTAAATTTGACGTATAAATTTAAATAGTTCAGAAAAAAAATAATTAATTGAAACAAGGAATATGTTACTTGTGTCAACAATTTTGTATGAACCTATAGGCTAGCCTGATTTTCGTTTTGCACCGACTAAACACGATTTTTAGTAACAACAGGCCTAATAATTATTATAATAAATATTTGTGATAATACTCAGCAAATTATTGGGGGGACTTAAGCCCCACGGGCCCATATAAGTTGGCGCCACCGGGCCGAATCGCTGTGTTCAATTATTATTATTATTATTATTATTATTATTATTATTATTGTTATTATTATTATTGTTATTATTATTATTATTATTATTATTATTATTATTATTATTATTATTATCTTCAATGAAGCTACAGGTATGAAGATGTTTCAGTGTTCAGTCGTTGTGAATTTACATGAAAGCAGGTGCGTTAGAATGAAAGTGATTAAAATATAACAGTACGAGTATGAGGATAGACTCTTTTGATTGGTTGATATTCCACATACTCTAATACTGGAGCTAAATACTCATCGATATTTTTGGCCGCCAATGCAACCACAGGAAATTACTGATGACAAAGTTATTGAACTAATACTCTAAACAGGGATATCAAGGTTTTTAACATAATCTATATTAATAAAAGGAAGTGTCTGTCTTTCTGTCTTTCTGTCTGTCTGTCTGTCTGTCCGCGATGCCAGCGAAATCTGCTGAACGCAGAGATCTGAAATGTTAAACATAGGTGGACTAAAGGGTTGGAAAATGGACCTCGAAGCCGGATTTTAATTTTCGCTTTCGTTCGTGAGTTGTGAGTGAAAAACGGGCATAAAACATGCATTTTTGCGTTTTCGAAGCATCAGTTTTCAGTAATGCATTTCAATGTCAAATCAATTACAGTTGGCGTTGGCTATTTTTGTCATACCTTGGAAATAAAAACCCACGCAGTTCGATTCATTTGTTTATAATGTCAAGGCACGCAGATATTTGAAATTTTCAACCTACACGGAAGAGGGATAAATCAATATAGGCCTCAATATGGTCAAACATTGTCGATGTGGACGAAACTCACTATACAGGGGTTTTCTGGGCCAAGGAACTCGAATCTGAGGTCGCTATTACCAGGCGACGCTATCTAATCGTGGTATGTAGTCCACGTGATTTAGGTGTTAATAAATATAATGATTTAACTATTATGCTCTTAATTTTTAATTTTTGAAATAATTATCGCGGGCACCTGCTAGTAACAATAATAATACCTGTATTGTAAGGAGTGAGAATTCGTTGACTGGAATAATTACGAATTCAACTCCAACTCTTGGAAGTTAATCTTTACTGAATTAATTTTGTGGAAATTTCGCCATAACCCGGGCTAATGCAAATCATGGAGCTCAGAGACACTTAATAAGTTTAATTAACCGTGTCTTTGTGATTAACTGCCTCGCGTTACAAGATGGGCGTAAGAGAAAGTCGTGTTCCTTCAGGAAAAGATAACTTATTGCTTTCATGTCATTCTGTAGCCGCTCTCGCTGGACGCGGTTCAAACCAGTCGTGCATAATTTAGCCTTACTTACTTACTCAATGGCAATAGACAATTCCTCAGCAAGCTAAAGGAATATTATCTATTTTATGGAACCCGGAGGTTCATTGCCGCGCTTACCTGAGCCCACCATTCAACCCTATTCTCTGCTAACATCCCTCGCAAATCCTACTTCCCCTAAATCTATCCTAATATTTTCCCACCTACGTCTAGGTCTTCCAGTGGTCTTTTCCCTTCGGGTCTTCCAGTCAATACTTTTGAGATATGTCTTTCCTCTCCCATGCGCGCAACATGTCCAGCCCATTTCATCCTCCGTTATTTAATTACCCTTAC
Source organism: Ectobius pallidus (assembly GCA_964059195.1). Classification (NCBI taxonomy): domain Eukaryota; kingdom Metazoa; phylum Arthropoda; class Insecta; order Blattodea; family Ectobiidae; genus Ectobius; species Ectobius pallidus. The sequence goes on along the minus strand of CAXKWD010000008.1, from coordinate 166,929,081 downwards.
TATATCTGGTGACGATTACAGGTTATGAAGCTCGTCGTTATGCAGTTTTCTCCAGTCCCCATTTTCATCTCTCTTAGGCCCAAATATTTTCCTAAGCCCCCTGTTTTCGAACACTCTCAGATTAAGTTCTTTCCGAAGAGTAAGCGGCCATGTGGCGTGAGGTTAACAGCCTCACATAGTAAAAAATATTGTTAAGTAACGGTGCCTGATTTATGGATCTTACCGATTTTACCTATATTTAAAATATTCTTAGAAACAAAATGTGCCTATATATATGGATTCTAAAACTTCTGGAGAATTATATTGCATGAAGTCTGCATGCACTAACAGTTCGAACTTGTCTAAAAATGGCATCAGCAGCACCAGTTCCTTTAGGCCAAACGGCATAAAGTTTTTCACAGTTAAACTTAAGGGTATGCTTAATTTTTGACACAAAAATAAAAAATCTCAAACAGAAATAATTAATGTATTAATTAGGGATGGGTCGATACCAGATTTTCTCGATACTCGATACTCGATACCGATACATTATTTTTTTCTCGATACTCGATACTTCGATACTCGATACCTTCAACATTTCCAGTTTCAATAAATAGCTACATTAAAAATTAAAATTTGAGAGAACTGTGTAATACCAATAAAATTAATTAAGTCTGCATATTTAATGAGACAAAATTTAATATCATCAGTAGCCTATAATTATTTTTAAACTCTACATTAAAACTAAAATTAGTTTTTTAAATAGTCCACTTACAAGTTTTTGTTAAAAAATACTAGCATTCTCACTTAATTGCTGAATTGCAAAATTACAAAAGTATCGAAAAAGTATCGAGCTAGTTTTCTGAAGTATCGTTCGATGCCGATACCATGCAAGTATCGAGAGTATCGAGGTATCGAAAGTATCGAGGACCCATCCCTAGTATTAATCCTTATTTATATGCGATTTGAATATTATGATGTATTAAAATATCTCGTGGTGACAGAAAGTAAGACTCTCTTTAATTTGCAGCATTGAATCCACTTTAGCTTGCAAAGTGAATGCTACTTGTATCAGGGAATCAGGAGGTGGGCCTGAGTGACATTTTTGTGATCAGCAAGAACTCGCTCTTGAGATGCTAATAACTCAATTACACGTGACAGCTCATCTCCACAATTAAGTGGAGCGGTGTGCACACTGTGGGTCTAGAAACAAGATCTACTCTATTGTGGGAGCCACTTCTTAAAGACTCTTTTTCCAAGAACTGTCTCTACCTGCTGCCACCCTAATCCTCCTCGATTGGCAATAAGTGAATATAAAAGTAATTAGGTGTATTCACATTTGTCTGCAGTCCAGTACAATGTTGCCAAATACGTACCACAGTATTTAATTCATTTAAGAAGTAGCGAATTGCAACGGCAGCACTGGGGAAATCCACGCGACAGCAAGAGCACCTGTTCGAAAATTTTACGTTCCGTTGTCGCCACACCGTGGTACATTCTCAATTACGTCTTTCACAAGGACTTGAAAACGTTGACAATAAAAGAAGAAATCGTTAATTCAGTGCAAAATATGTTCGTATCCAAATCGTTATTATAGCATAACATCTCCTTTCGTGCTATATTCTTGTAGTCTATACATATCACTTGCTTATTGTCCATGCTGGACAGATTTTAAATTTTACTGAAATAAAAAAAAGACTGTGCGCAAGGATAAAATGTTTTAACTACCATCATAGGCGTAACCAGGCCGACCATATGGGGGGGTTATAACATCTGGAGAGGGGGGGTTCCGGGGTCCTCCCCCCCGGAAAATTTTAAAAATCAAGGTGCACAATAACGAGTTTTAAGCTTCCCACGCTTTAAACTCATATTAAGTAATTTATAAGCAGATTTTTAAAAAAGGTGATATATCACAATAATGAAATAAATAGTAGGCCTACTATTTTCCCTTTTTTAATCAATGGGGGGGTTCAAACCCCCAAAACCCCACCCCCCCTCGTTACGCCTATGACTACCACCATTTTATTAACGTAAACCCTAAACTACAGTTGCCATATTCCAGGACTAGTACGGTAAAGTGCTACTTTCCGGCGTGTTAACAGTCCGAAAAACAGCCACTTTGCGGAGCGTGTACTAAAAATGTTATTTTTGCGATTATCTCGGAAATCTTAAATATGAGGTGACTACACTTGAAAGCTAAAACATTTTTCAAACTTTTTGAAGTGAAACTTCTTTAGTGGCGGTAGGGGTAAATCGGGAACTTGTGTAAAGCTCAAAAATAGTCACGAAATTAATGTAACGCTGAAAACCGTCACGAAATTAGTAGGGTGTTTCGGAGCGGACTGCACAGAAAACAATCAACTCAATGATTAGCAGTAATCAACGGAAATTTTTCAGACCTAGTAAGAGGACTGCAAATGGGAATAATAGTAGTAGTAGTAATAAAAAAAATAATAAAAATAATAATAATAATACTTACTTGCTCAATGGCAATAGACAATTCCTAAGCAATCTAAAGGTATATTATCTATTTTATGGAACCCGGAGGTTCATTACCGCGCTTAAAAAATCCAAACAATAAAAAAATCAAAGATCCAAAATTTAAAAAAATCCAAAATTCCAAAATTAAAAAACCAAAGATCCAAAATTAAAAAGTCCAAAAATCCAAAATTTTAAAAATTAAAAATCCAAATTTAAAAATCCAAGTATCCAAAATTTAAAATTAAAAAAATTTAAAATCCAAAATATCAAAATATAAAAAATGCAAAATTTAAAAATCCAAAATTTAAAAAGTCCAATAATGCAAAATTGAAAAATTTTTTTAAAAAATTGAAAAAATAAAAATTTAACAAGTTTCACTTCTGTCGCGTGGCGTTCCACGCACACATTTTTTTTATATATATAAACTGTCTGAAGGGTAGTTATAAACCATTCATCGTATGCATCAACCCGGGCTTAAAGTTGCATTGCGAAAAATTTGCTTGAAGCTTTAAAACTGAATAAGTACTCCCAGCAGTACATATTTTAGAAGCTGTATTTCGCTTGCTTAGAGTAGAAACAGCTATGTGAGTGTTTCACACAAATTTTGTAATTCTCTGCTACGAATAAAAGCATTGCCATGAGCGACGAAACAAATTGTTTAGGTAGCAGTAATGGACAAAATATATTATTTAAAACTGTTTTAGTTGTCATAGAAACGGTTTGAAAAAGCTTGTAAATTAACAAAAAGACAGTTCGCATTCGGAAGGTCCCACATTCATAACCCGTGGCCGGCCAATTTGACATGGTTTCCCCAGTCGTAAAGGCAAATGCCGAATTGGGATCGTCCTCACCATTTCGTCCTGTGTCATATCCATTTAAATTGATGGCCTATCAGTTGAAATTTACTTCATAAAAATACACAAGAATACAAAAAAAAAGTGTGCGTGGAACGCCACGCGACAGAAGTAAAACTTGTTTTAATTTTTATTTTTTCAATTTTTTATTATTGGATTTTTTCAATTTTGCATTATTGGGATTTTTGAACTTTTTAAATTTTGGATTTTTGATTTTTTAATTTTGCATCTTTGATTTTTTTTATTGTTTGGATTTTTTAAGCGCGGTAATGAACCTCCGGGTTCCATAAAATAGATAATATACCTTTAGATTGCTTAGGAATTGTCTATTGCCAATGAGGAAGTAAGTATTATTATTATTATTATTATTATTATTATTATTATTATTATTATTACTAATATTACTACTACTACTACTACTACTACTACTACTACTACCATATGCAGGTCCTCGTACTAGGTCTGAAAAATTTCCTTTGATTACTCCTAATCATTGAGTTGATTGTTTTCTGTGCAGTCCGCTCCGAAACTGTCTAGTAATTTCGTGACGGTTTTTGAGCGTGACACAAGATCCCGACTTATCCTTACCGCCGCTAAAGAAGTTTCACTTCAAAAATGTACAAGCAACAGTTTCATGACCTACTGTATAGACACAGATCTCGAACTCCTGATATGGCCTCGTAGGTAAAAGGAGTATAAATACAGCAGTAGCAATAGAGTGGGAATTTTAATGGTTCTAGCCTATTTTATGTCATTCGTTGGACATGGAAGCTCAGGAAGGGATGAGGGGTACTGAATCATTATTATTATTATTAGTAGGCTATCGTCATCATCAATAGAATTACCACACTTATCGCCGTCAATTTATCTAAGGTTTCAAAGACACGAATTACACTGGAAACAATCTGACGTCACGGACACTGCACAGTTTGAATTCAATATAGACCTCGGAATTTTAGGCATAAAAAATAATTGTTAATTTAGGCACCTAAAATAGCTTAAAATGATGTAATTAGGTATATTTCGAAGAAAAATCTACCTATTGCAATCGACACCATGTCATGACTTTCGAAAAATTATTTCATATCTTTACGTTTCATGTCTCCCTAAGTACGAAACCACCGCCCGTTCAATTTTTGTTTGTGATATTTATATATATATTTATATATATATATATCTTTACACGATAGCGGCCGTAATTTTGAAGATATTTGAACCAAATTTTATTATGTTATTTCTAGTCCAAATTGTTCAGACAAGTTCGTTAATGAGCAAAATTGGCCCAAGGGGAGGGTCGGGGAGGGGGTTGAAATTTTGAAAAATTTATATCTCGTCCCCTATGAAGTATAGAGGGAAACTTTGTTTGAATAAATTAGAGTACTCCCTCTGGAGTTCACTGTGACACCAACGATTCGGGGGTCTTCGGGGTACGAGTAAGGGTGGGGGGATGGAAATTCGAGATTTTTGAAACCACGTCTTGTGGGATATCATTGAAAAGATCTTGATGATACTCTACAAATCAATAACTAGTTTCTCGATACCTCTCATATAAGGCGAGATTTGAATGTTTGAAAAAAGTGCTCTTTCCTCTGTTTTGTAGTTATTATTGCTGGTTTGTCATGCCAAGGCTAAAGAAGAAGAGTGCTGCGCAGCGACAATAAATTAAACCAAGAGCACTTCGAAATCTACCTCAGCCTGTAGGCCTGCCTAAAGGGATTTTTTAACTTTAGGATAGAATTTTATTTTTGGTATCTAAAATTGGTGCACATTTAAGCACAGGAAGTAGGCAAACTTTAGATACAGAGTGATTCAATCTGGCAAATAAATAGATGACCATTTTAGCATTAAAAACAACATTAAAATATCCGCAAAAGAAAAATTAGGCCCGCTTGGACTGAAACCATAAAAGTTAAAGGACAATATTGGGATAGATTTAAGGGAAGTAGGATGGTTGGATAGAGTTAGCACAGAATAAGGTTTTATGGCGGGATCAAGTAATTGCGGCAATAAAATTAGTTATGTACGAAAGTAAGTATTTTTAAATTTTGTAACGGTCCCTACGCACTATTCCCAATTGTAGGTCATTTTACTCACTACAAAACTCTCGCAATGAATATAATTTTTCATAAATTGAAAATTTCTGTAATAATTTTGCTTATTTTCCTAAAGGAACTAAACAGGCATTTGCCTAAAATTCCGATGTCTAATATTTATATACATTAAAATTTTAAACGAAACTATGCTATTTAACGTAAACTGATATGCTATGCCTGTAATAAAAAATTGTGCGTGGAATGCCACGCAACAGAAGTGAAACGTTTTAATTTTTTGATTTTTTCAATTTTGATTATTGGAATTTTTCAATTTAGGATTGTTGGACTTTTTTAATATTGAATTTTTGGACTTTTACAATTTTGAGTTTTGTTTTTCTAAAATTTTTGATCTTTTAATTTTTTTAATTTTGTAATTTTGGACTTTTAACTTTGAATTTTTTTATTTTGGATCTCTGATTTTTTTTATTTTTGGATTTTTTATTTTTATATTTTTTAATTTTGGATTTTTTGGTTTTTAATTTTTTGTAAGCCTAATCATTGAGTTGATTGTTTTCTGTGCAGTCCCTTCCGTCACAGCCCCACTAATTTCGTGACGATTTTGTCCGTAACGCATGTTTGGGTTAGTTCTCGATTTACTCCTAACGCGACTAAAGAAGTTGGACTTCAAAAATCCATCCCCTGATACCTTATTATAGTAGGCTTTGTATTAGTTGACAGAAATGATATGTGACTCTGTTTCAGAACTGGTAGCCATGGAAACGAAGCTAAGGAACGTGATAGAGGGCGACAGGCACCTGTTGCAATACAACACCTATGAGGAGTATCTGGATTCCCTGGTCCTCAACATAGACCTCTATTACCTGAGGAGTACCATAGTAGCGAGGCAGATCGCGGAATTGGGCTACAGGTAGGGACCCATCAAAACTGCCACCATCTTAAAACGGAATAAAAAATATATAAATCCTTACACATACGTGGTTTTGTGTCTGACAGGAGCACGGGGGAAACTCTGAGCAAGGATGAGTTTGAGACACGTCACCACAATGTCAAGGAGGTTTTCTTCCCCTCAAGAAAGCAGCACAGATTGGCTAGCGCGGGTTTGTTTCCCGATGACAACCTGGTGCAGGAACTGGCCAGCAGAGAGCGGGCTAATCGCGTTGGACTCTTGGCTGTAAGTCACATCACGGCCTCCTATTACATTGTAACTGTTGCACGTAGCTTATAATAGCTATTTATGTATCAAGTACGCAAAATAACGCGTTAGCGGACGAATCTACGAGGGGTATTCCGAAAGTAAGTTTCGTCAGTTTGTCACACGGACACTTTATTGACCCAAAAACAATACAGCATGGCAGCATGACCTATACACCGTGCACTATTTTTCGACATAGTCGCCAGCGACATTGAGACATTTGTCGTAGCGTGCGATCAGTTTGAAGAACCCACTGTGGTACAACTCGGTGCCCTGCGATGCAAGGAATTGGCGCACAGCCTGCTCCACCTCAGCTTCCTGACATTACTAAAGGTTCCATACAGACCATTTTGAGTGACAAATTGATGTTCCATAAGGTTTGTGCGAGATGGGTTCGTGGAGGCCGCACTTTGCGGGGACGGAAATCGGGAGATCAATTTCAAACAGCTCTATCTCGGACAATAAAAGGTTCAGCGGCTGCAGCAATGGCTCGTTTGAAAGAGGGGAGATAGCGGTACATGGCAGTGGCGCCAAATCTCTCGTGCCATCGTGAGCGGTACACTAATACCCGCGGGCACGCCAGTCTGCTGCGACTCGCTCTTCTACGGCGCAGTGCGCCTGCGTCATGCCTCCTCCGCTGACGCCACTTCCGTCGTGGAACCAGCCACGGGTGGGGATTCGTCTGGCGTTTGTTTGGTTCCCCTGGTGAACACGCCGCTCCTGCCATACATTGACGAAACTTACTTTCGGAATACCCCTCGTAGTATAGCGGCCGAGGCGAAAGACGAGGCTGAAATACTGGATGAGTCCGCTAAAGTTTTTGCGTACGTGGTGCATACAATATTTTTTAGTAAAAGTTCTATAAATTATATGAAATAAAACGAAAAATACCGTATAATTAATTATAATGAAAGGCAGGCAGTCATTTCTTTAAGTTATATTGTCATGGCCATCTAGATCATAAAACAACAATGACCGTACGTAGAAATAACAAATGTGGTAGTATAGATGCATAATATACGAGTCCCTTGTTTGTAAACGATATTGCATACCAACTAGTATTTATGAAAAGCTTGTGAAAATATAAATGATAATACCGAGGAAATTTCAATCCAAGCCAGAAACATTGAATTGGAGCTCCTGCCAGCAACTTCACGGCAGAAGGGATATAGTACGGCATTTAAATGCCATGGTAAGGAATGTTTTTCATGTGAACCAAAATGTGAAAAGTTGTTGGCTTATGTGATGTCATGTGATGAAGTGGGCTACTCTGTTTTGCGAAAAATCCTGGTAAAGTTTCTGATTATCATAAAGAAACGTGTTGGCGTAAATTTGTTGTTTTATGACCAATTATAGGCGTAAATCCATGTTAAAGTTGGTGTGACTGGTCAATGCCGTCTGGGTTTTGTTTACAGATTGCCATGACGACTTTAAAGGACAAGGCCGATAAAAGTGCAGTTTGAATGCACTTTTATGCAATTTTAGCGGACTTGTCCTTTAAAGTGCAGCTTTTCGGCGTGTTACCAGTCCGATAAGCAGCTGTTTTAGAGAGCGTGTACTAAAAAATATTTTTTGCACGACGTAACTAATTAATGGTACTTACGAATATTGTTGCCGTGGATCGTAACTTGACATTCCCACACGCAATCTGGTTGCTATGAAAACAAAAGAAATCTCCGTTCGGTAAAAATTACAAAAAGCACAAGTGCCGTAAGTAAAACCATCATAATACAAGCCTTTATCGAAGACCGGAACCAAGGCCCCCTAGTTTGTGGCGACTTTAACAGGAGAAATATTCAGTCCCCGTAACAACCAACACATGCGAATCACTTTCTATTTCCAATAATGGATATACATAATATTTTCAGCTAATGTCTCAATTAATATAATTAAATTGATATAAATAATCATCGTGCAAAAAATAGCATGCAATACTTGTTCCGTAAGCGCATAACGGATCTCGGAAATTGAAAAAAACTCTTTCCTCGATCCGTATGCACCGCTTACGGCACTAGTATCGCAATATACTATATTAAATATGCATTAAAAACCCGGCAGATACACCCAAATCATGAATCCTACATAGAACATCGGCAAAGACTTTCCACTGCTCCATCTGCTTTAAAAGAAGGCTTCAGTAAATGATATGCAGTTCTAATAAAGAGGGTAGTTTAGTTGCTTGTGGAAGGCTTACATGACCCTCGAAGGGGAATCCCCGATAATTTGCGGCTCATCTCAAGTATTCGGGCATCGCTTATACTTTGCCGATACTCAGAGGATTCCACAAGTATTTTATAACAAACATAATCCCCCGTCCCTGCAGAAATATCTCAACTATTTAATGCACGCCCTCTCATGTAAGATGTAAAATAACAAATTCACGGAGTTTTTCGTTACTAGACTTTTTAACTCTGAAGCGAGTTTTATGTTGAAAAAATTAGCTATATTTAAAATATACTTTCTAAAGAATTGGAACGAATGAATCCAAAATACGAATACATCACTGGAAGAATTAACTTTTCTAACAGGAATAAGAGGCTTTGTCCTGATTGACTGACAGAGAATCAACGTAGAGCCTAAACTATAATAGGTAGAGACTTGGAATTTTGACAGTACTTTCGTTTCATAATGTAGGTGCTCACTACAAAAGGATTTTGAAAAATTTTGATTTTCAATGCCAAAAATCATTTTTTTTTTATAATAGTTAATCCCTTTTTCCACAGAATTATCAAATCCAAACCACAGTTCACATGACAACAGTGTATTGTTGGCAATCTTTACATAAGGCTTTGGAAATAAATGAAACAAGACTTTGAAAATTAGAGAAGGTATTGAAATTTATATTTGAGTAAATTATGTATCTCAAAATTTTGTAGATTGTGTAAAATAATCAGTAAATTCAACCTTTTAATCGAAATATTCGAATTAATCAATAAGTATTTTACAGCTTACAAGTTTCGCGGGCAAAGCCATAATGGGAAAACATGGAATGATTTCGACGAAAAACACTATGCGGAGGTTTTTTGGGCTAGGGAACTCTAATCCGATGTCTTTTTTTCCCCGGGTGGCCCACTTTGATCATGAAATGCACCTCGAAACCAGGTTTTTATTTATTTATTTTTAAATTATCAATCGTTATAATAAAATTGTTTATGCATGATTTGGGTAAGGTTCATGAATCTATGGTTCATTTTAATCGTTTCATTTGGAATTATTATGCCCATATGGTAGAAGATTAGTTTTGTTCGTTTATTTATATTTTTAACGTTAAACAATATAATTAAGAGTAAAATTACGTAATTCCTCCAATTTATGTAAAAATGATGTCAGTGATAATAAATATAATGTTTTAATTATTTTTCTGTTAAATAAATGATTTAAGCACAATATCTATCAGTTCAGCAAGTAATCGCGAGCGAAGCCGCGGGCACCTGCTAGTAATTGAATATTATTATTATTTATTATTATTATTCTTTATTGCTATCATCAACACCGCTATGGTGTTATGGATAGAAGTCAAATACAAATGTTTAACACATAACACATAAAAATATGACACATTAAAAAATCATATCAAAATTGGCAGTAAAATAGTCATTGATGTTGTAAAATGGATGTAGTGTAAGCCACTTTTTCAATTCGTTCTTAAATTTATTAAGACTCACAGTGTGAGCTTCAAATGGCAGTTTGTTGAACATGTCGATTGCAATAACACTAAACCAATAAATCGTGATTTATTTATAAAGAAATGGATATCTCTCTTGAATTTATAGAAAAGGCAATATTGAAAATTCTTCGCTGTGATAAAAAGTAGCAAGCTTTTTACGAATGGGGAGAAAAGAAGGTCCTAAGCAGTTTTACACGAAACTATGTTGTCTTATATTTGTTTTGACAGAAACATTTAAACCATCTAGTTTATGGACCAAATTCTCAAACCTGCAATAGTTATGTTATTTTGAATTGTACATTTTTACTTCCTCTGCCCGTACCATAGGTACTATAGGTAGAGGAAGTAACTTATTGTTTTCGACCCCAAAATTCGAAGTTGAGTTTTTAGCATATATACACGTTTCAAGGCCCCCTGAATCGAAAAATACTATTTTTGGAAACATGTCTGTGTGTCAGTGTGTGTGTGTGTGTGTGTGTGTGTGTGTGTCTGTCTGTCCGTGTGGAAGTTTGTGAACAGGCTAGCTCCGAAACGGAGAATCGTATGAAAACAAAATTTCGTATTTGGGTCAGGTACCTTCTGAAGATGTGATTCGAAGATTGGCGACAAATTTCCCTTATTTTTAAGGGGACTTTACATGAAGAAATTTTCGTTTTTCGCGATCTTCTCGAAAACGGCTCTAACGATTTTCTTTAAATTTTGCACATGGGTTGCTTATACTAAGAGCTAAAACTTTTATTAGAAACATTTTTTTTCGAGAAAATTCTCTGAGGGTAGTTACAAGCCACCCACTGTTCACCCACTGTTTGTAGAAAGTTTGTCTTGCGTGATGAACAACTGAATTCGCGCTCTTTCACGGCCTCTTATTCTATATAAGAATGTGAAGTGAGAAAGATGTGTTGTTGGCCATGCATAGAGTAAAGATGTATTTGAGGGAAATATTCGATAAATTTCGGAAATTATATTTTACGGCAGAAAGTTCAATAAACGTCTGCAGTCATTTGTTCTTTTTTTTTTTTTAAGTTTGTTATATAGACTGCGCTTTTAGTCGCATCATTGAAAGAAGAGGTATTAATCTTATAATTAGCGTTAAATTGTGTCTTGCGATTCTGTAAAAGGATATGTGAATACTGCTAACTTTTATTTGGGCAGAGGAAGTTATGTGACTTTCACATCAGATTTTTTATGGATGCACGATATCAGTTGTAGTAGGAATAATAGTGTTTGTAGTGGTTAAAATGAGGGAAATGGACAATTATTTATTTGTATGAAAGGGAAGAGAACGACAGAGACATCTGGTGATAATCTCAATAATAATTATAACGGTCTAGCATTTTTTTCTTTTTTCACACCTCTGCCCGTAAAATAGAATTTTACGTAGACGGAGAGAGTTCTATGAAACAACGTTTAGAGTTCAAAATAACACAAACGAGTTAAATATACTTCATCTGATATATTTTAACCAGACAACTAAGTGACTTATAGCTTTTTAACCTGAATAGTAACATTTGAGCCGGCAGATGAATTCTCAGTGGGAGACTGGTGCTGCGCTCTGGTGTGATTTACAGTCCCCATTTAATTGCTGGCCTGGCGCTTGTGAATGCTAATCCTGGGAATTATGCGGCCGTGACTTTTAGCGAAGATTCGGGTGGGCGCTGGATATTACACCATTCACATGTTTCAATGAAGGATTTGGCAAATGCATCATTTTGCTCTCATTCTTTTGTTCGTATTAATAATACGAAAATCTAGCGATTATGACCTTAAAATCCCGCCTTATTTTCTAATTTGATGGTTTAACTATGTACCGAAAAGGACCAATATCAGATTGATAACACAATGGACAAATTTATAAAAACAACCGTAATTAGGCCTACTACCAATAGCGACCAGCACAGGCAACTATCTAATGTAATGTTTACTTGAGTAGAACGGAAAGAGATGGCGATGATATTGTACCGTATCCGGCAAACAAAAATAATATAGATATACGCATATGCTTTCATGAACCACAGATTATGTATGTGTTGGATATTGAATGAATGAATGAATTAATTAATTAATTTAGCCGGTAAGATCCCATAAAGGGCAATGGCCTCCTACCTAAGGAAAAGCTCGTTCAATGTACTCATGTGGTGAGTTGGTCCACTTTCGAAAGTGCATAGCCTATTTGATAGTCACTACACTCAAAAGATTTGGCACTAAGTTATCAGTCTTAGATGTAACATTGAACCCAGGACCTTCGGCTATCCGTGCCAATACTCTACCAACTGAGCTTAGCCAGAGTTCACTTCCCCTATTATCTTCTCATTTAATGTCCAACAGAAACAATAATCTGTGGTTCATTAATGCATATGCATATATCTATCTTGAATGTTAGTGTACAATAACAGTGGGAGCCCGGTCACAAATATCACTAATTAGTGTGCCTCACAGTACTGCATATGACATAACTTATCTGTCAGTGAGGTAGACCATTAAGGGCAATCAGTCATAGGAGAGAGGTTCCATCTGGCGCCGTCAAGTGAACTCTGACTTAGCTCAGTTGGTAGAGCAGTCACATGGGTAGCCAAATCCAGTGTCAAGAATTTTTCTCCTATAATAATATCAAACAAAAATAAGCCAGTGAAGAAATGCGGTCATTAAAAATATATGACGAAATGTATATGGTGTCTTTCATTCCAATTATAAGCCGCGTATTTTGATGTTGTCGTACTCCTACCGGGTCGTGAGCGATCCCTGGAGATCCCTTAAGGGGATATTCACGGCGGGTTTGTTTCCGGGGTGCGCCAGTCCCCTACCTAACACTTAAACCTAGGGACAATACAAACATCAAGTCCTGAACCCGGGAAAGAAATTTTTCACTACTGAAAAATCCCCAACCCGGCCAGGAATCGAACCCGGGCCGCCGGAGTGGAAGGCAGGCGTGCTACCTCCTCACACATAACACGTATTTGATATTGACCAATAATGTTTTGAAATGCTACTGATACCGACCAATCATGGTCGTTTATCTTTAAAATGCTTGCTATTAATATGAGGGACTCATACATGATGTCATCGAAGGGAAGATCAAAGGAACTGCTGGAAGAGGAAGGAGAAGAATACAACATCTGGATGACATGAAAGATGGGAGGAGATACAGCAGATTGAAGGACGAAGCTGGAGATAGGGAACACTGGCGTCAGAAATTCTCCGTACGAAGACATGGACCTGCCACTAGGCAGAATACTAAATAATAATATTAATATGAGGAAGGCATTTTACCTGATAAAATCGTCAGCTCGTTACTGGATACGTAAGCTTCAGTGTGCAGTGACTAATATGACACATGCTGCCATTAAGCAGCACGAAAACAGTTTATTTTATACAACACAACTTGTTTGGAAATTGAAATAATATAAATGTAAGCTACATTGATCAAAAAAACAATTTCGATTAGGTGCAAGCCATTTCGTGTGCTTTTAATCTGGTCCTCTTAGCTTACCTGAATTAAATTAACGATGTCTTATATGCACAATTGGTAGCACTGATCACAATATGGTAACTCGAATCTATTCATGGATGGTTGATGCATAGTAGGCCGTGATCTCGCAGCTGTTAGTTTTGTTTTTATACAACAAAGCACGAAAAGTAATTATTATTTGTATAATCCGTTACATTTTATTCATGGAATAGTTTTAATAAATCCAACTCGAGTTGACGAGTTGTATCAGATAAATTCGTCAACTCTCGTGGGATTACCTATGATAAAATAGGCATGTTTACAAATAAAAAGTGACAGATAAATGACGAAATTTGTAAGTACAAAGTTTGTTAAACTATTCGGAATATTATGTTGTTTACATTCTGTGTTGATTTGCTACTTGCTGTACAATAATCGTTACTAAGATGCGTATAGATCAGGGGAAGACAGAAGCTTGCTCTGTGACGTCACTGCTTTCTGCTCTGACTGCACGCGTTATATCTCTGCGAGGAGCATGTGAAATGTAGGCATCAGTGAACAGGGGGGAAGAGAGGGGCATTAGTATTGCGGGCAGCGGGAATTTAGGGGGTTAGAACTTACGTAATACGAGTGTTTCCGAGTTAATGAAACATCAACCGATTTTTTTGATAGTTTATCGGTTAATTTACAGCGCAACAGTTTAACATATTATAAATAATTCTATTTTTCTATTCTGTGAGAACAATTGCCTTTCCACAAAATCTATGCTCTTTGACAAAAATAGACAATAGGCTACTATAATTTGAATTAACATAATTCAGTACAGTAAAAATGATAAAAAAAATGAACTGAATTAATTACCATACAAGCTCGTCTGCACCTTAGATGATACAAGATTACAGTAACAATTTTCTGACTTTCCTGTCTCTTTTTCTTTAATAAGTTTATCAATGTTGGGACGTAATGTTTGAGCAATATTTAATCGAAGACTACATTTAGGTTGTGATTTAACAATGTACTTCTTGATTTGAGCTTTGCACATTTCATTAGTGAAAAAAATTGTTCGGCCACATATGTCGATCCAAAATTACATAATATTCGTGCGGCAAGTCTCGGGAATCTGGTTTCAGAGAAATTTCTGTAAAAGTTACCCAAGACCACTTTACGTTCGTATTTGTCCTTTAACAGATCGTCGCATTGTAAGTTTAGCAGTTCCAACTGATACCGGCAAGGAACGTCTTTGACATTAACTGAATATGGGGTAGCAAAAAGTTTAAACATTGGAGAAAGGTTTTCCACATCCTGAAACCTCGATTCGAACTGAAGAAGAATGTTTTGCAGAACTAACACATGTTCTGCAGAGAGAACACTGTCAGGATCGCGTACTTGCAATAACTTTGAAAAATGCTCCGTATTTCCAACCAGAAGTTGTTCTACCCACAGAGCTAAAGTGAATAGGTCCTCTAGTACCTAGCTCTAGCGTACTCTAAACACCCCTACTACCGTGCGCTCTTGCTGACGTCACACACAAGGGATCCGCATGCTCTTGCTCCACAAACGTCATCACAAGACGTAGTTGACTTCCCCTGGTATAGATGCTTTCAACGTATTTAGGGGAACGTTTAAGGTACAGATTTAAGCTAGAAAGTTGCTTCTTATCTTTGCCTACTTTAACTGCTTTATTCTCGCTCACATCATTTGTTATTGGACGATATTTTCAAACTCCCTGTATAAATGCCATTCAAATGTACAGAAATTACACCTCGCTTTCTGTACAATCCAAATTTACGACATTCTTAGGTACTTTAGACTCCAATAAACCCTAGCTGTAATAATAGAGTGTGGCATATAAAGATAGATCTGCGATTTCTTCACCACGGTTTAATTGGATAAGCTCTGAGAGTTTAGAGCACGTAAAAGTGACAATATGAGCTCTTCATTACGGCAGCCATTAACTCAAGTTTATAAAGACTCTTTAGCTTTATGCCTCGTAAAGCGACACGACAAACCTATCAGATTCCCCCCCCCCCCAACACATAATCTCAGTCTATGCAACTTTGTACACTCAGCATTAGCTGTTTAATTGTTCGGTAACCTTCAGATATGTCCTCTGTAAATCCAGATCTTAAGGGGGTAAGGGGTGAGATATTCACCTTTTTTTGTTGAGAAAAATAGCACTATTGGTTTTTATATTAAAAATCTGATGTGAAAGTCACATAACTTCCTCTGCCCAAATAAAAGTTAGCAGTATTCACATATCCTTTTACAGAATCGCAAGACACAATTTTACGCTAATTATCCTATAAATATCTCTTCTTTCAATGATGCGACTAAAAGCGCAGGCTATATAACAAACTTAAAAAAAAAGAACAAGTGACTGCAGACTTTCCGCCGTAAAGAATAATTTCCGAAATTTATCGAATATTTCCCTCAGATACTTCTTTACTCTATACCTGGCCAACAATACATCTTTCTCACTTCACATTCTTATATAGAATAAGAGGCCGTGAAAGAGCGCGTATTCAGTTGTTCATCACGCAAGACAAAATTTCTACAAACAGTGGGTGAACAGTGGGTGGCTTGTAACTACCCTCAGAGAATTTTTTCGAAAAAAACTTTCAAGTAAAAGTTTTAGCTCTCAGTAAAAGGAACACATGTGCAAATTTTAAAGGAAATCGTTAGAGCCGTTTTCGAGAAAATCGGGAAAAACGAAAATGTCTTCATGTAAAGTCCCCTTAAAAATAAGAGAAATTTGTCGCCAATCTTCGAATCACATCTTCAGAAGGTACCTGACCTAAATACGAAATTTTGTTTTCATAAGATTCTCCGTTTCGGAGCTAGCCTGTTCACAAACTTCCACACAGACAGACACACACACAGACACACACACAGACATGTTTCCAAAAATAGTATTTTTGGATTCAGGGTGCCTTGAAACGTGTATATATGCTAAAAACTCAACTTCGAATTTTAGGGTCGAAAACAATACTTCCTCTACCTATAGTACCTATGGTACGGGCAGAGGAAGTAAAAATACTATGTAACTTTATGTAGGCCTATATAAGTTTCAGTGCCGTTAGCCACTTTTAAGTCTCTCTAATTATGTGATGTTAAAAAGGCTACACTCGTTAAATGCGTATATCTTACGAATTTCCGCTATAAAAGACCGTATTGCAAACAGAGCGTATTCAGAGTGGGTAGCTTATAACTACCCTTCAAAGAATTTTTTCGAAAAATGTTTCAAATAAAAGTTTTAGGTTTTTGTATAAGCAACCCACATGCAAAATATAAAGAAAATCGTTAGCGTCTTTTTCGAGAAAATCGCGAAAAACGAAAATTTGTTCATGTAAAGTTTCCTTATAAATAGAGAAACTTTTCGTCAATCTTCGAGTCACATCTTCAGAAGGTACCTGACCCAAATACAAAATTTAGTTTTCATACGATTTTCCGTTCTGGAGTTAAACTGCTCACAGACATGCACACAGACATGTTTCCGAAAATAGTATTTTTGGATTCAAAACGTGTATTTATATTAAAAACTCAACTTTGAATTTGAAGGTCGAAAACAATACTTCCTCTACCTATAGTACCTATGGTACGGGCAGAGGAAGTAAAAAGGATTTTCAACTTGGTTTCATTAAAAAAATCATGCAAAGGTTTAAAGACATCTTCCCCTACTGTTACTTTTACCTTATTTGAGTTCTAAAGTTTTGAAGCAAGGAGTGTGAAAATTTTACTGCAAGTTCTGCAGAATATGACCAACAAAATAGCGCACGCTTTTTGTGTGTCAAATATTCTTTTACAATAAAAAATAAAATGTGTGTGGTAATCACTATTTCATCCTTAAATTTGAGGCATGCATTGAATATTAATTTTTTCACGAACAGGCTCACAGACATCTGAAGCAAGTTATGTACGATTTTAAATTGGATCTAGAATGTTAATTACATACACACTGATGTTAATGAAGACAGACTTGATAGCTATTGTTTCTGTAGCCCCATTTTCAAGCAGCCTGGCATCGGAAATTAACAAGGAGAGATACAGATGACATCACCTAGCAACGGCGGCTCTTTTTACCTCATTCTCATTCAACTGTTTCACATTCTAGCCAATGTTAGAAGGGTCACTCTATATTCTCACCTCCTTTAAAATTGACGGCGCATTTTTACTTTTTCTACCCGTACCATAGGTAATATAGGTAGAGGAAACGTTGCGTTCTACCCCATGACGATTTTTCAAAACAAATACACGTTTTGAGTCTCCTGAATCAAAAAATGTTATTTTCATAAACATGTCTGTTTGTACGCTTCATCAGCATAGCCTGAGAAAGAAAAATCCCTTTAGGCAGGCCTACAGGCTGAGGTAGATTTCGAAGTACTTTTGGTTTAATTTACTGTCGCACTCTTCTTCTTTAGCCTTGGCATGACAAACCCGCAATAATAACAGCAAAAAAGAGGAAAGAGCACTTTTTCAAACATTCAAATCTCGCCTTATATGAGAGCTATCGAGAAACTAGTTAAGTTATTGATTTGTAGAGTACTCATCAAGAGCTTTTAAACGATACCTAACAAGACGTAGTTTTAAAAAATTTGAGTTTCTATCCCCCCACCCCCACTCGTGCTCCCAAAACCCCCGAATCGTTGGTGTCACTGTGAACTCCACAGGGAGTACTCTAATTTATTCAAACAAAATTTCCCTCTATACTTCATAGGGCCCAAGATATAAATGTTTTAAAATTTCAACCCCCTCCCCTGACCACCCACTTGGGCCAATTTTGCTCATTAACGACCTTGTCCGAAATATTGGGCCTAGAAATAACATAATAAATTTTGGTTCAAATATCTTCAAAATTAGGTAAAAAACAAAATTAAAGCGTTTAATTTTATAAGGGTCAAAGTGCGAAAATCATGATTGCGTAGAAAACAAGACATAGATGTGCTAGAGATAGACCCAGCGTTATATCTTAGAATTTATTGCCACTAACGTGGCTTTCCCTGGACCTTGGACCCTTCTAAAATGCATTGGTCTGCGTACATAGATCCATTTAAAATTATCAGCTGAAAAATCATGATTTTGGCACTTAGACCCTTATAAAACTAAACGCTTCAATTATACAGTAGATATAGATATCTTCTGGGAATGTGGTAGGCCTACTAAGACGGAAACGAATTTCTCTTACTTCTGATGCCACTTTACATAAAACGGCTCTAACCATTTCATTTAAATATTGTACATGTGGTGCTCATGCTGAAATCCAAAACATTTAGACTATCTGAAATACTTTTTTTACGAAGAAATTCTCTCAAAACCAGTTATAAGAAAACAGACTTTGACTTGCATACTTAACAATTTTTTAATTCAGCTGTATTTATACTCCTTTTAACTACAAAGCCATATCAGGAGTTCGGGATGTGTGTCTATCTATACAGTAAGTAGGGTAGGCCATAGAACTATTGCTTGTCAATTATTTCTACTATTGGTGTAGGCCTATTTAATGGAGTAAATTTCAACTAATATTAATTTAAATGGATACGATATAGGATGAAATGGTGAGGATGATTCATGGCATGTAAATATCCAATTCGGTGTTTGCCTTTACGAGGCTGGGGAACCATAAAAATACCTTTTCATATTGGCCGGCCACAGGATATGAACCTGGAACCACCCGAATGCGAATAAATGTTTGCATCGGGTTGAAATGCCGTTCCCTGCAGTACGGCCCAAGTTAGGGTAGAGAAAGTTATGTGGGTGTACATTTGGGGTATGCAAGTTTACTGTTAACATCAACACTGTGCAATTCAATTAATTTCAATGTTCCGACTGAATGTTTATGTAGGAAGAAACCACCATTAGCTTAATTGTTTTTCAGTTTGCTTTGTTAAAGAGCAATTTGCTGACTTAAGGGGAAACCATCACATTAAGTTAGGGATGTTCGTGGAGGGATTTAGCAATCGGTCACTCTAGGCTCAATCCTAGGGGTGGCAAAGAGAACTTACACGCTAACTGAGTAATTAAAAAAATTGCTTTAATATTGTAAGAAAGTAAAAGTAAAGTAAAGTGATCCCTATACAGGCCATGGAGGCCCAGAGGGTTCCAGGAGGTTGAGGCTCCCAGATTTTGGACATTCGTCACGTGAAGGTGCTAAGGTTGTCAGCCTTACACACCAGCTGCCTTTACCCCCAGGATTGCTCCTGGTACTCATTTCTGTTAGAAGCTGAGTCGACCCCAGGGCCATAGTGCCATCAGAAGGATTATACCAATTGAAAAACTCCAACGACCTCATCGGGAATTGAACCAGTGACCTTCCGGTATTGTAAGAAAGGCGAAATAAAAATACCATAAAAATAATACATAAATAATAGTCATTTTGTTACATATTGAAAATAATTACATGATAGAAGCTGCTCACATTAGGAAGGTCCCCGGTTCAAACCCTGTGGCCGGGTAATTTGACTAGGGCTTTCTCAATTGAGTAATAAAAAAAAAATCTTGAATATTGTAAGAAAAGCTAAATAAAAATAGGCTACCATAAAAATAATAATACATAAATAATAGACGTTTTCATGATAGAAGCTGCTAGCGTCTTGGGCTTGCATTCGGGTCCTCGGTTCAAACCCTGTGGTCGGGTAATTTGACTTGGGCTTATTCATGTTTTCCCCAGTCATAAAGGCCAATGCCGAATTGGATTTTTATTTAGTAGTAGGCCCTAGTAGTAAGTATTCTGCCTTCCGGCAGGTTTTCAAACTTGGTACGCGAATTTTGTTTTCCAAAACTGTCTATCCTCTGCTTCCTCCTTCAGCATCCAATATTTCCGCTTTTCCCTTAAATCGTCCAACAGCTGAATTCTTCTTCTTCCAAGTCTAGTTGTACCCTCCAATCTTCCTTCTACGACATCATGTAATAAGCAGTTCCTTCTGAGAATGTGCCCAACCCAGTTTGCTTTCCTCTGACGAATTGTGTGTATGATTGACTTCTTCTCACCCACTCTACTCAGAACCTCTTCGTTTGTCACCATGTCCATCCACTTTATATTTTCTATCTGTCTCCAGCACCACATTTCAAAACTTTCTAAATATTTCTTCTCTAATTTCCTCAAAGTCCATGTCTCTGATCCATACAAAGCAATACTCCAAATATAACACTTCACCAGGTTTTTACGTAGCTCTAGGTTCAGACTACTAGTTAGCAGAGTTCTCTTCTTCATAAATGCTTTCTTGGCCATGGCAATTCTTGATCTTATCTTTTTATTTACCATGATTAATTTCCGGCATTTTCTCCTGTATCATATTCATTAAAGTTAAACTCAGTTGAAATTAACAGACGCCATAAAAACTTCAAGGGGTACGCCATAGCGTGAGGGTTGAGGCGCTGCGCTACAAACCGGAAGGTCGCGGGTTCGATCCCTGATGAGGTCGTTGGAGTTTTTCAATTGGTCTAATCCTCCTGGTGGCGCTATGGCCCTGGGGTCGACTCAGCCTCTAACAAAAATGAGTACCACGAGCAATCCTGGGGGTAAAGACGGCCGGTGCGTAAGGCTGACAACCTTACCACTTTCATGTTCCGAATGTCTAAAATCTGGGAGCCTCAATCTCCCGGAATTCTCTGAGCCTCCATGACCTGTACAGGAAACACTTTACTTTACATAAAAACTTCAACAATAGAAAACAGTTGCACATCAATACACACAGAATCTGACGCGACATGTGACTTCGATGTCCAGATCAATACAAACAAAATTGATTAAGTAAAATGAAGATGAAGATAAATGTAATAAATATGTAATGGATATATATATATATCCCTAAAAGTATTCATGAACCACAGATAATTGTCTCTGTTGGACATTACATGAGAATATTATAGGAGAAAAATCCCTCTGACACTTGGGTTTTAACCCAGGACCTTCGGCTATCCGTGCCAATGCTCTACCGACTGAGCTAAGCCAGAGTTCACTTTTCCTATAATATTCTCCTGTAATGTCCAACAGAGACAATCTGTGGTTCACGAATGCATATATATCCATCTGGAATGTTAACTGTACAATAACAGTGGAAGCCCGGTCACAAAAATTACTAATTAGAATGCCTCACAGTACTGCATATGACATAACTTATCTGTCAGTGAGGTAGACCATAGGAGGGAGGTTCCATCTGGCACTGTGAAGCGAACTCCGGCTTAGCTCAGAGCATTGGCGCGAATAGCCAAAGGTCCTGGGTTCGAGTGCCAGTGTCGGAGGAATTTTTCTCCTATAATATTCTCAAAGGTACTTGTTTGTGTTTCAGACGATAATCTACTTGAGGAGGTTCACCAAGAAAGGCGTGGAGTTGTCGGGGTACATCGACTACGCGCAGAGACTCAAGAACGAAGACTGGACACCAATCTTCCGGGAGAAACATCTCATCAAGCCAAAGTTCACTGACCTCGGCTATTACAACTGGAAGACCGGGGAGAGCGCCTGCAACTCTTCTGTAGGCTACAAGGTATGAAAATCTTATTTTTCAACACTAGAGCTCTCAGCGCTCTCAGTCTTTTCACAGCTGTATATTAAGACATTTCACAGGAAAAGGGTTTTGTAATTTGTTTGAAAATGTCGACTGTACATGATTACTTTAAAACTATGAAACATAAAAGCACCAAATTTTCACAATTTTGTAGATAGAAAAGTTCTTTAGTATCTAACAGTTTTCGTTGGTTGCTTAAGATTTTAAATTGTTACGTACGTTTATAATAGGGGTACGCCGTGGTGTAATGGTTAAGGCGCTGCGTACCAATCGGAATGTCGCGGGTTCGATCCCCGATGAGGTCGTTGGAGTTTTTCAATTGGCCCAATCCTTCTGGTGGCCCTATGGCCCTGGGGTCGACTCAGCCTCTAAGAGGAATGCTCAATCTCCTGTCATTACTTTCCGATAATAGTGCTCTTCGGGTATTTCTGTTACTATAGCCTATTAACCGAATGCTGAGCATGATTCTGATTGTGACGAGAAAGCATTAACCATAATTTTCATTATTTTTTTATGTTTTCTGTAACTGATGGTGCTCTTCTCTCTTTATACCTCCATTATCTCTTATTTGTAAAAACGCAGCCACGCAAATTACCACCAATCGAAGCCACGAACGATGCATGCTACGATATTTCGTTGTAAAACCTACAAAGTAGAGTTCTATGCTACACTTTGTGCCTACATTTCATAGTTTATTCTAAGGCTTCAAGGCAAATCTAATCACGGCCAGCACTATCTATTTTTTGCTAAGAGGAATAGCTTTCCCTAAGGTTTTTATACATGCAAATCTTAGTGGGTAGTAAAAGTATCTACTATCATTTTATGCATTCTACCCATTGTCTTTGCAGTCCGGCACGGGGAAACTATGTTCAAATATTAATATAATATTTTAGCTGGTGTTTCCGTGTAGACCTTATTCAATCGTGGAATTATTTGAAGGTGGCCTTGCTCGGTTGTCATAGCAAACTGGGTAAGAAGAGCATCGATTGCCTGTCATAAAGGCAGTTTTTGCAATGACCATAAATAAGTTTCAAGGGCAGACTTCGGAGGTGTTTGTCTCGTCTCGAAATGGTGTTAGGTGTTGCTAGGGTCTCCTTGTGAGGGAAACATGAACGTAAGAAGAAGTGTCAGAGATGAGGAGATGTCATATTCCCCCACAACTTGTATATTTATGTGATAGAAATGGTTTCAACAAGTTTGTGGTGGAGAATCAATTTGTTTCACAAGTGTTTCTGAATAATGCATCAAGATGTGGCCGTCAACTCTGCCACACACCGCTTCGGCCCTAGTCTATACATAGAAAAATATTTTAGCACGGAAACTGAAGAAATAGTTATTTATGATCCAAGTAATAATCTCAATTTACCATCTGAATCATACACTTTTTATTAGACAATGAAAATAGAATAAAAATGATAAAGTTTAAAAAATACCAGAATTAATATATCAAATTTCATGTGGCATATTTATTGCGCAGTCTACAAGCCGTAGTCCAAGTCTCTACGTAGAAAGATACTAGCTTAAAAGACCCGGCGTCGCCCGGGTTTTGTATTTTGTAATTGGAAATTAGCTTATGAAGGATTTTCAATTTTAAATTCTAGGTCCTTATATAGGCATTTATAATTTGAAATAGGAAGAACGACTTATTACACTCAAACTATTCCCTCAGAAAACGCTTGATATAGTTTTTTATGGCTCATAGAGGATCTAGAATGTTGCATCCCATCGCTTGTACAGTGCACAGCAAGCCTGGTAGAGGTTTAAATAAGAAGAAACAGAAATTCCTGTAACATAAAATTGTAATATCGAGGCGGGAAATTTCCCACTCTTATGTTACCATAAAGCATTATCACTTTCATACTTTTCTCTCCAAAAACCTGCGATATAATATAATAATATACACATTACCATACCTCGTTTTGTTTTCTCTATGTCCAGGGTAGAGAAAGTTATGTGATTCCATTATTTTAGTGGATTTCATTCTGTAATATTTATTTATAACATGAATTATTTTGATAACTTCTCTTATTTGTCAAAAGTGCATTTCAATTGTTTTTTCCAAGCCCACCTGATACCATTTGGCAACAATATATTCTGTGATTTGGAATTGATAATTCTATGTAAAAAGGGATTAAGTATTTTCAAAAACATTTAATTTTTGGCATTTAGAATCAGAATTTTTCAAAATCCTTTCTTAGTGAGCACATACATTATGAAACGAAGGTACTGTCAAAATTCCAAGTCTCTACCTGTTATAGTTTAGGCTGTACGTTGATTCCTGTCATTCAGTCAATCAGTCATTCATTCAGTCAGTCAGGACAAAGCCTTTTATATATATAGAGATTAAGGTTATTTCATTTTGCATTTTTGCCTACTTTCCTATTGTTTTCTTAATGTAGGTAAGGAAAGGGTGGTCCTAAAAACCGAAATGTATGTATTAATGCTTATTATAAGTGCCAGAATGGAACTTTAAGAGATTGTCTGGTGGACGGGAAATGTCTGTCTGTGCGTGTGTATGTACAGTCGGTCAAATAAAAAACGTCGGGACTCGTATGCAGTTAAAATTAAAGTTTTAACGTATTAGTTCACAAGTTTCCTATAAAAAACATAAAATACAGGTCATTTTCGGAACATATGAGGCCATGCGACAGGAGGGAAAAAATGAACAACGAGGAAAAAAATGAACGAGGCAAAAAATGAACAAGCGGAAAGCGCAACACACGATATTCAACTTAATGTATTGTCATAATTCATTTTGCTTTGTGTCATCGCCACATACAAATGCTAAAGAGAGAAAGTGTAGTTAGGGCTGTAATTGACCTGCATTTTTCGGTCTCTGAAGCAGCGAGAAGGTTCCATATTTATGAAAAGCAGCTCAGAGGTGGGAACTTTACTATAATGCGACCGGAAGTTTTCATAGCAAACGTTGATCTGGCCGGACGCGTATTTCGATGCTAAGATGGGTTGCAGAAGTTGACCGTAAGTTATTGATTTTGCACTAGAAGTACCAGTATTAAAAAATAAAATCTTTAAAAATGCAATAAACATATCCCTCGCGAATCTATTAATTATTAATATTATAAAAATTTGCAACCAAGAATATGGCGGATTTGAGGCATATAGCCACAGCCTTCTATACATGTTTGTTTTGGGACAAAACTGACTAAATAATCAAGAAAATACATGGATAGACAAGAGGCGTGTGTGAACCTAACCTTAAGTCTTCCTGTACATGCGCATATGCTCGTTCGTGATACTTAATCAAATACCGCCCGACGTTTTTTATTTGACCGACTATACGCAGGATAACTCCAACACGCTTTATCGAATTTTCATGAACCTTGGTATAAGCACGCATTTATAACCTCCATGAGAAGAATCCTACTGATATTGGACCAAATCGGTTTCCGGTACCGGAATAATGCCCAATTTAGTGCCTTTTTTCTGGTAATATATTATTATTATTATTATTATTATTATTATTCTCCAATACTAATAATAATAATAATAATAATAATATATTACCATAAAAAAGGTAATATGGTAATATGGTAATAAATGGTAATATACTAGAAAGAATTTATCAAATGCAAATCAGTTCTCATGACAACATATTGTTTTACAGTGTTCATATAGGCTTTGTAAATTGCAATACAGTTAGCTTTGACAAATAACACTACCTACATATTCCTTCACATATGCTTATCAAACTAGACCTTTGTTTTTCCGTAAGCTTTGCTTAATGAATCGATCTGGAGCTTAACTCGGAAATTAATTACAAAAATAACCTACTTTCTGAATATCATAATAATTGCAATTATCACTGATTAAACAAAAATATTCTGTTCACCTGATTTTATTTCTTTGTTTTCTGAATATTACCGTTCATTAAATTATTTCCTAGGCAAAAAAGACAGTAAAAAAAAAAAACTGAATGTGATACGTCCCTGTGATATGCAACCGTGTGTAAGGCAATAAAGAGAAATAAAATGAAGCCAAAGCCCCCCAAGCTAATGTGTAATGAAGTATGAATAGGAATATTAAACACGTGGGCCGTGCTCATGATAATTAACTACACGAGTTTAATGTCCCCAAGCAGCGACAGATAGCGACACAATACAGCCACGCTCACGATAATTAAAACAAACTCTACCTCCATGAGATAAATTAAGGCCTATTTCAATAATTTTAAACTTAAAATCCATCAAAATACAGCAAACTAGCAGGTGAAAAGTCTTTTCCTCGACTCCAAGTCTTGCAGCAAAGATTACCTACATTTAAACCCGAGGCGAGTAATGTACTGGTTTTTAGATAGATATATAAGCATTCATGAACCACAGATTATTGTCTCTGTTGGACATTACATGAGAATATTATAGGAGAAAAATTCCTCCGACACTGGGACTTGAACCCAGGACCTTTGGCTATTCGCACCAATGCTCTACCAACTATGCCTCACAATACTGCATATGACATAATTTGTCTGTCTGTGAGGTGGACCATTAGAGCAATCAGTCATAGGAGAGAGGTTCCATCTAGCGCTGTGAATTGAACTCGGCTTAGCTCAGTTGGTAGAGCATTGGCATGGATAGCCAAAGGGTTCAAGTCCCAGTGTCGGAGGAATTTTTCTCCTATAATATTCTCATGTACTGGTTTTTGTTTACTGCAAGTTTCTTTCTTACAACTTTAGACTTTGGGTGCTGGCCGACCTGACTTGTAAAAATATTATTTTCTTACTTTTTTGTGCCTAGGAGATATTTTATTGCATGATGTTCAAATATTAATATAATATTTTAGCTGGTGTTTCCGTGTAGACATTGAATTATGGAATTAATTGAAGGTGGCCTTACTCGGTTGCCATAGCAAAACTGGGTAAGAAGAGCATCGCTTGTCTGTCATAAAGGCAGTTTTTGCAATGATTGTAGGCCTAAATAAGTCTCAAGGACAGACCTTAGATAAGGTAGGCATGCACCTTCCTGACCTGTCTTTGGATATAGGAAATTTTATTTTGTGTTTTCGAGAGTAAAAATTACGTTTCGAGGTCTGCTATTTTAAAATAATCATCTCAGTGTGTCTGTGTGTTTGTGAACAGCCCCTAAATCTAGCAAATATCTCCTTCTGATTTATGAACCTCTCCGTGGTTCGGATTCCGCATTACACTGTAGCAACAGCTTATGAAGTGAATAGGGTCTTCACGTGGCCATTTGCAGACGTGTGTATTGATAAGCGCCTGCAGGCACTGCAACTTGCATATCACATGAGTATGACCCAGTTGCCAACTCCACAGGCGCAACCCAATCTCTTTCACACCTTCCTTTGTGTTCCCGGTAATGAATTCAGGCGTTTTCATTCGCCCTAAGTTTTGCCACGAGACATTTTAAACGAAATCTATTTTATGAAAGACCTAGGATCTATTAAGTTTAAGGCTAAATTCATCATAATATAACTTTTTGTGCTGTAGACTTACACTATTCAAGGCCATGAACAAAACACAATGTTATTTGCGTCATTATAAGCGATATAGCCAACGCCACCTAGCAGGCGACGGAGAAACAATCTATATATCGCAATTGTGGCGCTTCGATCAACACTTATTGCTCAGATCAGCTGTTTTACATTTTAGAGTATTAATATCTAGTGTTTATACGAAGGAGAATCAAATGAAAACCGCAATTAAATTGTTTCCACTATTTTATTGCAGGAAGAATGTTTGCTTGTGCGTTATTTTCTACATAGTCCCTTCCCAGTTCAATGCACTTACGCCATTGGGTAGGAAGAGCTTCGATACCGCATGAGAAAAATTATTTTGGTTGACGCTGCAGTCACTCCAGCACCATCGAATGGACGTCTTCATCAGATTTGAACTTCTCCCCTCCAAGGAGATCCTTTAACGAACCAAATATTTGGAAATCTGATGGTGCCAAAGCGAAGGGGTTTGCTGAGAGCAGGTGTTTTGCTTCAACATGATAACGCCCGTCCTCATGCTATTCGTGCAACAATGAAAACCATCGACAAGTGCCTCCCACATCTGCCATACTTACCAGGTTTGTCACCATCAGATTTCTACATCTTCGATCCATTAAAGGAGCTCCTTGGAGGACAGAAGTTCAAGGCCAATCCAATCGGCGGTGCAGGAGTGCCTACAGTGTCAACCAGAATCATTTATCTCATGTGGTATCAAAGCACTTCCTATCTGATGGCATATGTGCATTGAACTGGCAGGGGACTATTTGGAAAAATAATGTACAAGCAAACATTCTTCCTGCAGTAAAATAGTGGAAAAAAATTGCTGTCTCCATTTGATTCTCCCTTGTATAATAAGTAGAGATAGGCAAAATACGACATTTCATAAGTTATTATAAAAAGAGTCTGAAAAAAAACTTACAAAATGCAAATTTTTATTATTATTCAAGCAACTTGATTCCTAGGAGGTTAATTACCGAAGCATTATTCTTACACCATTATTATGGTTTACGGGGCATACAGTTTCGAAGATATGTTGATACTTTTGAGATGAATAGCTAAAATACTTAAAAGCTTATTCACATCAGATATTAATCACAGTTCACCATAATAAGTGCAGTAGCTTAACTTGCAACATTTCCCCTTAGAAATGAGACATACAGTCATTCTCTCAAAACATTATCATAACTGTCATCACATAGTCTTAAAACTCTCGGCCTAACTCGGCCATTTACAAATTGTTATTCACAAATTAATAAACTGAAAGAAAGAAATGAAAGTTTAACTCAGGAAACGATTTGGAATATTTAGAAATGATCGAGAATCGATAAATACACTTGAGCAATCCACGGTAACAGATTGGAACAATAGGAACGTATCCATGGATATTTTATATCTTTATTTCTTTTATAATCTTTTTACAAGGACTTTGATAGCTTTTATGCATATTAGTTTTGTTTTATATTTATTATTTTGAGAGCTTTTATTCGTTTTTATATTATTTTATGAGTTTTTTTTAGCTTATATGCGTGTTAGTTTTGTTTTTTTATTCTGAAAAAGTCACTTGTTGGGTCGCCAACTCAGGTAAAAAACTATTGACTTCGACACCTTTAAGAAGTATGTTGAAGATCTGACATCATCAAAAAAGATGGATGCAGATGAATTGTATAACAAACTGGTGAGCTGTGGAACAGCAGGAACCACAAAAGTCTCAAAAACTGGAGCAGTGGATAGGTTGACAGACACCTCGCTCTACACTGAAGAGATTCTGGTAAAGGCAAGGGAATTGAAGGTCGTGCGGATGTGGCTGACAATTCTGGCTAAGGAAAAGGAAAAGAAACACTGACATCAGCATGACTCAGACTCTAGGAAAGGATGGGAAGCCAACGTTCAAATGAAAATGTAATGAATTATGTACCAAAAGGCACATCAGAAAAAGAAGGAGAAGAGGAAGAAGAAGAAGAAGAGGTTGGGAGGAGCGAGGCAAGTGGCCTCTCTATGCAACTACATAACTTGGAAGTATATATGGTGAAATGGAATGTACCTGTGGATCAACAGGTAAAATACAAAGAAGATACCGTTGGTATCTGGAACACAAAAGCTTGAAGAAAGCCCGGGTTCGAGACTACGAACTCTATAATGCCGTGATGGCAAAATGGTCTCTCAACAGATCGCTGTATCTGTTAGAAGCAGAATTTTACCGAAGAGGTATATATTCAAAAGAAGAGTGGTTAAGGAATAAGAAGAAAACGGCCTTCTAGTTCGTGAACAGAAGATGCAAGCCTTCAATATGAAGAAACTGACTGGTTAATGGATACCCAGCCCAAGTCAAGCAGATGACAATCTTCCTGTGCCTGTGTCGCTCCGCGAAGGTTCGACGACGTCTGGAGTTACTTCAAACCACGGAGTACCTGATATAATTGACTGAAATTGTAACAAATGAAGAAATAAAAGTAATCGTTGTTCGTGTATTTCATCTTTCCTTCCTGTCTATACTACAGTAAAGTTGTCTGTAGATTCGTTGCTAGGCCGGTATGACATTATAAAAGTAATTTTACAGATAACTAGATAACAGTGTAATAGCTCAACTTTTATAAATGCCATTTTATCATAGTCAGATTCTTCATCATAATTTTATAGAATATTTAATGCAGTTGTATAAAGATGGCCACGATATGACATCCGTGATTGTAAAAATGGAAACAAATAAATACATTGCTGGCCTCTCCGGTAACTAGATTGGGTTTTGTAAATGGTCATTTGCCTTCTGGGATAAGAATTTGAAGAGCTTTTTAACCATTCTAAAAAAAATTACACAATTTCTTGGATCTTCTACTGGTAGTTCTTGCAGCTACTTCTTAAGTCCACAGTCTTAAAACGTTTCTTTCCCCATCACTACATCTTCACCCATAGCTGTACCATATCCACATTTAAATTATAATATATATTGTAAAATCATTTACATAGAACAAGGGAGAATCAAATGAAAACCGCAATTAATTTTTTCCCATCATTTTTCTGCAGGAAGAATGTTTGCTTGTACATTATTTTTCCACATTGTTCCCTCCCAGTTCAGTGCACTTACACCATCTAATAGGAAGTGCTTTGATACCACGTAAGAAAAGTTCTTTTGGTTGACGCTGTAGCCACTCCTGCAAGGCCGATTGGACGTCTTCATCAGACTTGAACTTCTGCTCTCCAAGGTGCTCCTTAAAAGGACCAAAGATTTGGAAATCTGATGGTGCCAAAGCGAAGGGGATTGCTGAGAGCAGGTGTTTTGCTTCAACATGATAACGCCCGTCCTCATGCTGCTCGAAAGACCATGAAAACCATCGACGACAAATGCTTCAAATGCCTCCCACATCCGCCATACTCGCCAGATTTGGCACCATCAGATTTCCACGTCTTTAGTTCATTAAAGGAACTCCTTGGAGGGCAGAAGTTCAAGTCTGATGAAGACGTCCGATAGGCGGTGCACGAGTGGCTACAGCGTCTACCAAAAGAACTTTTCCCACGCGGTATCGAAGCACTTCCTATCTGAGGGCATAAGTGCATTGAGCTGGGAAGGGACTATGTGGAAAAATAATGTACAAGCAAACATTCTTCCTGCAGAAAAATAGTGAAAAAAATAAATCAATTTTGATTCTCCCTCGTAATAATGTTTTTATTATTATTATTATTATTATTATTATTATTATTATTATTATTATACATATAATGTGACCTTTATATATATGACAACAATATTTTGTGTCTTTCTTATAAATGCTGTTTTTTAATGGATCCAGATAAGTTGTATGTTAAGGGTTAAGGCTGAACTTTATTACAATATATTTAGACTAGCTTAAAAGACCCGGCGTCGCCCGGGACTTATGAAGGACTTTCGATTTTTAAATTCTAGGTCCTTATATAGGTATTTATAAACTGAAATAGGAAGAACGACTTATTACACTCAAATATAATAATAATATAGTAATATATAATATAAAATGATATAATGATATAATAATATACCATATTACCATACCTCGTATTGTTTTCTCTATGTCCAGGGTAGAGAAAGTTATGTGACTGCATTATTTTCGTGGATTACATTCTTTAATATTTATTTATAACATGAATTATATTGATAGCTTCTCTTATTTGTCAAATTTGCATTTTTTTTTGCCAAACCCATCTGATACCATTAGTAACAATATGTTCTGTGATTTGGATTTTATAATTGTGTGTAAAAAGGGATTAAGTATTCTCAAAAACATTTGATTTTTGGCATTTAAAATCAAAATTTTGCAAAATCCTTTCTTAGTGAGCACCTACATTATGAAACGAAGGTACTGTCAAAATTCCAAGTCTCTACCTGGTATAGTTTAGGCTCTACGATGATTGCTGTCAGTCAGTCAGTCAGGACAATCAAAGAGAATATTTATAATGGTTTACGACACACAGAATCGTACAACATTTTCACACCTCTTTTTGTTTATAAGCAGCTTATATATACCCAGTCGCTGTGTTCAATGGTTGTTTATAATCGAAGAAGCTACAGGTTTCAGTGTTCAGTGTTTGTAAACTGACATAAAAAAACACATTGACGTAGGGAAAAAAAAAATGAAAACGATAAAAAATAAAACCATAAAATTATGACGACAGACACTATTGAATGGTTGAAATTCCACATATTCTTATACTGGATTGGTCACTGATACATGAGATGGGGCCGTATTTTTTGGTAACAACGATAATCGCGAAATTTTATAAAACAACCTCCCTTAGCTATTTTTAGCTTTCATATGCTTAAAATACCATTAGGCCTATGAACCAAATTGAATCCACGAAATGTCGCGAAATTTACTCGATTCCGCGAAATGTGTCTATAAGCGCGAAATATGCCCCTTCTGTCCGTAAAGTGTGAAATAAGCACGAAAATGTGCCTAAAAATCACAATATTGTGTTTTGGTGTACTGTATTCTTTATTTCTTAGCAGAATGCTATTTTTCTGCTGTTTCTGTGGCTGTCGAAGATTTACCGATAGATCGATATTTGTGATCGATTACAAAGAATGCAGAATTTACGCAAAGATTGTCTGTGACCTGGTTTGTACTGTTGAGTACTCTCCTTTCCTGCTATTTCTTTGCCAAGTTAGCGATGCCTATGATCGATTACAGCAGAAGAGTGTAGAATGTTTGTTACTTGAATTCAACAGATTTCGTCTTTTATCCACAAGTGGTATGGTTGGCACTTTTGTTTGCAAATGGCTGTCTGATGGTGTTTAGTAGAAATTACGATAATATTTCTTGTCATATTTGCTTATTAACTCTAATCAAGCCTAAACTGAAAGTTACTTCAGTTCATACAAGGGCAGAAGAATATAGAAATGGGGAGGGGGGTGTTAGTTCATGTAAATAAAGAAGCAAAGTTTACCATTTCGCAAAGTTCCCAATGTAGTATAATAGTATATTGTGATACAAGTGCCGTAAGGCATGATTACGGATCGAGGAAATAGTTTGAAAACACGAGGCGCTCGCGCCGAGTGTTTTCAATTTTCCGAAATCCGTAATTAAATGGACAAATTAGTTCCATTTAACCTACAATGATATAATGAGCAAGGCCTTGGAGTTGAACAGTTAATTTAATTTAGAAGGCTTTGATTCTCATTGTTTAAATATTACTATTGATTCTTTGAAAGGTTAAATTTTATCCAGCCATCCATTAACCCGAAGATTTACCCTTGGAAAGATCTAGCCCGAGTTTGTAGGAACATTTTTTTCTGTCATTTTCATATTTACCCAGAGGACATTTATCTAGAAACTCGCCACAAGTGTAAGTGATTGCTATCTTTAAATTATTTGTGTTGGTGTGGTGTTATTTTTGTGTAAATTCTGTCCATTGGATAATTTACCCATAGGTAATTCGCGAGTTTATAGAAACCGGCCATAAGAGAGATGAAAATGGGGACTGGAGAAAAATGCATAACGACGAGCTTCATAACCTGTATTCTTCACCGTATATAGTAAAGGTAATTAAATCACGGACGAATTGGGCTGGACATGTTGCACGCATTGGGGAGGAAAGACATATCTAAAAAGTATTGGCTGGGAGACCCGAAGGGAAAAGACCACTTGGAAGACCTAGACAATATTAGGATAGATTTAAGGGAAGTAGGATTTGCGAGGGATAGTTGAATGGAGTTAGTACAGAATAGGGTTGAATGGCGGGCTCAAATAAGCGCGGCAATGAACCCGAAGGGGTTCCATAAAATAGATAATATTCCTAGTATTGTTATTATTATTATCATCATCATTATTTTTACTATTGTTATTATTAGTATTTAGTTCGTCGGGTCCCTGGAGATCTCGTAACTTGAACCCAGTACTGAACAAGAGAAACGGATTTTTACTACTGAAAAATCCCTAATCCGGCCGGGAATTGAACCCGAACCGCCGGGGTGGAAGACAGACGCGCTACTGACACCCACGGCGGCAGATAGGTTATTATTACTGCCAGTCAATTACATTTTATATATATAATACTAAAAAAAACACTGCTTTTGTGGTTACGAACATCTGAAGCTCAATGGGAATGGGGTAACCTGAGAAAATTCTTACTTCAGAATGGACTCTTGAATTCTCCACTTCATCAGATTCAGTGACAGCTGTCAATCAAACAGAACAATGCCACCCAGCCTCTCTGTGACGTCATATCAGTTGCTGTGTAAAATTTCAACCAATCACCGCCACCTATCGCCTTATTTTACTCAACTACGTTCAATTGTTTTTGTGTTTGAATTCGTGTCGGCTTACTAACATTCATAACATCTTAAGAAGAGGGACTTCCATCATCATTTCATTTCAATAATTGAATGTGTGAAGTTTACGGACATTTAAGCGACCCAAGCCGCCCGAGCCTTACAGGGCCGCGACCTGTCAGGAGAGGGATTATCTTTGGATCACATACATACTTTTTTGACTAGGCAAGGACATGGAGGGTCTCCCGAGTGAGTGATCAGCCCAATGCCGCGGCCACCTCCGAGACAACACGAACACACAGGACTAGACACACCATTCACAAACACACACTCACTCCGAACAAGGCGAGGATGGGATGAAGATGATAATGACGGCCAGATGATATCCGGGGACCACAAGGGTCTAAAGTTACCCGACATTTGTCTCACAGATGAGGAAAAACCCCGGAAAAAAAACCCACCTAGGTAACTTGTGCCGACCAGGATTTGAACCCGCGAAAGTATCCCCTACGCCACAGCGGTGGACCCTAATACCACT
This sequence comes from Ectobius pallidus, assembly GCA_964059195.1. Taxonomy (NCBI): domain Eukaryota; kingdom Metazoa; phylum Arthropoda; class Insecta; order Blattodea; family Ectobiidae; genus Ectobius; species Ectobius pallidus. Next base: position 166,894,162 of record CAXKWD010000008.1, on the reverse strand, counting down.
TAAAACATGAAATTAGTCAATTACTACAGAATTTTGTTTTTCGTTCATAGACACGAAATTGAATTTATCGATAGTATCTGGACCTTTCCTTATATTATAAATAAATAAATAAAATAAATAAATAAGCCCGTCACAATCCCTTATAGGGCAAGGGCGTCCTACCATGGTAGGGCTGGCTCTGTTTTACTCTCCCAAGGTGAGCTATTTCCTTGGAGAGTTGGGTTTTTGCCTCCTGGTGGGTTAAGACCTATATTAACAACACTTTCCTAGGACACTGTTTTCCTAATGAATTAAATGCTCTATTACCTATGGTAAATGCAAACGGGAGAAAAGTATGGTCTACGTGTTTTGAACTGAACTGTACTCGAATACTGAGTTATTTCTGCTAATCGATAGAACAAAGAAGTCGACTAATCGATTCACAGGTGGGACAGTTTTTATCCAGAGGCAAAAACCGATCACTTCCCGTGCTTTCTTCTCGATAAGATTCCTACATTTCAGACTGAGGCTTGAGTGTTGTCTCCTATGACTATATGGCTCATGTAGGCTATAGGGCCCTGATTTATTGGTGAAATAAAATGGCTGATTTCGGTGTTAACTTCCTTCTATTTCGGTGAGTATTTCGTGAAATAAATTACTTTTTGCACTCCTTAGCTAATTAGTGGTACTTACGAACGTTGTTGCCGTGTATCGTAAGTTGACATTCCCACATGCAATCTTGTTGCTATGTGCGGTAAGAGTTTCCATGCGGTAAGAATTTACTTACGGCACATCATAATACAAGCCTTTATGAACAAGGCCCCCCAGGACAAATATTCGGTTCCCAAAACAACAAACACATGCGAATCACTTTCTGGAATCAACATCAATCTTCAAGAATGTATATACATAATATTTTCAGGTAATATCATAATTAATATAATTAAATTGATATAAGTAATCATCGTGCAAAAAATAGCATGCATTACCCATAGGTAATTCACTAGTTTGTAGAAACCGGGCATTAGCCCCCTATTTTCGAACACTCACAGACTATGTTCTTCCCGATCAGTAAGCGGCCATGTCTCACATCCATATGTAACAATAATGGCTACTGTGCCCTGTTTTAGGCTAGAAAGCGTAGTTTTGCGACTTGATGTTGATTGAATTAGATGAAGGTTATCAACAACCCGATGCTGCTGTTGAATTGTTGGAACGCGATCAAAGGAGACTTGTTAATGGTAATTATGTCTAACAAGGTTTGTCTTCACTTAGCTGCTCCCAAGAGATGAGCGTCTCCTCTTCCAAAGAGCTCATTGTCCTTTTCTTTTCCCAGTTACATTGAGATACTAGCGGGGCAGTGGAAAATATTTCATGTGGCTCTTTGTTACTATAATACTAGCAGATTATTTACTAAACCGCTAGATGCTTTATATATATACTAGCTTAAAAGACCCGGCGTCGCCCGGGTTTTGTATTTTGTAATTGGAAATTAGCTTATGAAGGATTTTCAATTTTTAATTCTAGGTCCTTATATAGGCATTTATAATTTGAAATAGGAAGAACGACTTATTACACTCAAACTATTCCCTCAGAAAACGCTTGATATAGTTTTTTTATGGCTCATAGAGGATCTAGAATTTTGCATCCCATCGCTTGTACAGTGCACAGCAAGCCTGGTAGAGGTTTAAATAAGAAGAAACAGAAATTCCTGTAACATTAAATTGTAATATCGAGGCGGGAAATTTCCCACTCTTATGTTACCATAAAGTCGTTTTGGGGATGAAATTAAACAGAAAGCATTATCACTTTCATACTTTTCTCTCCAAAAACCTGCGATATAATATAATAATATACACATTACCATATCTCGTTTTGTTTTCTCTATGTCCAGGGTAGAGAAAGTTATGTGATTCCATTATTTTAGTGGATTTCATTCTGTAATATTTATTTATAACATGAATTATTTTGATAACTTCTCTTATTTTTCAAAAGTGCATTTCATATGTTTTTTCCAAGCCCACCTGATACCATCTGTGATTTGGAATTGATAATTCTATGTAAAAAGAGATTAAGTATTTTCAAAAACATTTAATTTTTGGCATTTAGAATCAGAATTTTTCAAAATCCTTTCTTAGTGAGCACCTACATTATGAAACAAAGGTACTGTCAAAATTCCAAGTCTCTACCTGTTATAGTTTAGGCTGTACGTTGATTCCTGTCATTCAGTCAATCAGTCAGTCAGTCATTCATTCAGTCAGTCAGTCAGGACAAAGCCTTTTATATATATAGAGATATAACTCTTTCGTAGTTTTACCTCTCCCTTGTAGAGACCTTTATGCGACCAGCGCCGCCCGGGCCTTTCAGGGCCGCGACCTGTCGGGAGAGAAATGAACTATGGATCACAACACATACATACTTTTCTGACCACACAAGGACATGGAGGGCCTCCCCGAGTGAGTGATCAGCCCAATGCCGGGGCCACCTCCGAGACAACACGAACACATAGGACGAGACACACCATTCACACACACACCATTCACACGAGGATGTGGTGAAGATGATAATGACAGACATGGCATCCGGGGACCACAAGGGCCTCAAGTTACCCGACATTTGTCTCATAGGTGAGGGAAAACCCTGGAAAAAACCTCACCTAGGTAACTTGTCCCAACCAGGAATCGAACCCGGGCCCGCTGTGTGAGAGGAGAGAACGCATCCCCGACCCCACAGTGGTGGACATAATAATAATAATAATAATAATAATAATAATAATATTAATAATGTCAGAGAGTCCCTCTCGCAGTGTTCTGTTGTTTAGATGAGTGACCCAAGACAGTGGTAAGGTTGGCAGGTTTTACACCCAGGATTATTCCTGGTACTCATTTATTTTAAATGCTGAGTAGATCCCAGGGCTAAAGAACTGATAAATTTCAAAGATGGCATCGGGATCGCCCTTCCGATCTGAAGTTGAGTTTTAACATAAATACATATTTTGAGGTCCCTGGATCCAAGAATACTGTACTTTGTCTGTGTGTCTGTGAAAACCTGACTCCAGAACGGGAAATCTTACGAAAACAAAATTTTGTAACTGGGTTAGGTTCCTTCTGTGGAAGTAACATGAAGATTAGTGACTACTTTCTCTTATTTTTAAGGGGAATCTACAAGAAGAAATTTTCGTTTTTCGCGATTTTCTGGAAAACGGCTCAAACGATTTTCTTTAAATCTTGCACATGGGGTTCTTATACTGATAGCTGAAACTTTTACCCAATTTTTTTTTTTCTAAAAATCTCTGAAGGGTGTAAACCACCCACTCTGAAGTCTGAATATGCGCCCTTTTCAATATGGCCATGCTTAAAGTAAAGAAAGTTACGAGAGTACTACGCCACCAAGTTATCTCTGTATGCAGAAAATATGTTAGGAATGTGCCTTCCGTCTCGATCTCCCTCCTTTGACGTTGCCACTTCCTATTCTTTGAGTTGAGTCATTTGGCTACAAGAGGGGTGCTGAGAATTACTGTGTTTTTAAATGACCTGACACCTTCGGCACTCGTTCTCGAAATGAATAATCTGGCAACCATGTCCCTACTGGGGAAAATGCGTAGAAATGATCTGTTGAAGGAACACCCCCTGCCGTCACGCTGCCACTTCCTGTCCACTGTGTTGGGTTATTTGGCTAGAAGAGGGGCGCTGAGAATTGCTGTGTTTTTAAATGACCTGACACCTTCGACAGTCATTGTCCAAATGAATAATCTGGCAACCACGTTATGATCTTTCGCACGTGTTTAGGTATTCGCCACCCACTGCTTCCCCTACATCCCTTCCGTATAGTGGTAGCTGAGCGACACTAGCGCTAAAACACTTCCCCTATCGCCGTGCAGATTTAACTTGGTGGCATAGTACATTAATACGATTTTATTTGGGTTATGTATCCTTCAGGGATGCAATGTGATGTGGTAACGACATTCTCTTCATTTTTTACAACCAATTTACATTTAGAGAATGTCATACATAATTATATTTCACTAATGCCCGGTTTCTATAAACTCGCGAATTACCTATGGGTAAATTATCCAATGCACAGAATTTACACAATAATAACACCACACAAACACAAATAATTTAAAGATAGCAATCACATACACTTGTGGCGAGTTTCTAGATAAATGTCCTCTGGGTAAATATGAAAATGACAGAAAAAATGTTCCTACAAACTCGGGCTAGATCTTTCCAAGGATAAATTTATCCTTTCATGGATGGCTGGATAAAATTTAACCTCTCGTAGGATCAATAATAATTCAAGCAATGAGAATCAAAGCCTTCTGAATTAAATTAACTGTACAACTCCTAGCCCTTCCTCATTATATCATTGTGGGTGAAATGGAACTAATTTGCCCATGGATAATTTACCCATAGGTATTTCACGAGTTTATAGAAACCGAGCATAAGATGGAAATTTTTATTTGGGCAGAGGAAATTATGAGAATTTCACATCAGATTTTTATGTTTTGTGTTTTATTTGCAAACTATCAAATGACTATATTTGTGTTTAAAGTTAGTACAATAAATAATAACATGGGAAATGAGCATAACGATTGTAATGTCTGAGAAGTGTGAACTTGTAGGCATAGTTGTCATGCATGGTCAATCAGTCAGTAGGAGACAAGCAGGTGTTGCTGACTAAATTACCGTTTAAGCCCCGCTGTGGGCAAATCGAGTTTGGATTGCATAAATATCACATGAAAAACACATTAGAGATAATCCCACTGAAATCCGCTCATTTGCTGCGTGTTGCACTCGCATAAGTACGGGTCACATCTAATACAGAACTTAACAGTACACCTCGCGTCTGCTCTTGTAAATTAATCAAAAATAAAAACCCTTACACATACGCCGTTTTTCAAGATCTCGAGGAGCATTAACGGAATGCACCACTGAGATTTGTTAAAAATTGTGAAAAAAAAGTCATTTTTCATTTTTGTACTGATAAAAATCTACAAACATTCTAGTTTCAGATTCTATTTTCGTTTATGACATTCTGTGTGTATAAAGGGCGTCAGGTGACATTTTAAATGGCCTTGCGCACATTCCTGACTGCTATCTGCCTGCCTTAAAGAGCGTTTATCTAACTATTTTTTTTTCAGCATTTTTCATAATTTAAAACACTCCACACGATCAAGTCTTTGTGCAATTTCTCTTAAATTTTCAGCACATGTTCTTAAGGTGTAGTTATAAAAATCTGTCATATGAATTTTTGAAATTATGAATATTTTATTAGTTATGAATTTTCAAAATAAATATATTTTTGAAATTTTGAAATATAAATTTATATATATAACTTACACTTTTTTTTATCTCAGGAACCATAAACCTTAGAAAAAATCATATCATGATTTTTTTTCTTCATAGTTAGATAAATAAAGTGCATTTGTAAAAAAATTAATTTTTAAAAATTTTCATCGTGTGGAGTATTTTGAAAATCGCTCTACTTTTATACTATTCAAGATATTAGGATGAAATTTTAAACCATAAAATAAATGCACGAGACAAGTGTATGGTAAAATTTTGAGCTATATTGCTTGAAAACTTTCGATTTTAGTAATTTCAGTGGTGCATTCCCTTATGCCAAATTGGAATAGAACAACACGTTTGGTCGAGACTGCGTAGCTTACAAATTTACAAACAGACGAAAGTGTTGCGTCTAAATGCACTGGAACATATCTATTGCTTATGTGGAGCTTCTGTGCATTGAATAATGGGCGGGTTGTGATTTCTAGTTAGCCTCCTCTCCTTCCCTATACAGGGTGTTTCACGAAGTTTTACCGCCAGTAACAGAGCATGTTCCTGACGTTATTTGGAACAACTTTTCCTAATAAAACTATTACCTATCTCAAATAATTACGGAGTAATATAGATATTTATGAACGTCTCGGTGTGAACAGAGCTCAACGTACGTACGTTGCAACAATAATGAAGAACAGTTCTGATAAATTACGGAACGCGACACGCGCCGTTCATACCCGCGCGTCAAAGTGCTTGGACGTAGAGGGAGGCATCTTTGAAAATCTGATGGATTTATTGCCGAATCTATTGCTATTTTGTCACGAATGTTGAAATTTCAAACGCTTATAACAACGTAACTACAAGTCAGATCACATTTTTGTATTTACATTTTTTGTTCCAAATATCCTCAAGAATGCACTCACAGAGTGGCGGTAAAACTTCGTGAAACACCCTGTATACGAGGCGCGTTCACAAAGTACGTTTCCCTGGGGCCGTTTACAGAAACAAAACACAATTTCGTGGACATATATATATATATATATATATATATATATATAATATATTCCAACAGACACAGTCAGTGTTCAGCTATTTTACAAACATATTCGCCACCGGAATTGAAACATTTGTCATACCGTGGAACCAACTTTGAACACTTGTGTCTTAGAAGTTTGCCGCCTGGGATTTGAACCATTGATGCCCGGTTTCTACAAACTTGTGAATTACCTATGGGTAAATTACCCATGGATAAATTAGTTCCATTTAACCTACAATGGTATAATGAGCAAGGCCTTGGAGTTGTACAGATAATTTAATTCAGAAGGCTTTGATTCTCATTGTTATTGATCCTATGAAAGGTTAAATTTTATCCAGCCATCCATGAAAGGACAAATTAACCCAAAGATTTACCCTTGGACAGATCTAGCCCGAGTTTGTAGGAACATTTTTTCTGTCATTTTCATATTTACCTAGAGGACATTTATCTATAAACTCGCCACAAGTGTAAGTGATTGCTATCTTTAAATTATTTGTGTTTGTGTGGTGTTATTCTTGTGTAAATTGTGTAAATTCTGTGCATTAGATAATTTACCCATAGGTAATTCGCGAGTTTATAGAAACCGGCCATGAGTGACAAAAGTCTCCACCTCTCTGTCATTCTCTGCCATACCCTGTCACTTTTTTAGGTACAGGAAAAGATGAAAATCACTAGCAGCGAAGTCCGGGCTGTAGGGTGGATGTTTAAACGCCCCCTAACAAATCTCCTGCAGAAGTTCGGCTAGGAGGTGTTTAAACATCCACCCTAAAGCCCGAACTCGCTCCCAGTGATTTCCATCTTTTCCTACACCTCACGAAATGGCAAAGAATGACAGAGAGGCGAAGGTGGTTGTCACACGGTGGTTCAAATCCCAGACGGCGCTCTTCTACGATACAGGTATTATTATTTACTTCTTTGCACTCTTTAATTTCCTTCATTCGTTTTCATTTTTCTTTTGTTTGCTGGAACTATTTTCCAAGGCCGCAGTATCACTCCGACTAATCTACCGATTGAAGTTCAGTCATTCCACTGCCTTCTTTATTTCTAATTAAAATAAGGGAAATATAGAAGGCAGTGGTCATTCTCGTCCAATCTTTTCCTTCGATTATTATTATACTACTGTATATTCCCTTTTCTAAAACCACAGTAGAAATATTAAGCCTTTTTTTTCAATTTTCATATCATATTTTCATAAATGTAAAGTTATTTTAAAGCTAATTTTTCACGCATTTTTGCGTCACAACTTCCGATCCATACTGATGAATAACCAGTTAGCCTAAAATTTATTACGGTGCCCCAAGAAAATATTTCCCACTGACTTGAGGATTATGGGTCTACAGGGGAGAAGGAAAGAGTTATTTGTTGCGTGTTAAGCTTGTTACGCGTGAAGTAACGTTTGCCAACTTGAGCAAGCAAATATCCCACTTAGATCTTTTAGAGCGTTAGAGGTTTTGCCGGAATTGGTTTGTGTGTGAGAATATTTAATTTGCGAGTAGTCAAATATTGGCTCTCCCCAAGTCGATAACATAAGTTTCCAGGTGGGAAATTTCATTTACTGGAAAAACACTCGAACTCTTTCAAAAACTCCGCAAAGCCTCTCACACAAATAATAACATCGCTTCTTAAAACCTCCCCCAGGCCTTGTAAATACCCATTCCAAGGCCTACTCATACAAAGAATAAAGAAGAATTCGTGTATCACCCAGCAATCCGGTTTAAGAATTCATTATTTCAGTCATGACCATCTATAATCTAATCATTTTTATAGATATTTTGTTTTGAGTTGTAACTGTTTGCAGCAGAGGGAAGATAAGCTAGAAAAATTCCATGGCCGACCCATCATTAAACGCACAGGCTGCGATATTCTTCTGTTACTATTATTGCACCATAACCCATAGTTCATTGCAGTTCTCTAACGAATGTCAGTTGTTATTATGTACATCTCTATATATATAAAAGGCTTTGTCCTGACTGACTGAATGAATGACTGACTGACTGATTGACTGAATGACAGGAATCAACGTACAGCCTAAACTATAACAGGTAGAGACTTGGAATTTTGACAGTACCTTCGTTTCATAATGTAGGTGCTCACTAAGAAAGGATTTTGAAAAAAAACTGATTCTAAATGCCAAAAATTAAATGTTTTTGAAAATACTTAATCCCTTTTTACATAGAATTATCAATTCCAAAACACAGAATATATTGTTGCCAAATGGTATCAGGTGGGCTTGGAAAAAACAATTGAAATGCACTTTTGACAAATAAGAGAAGTTATCAAAATAATTCATGTTATAAATAAATATTACAGAATGAAATCCACTAAAATAATGGAATCACATAACTTTCTCTACCCTGGACATACAGAAAACAAAACGAGGTATGGTAATGTGTATATTATTATATTATATCGCAGGTTTTTGGAGAGAAAAGTATGAAGGCTTTATGGTAACATAAGAGTGGGAAATTTCCCGCCTCGATGTTACAATTTTATGTTACAGGAATTTCTGTTTCTTCTTATTTAAACCTCTACCAGACTTGCTGTGCACTGTACAAGCGATGGGATGCAAAATTCCAGATCCTCTATGAGCCATAAAAAACTATATCAAGCGTTTTCTGAGGGAATAGTTTGAGTGTAATAAGTCGTTCTTCCTATTTCAAATTATAAATGCCTATATAAGGACCTAGAATTTAAAATTGAAAATCCTTCATAAGTTAATTTCCAATTACAAAATACAAAACCCGGGCGACGCCGGGTCTTTTAACCTAGTTACATTATATTACGAGGGCAGTCCACAAAGTAAGTTTCCCGGGGGCCGTTTACAGAAAAAAAATTTAGTGGAAATATTAAATTGCAATAGATACAGCAAGTGTTCAGCTATTTTTCAACGTATTCGCCACCGGAATTGAGATATCTGTCATAACGTGGGACCAATTTTTTAATACATGTGCCATAGAAGTCTGGCGCCTGGGATTTGAACCATTGTATGATAACCTCCGTTTCTCTGTCAGTCTCTGCCATTCTCTGTCGTTCACGGTCATTTCTTGAGGGGTAGGAAAAGATTAAAATCTCTTGGTGCGCGGTCCGGGCTGTAGGGTGGAGGCTTCAACTCCTCCCTGCAAGTCTCCTGCAAAAGTTCGGCTTGGAGATGTTTCAACATCCACCCTACAGCCTGGACCTCGTTCCCAGTGATTTCCATCTTTTCCTACATCTCAATAAATGACAGAGAATGACAGACAAGCGGAGATGGTAACGGCAGCACATTATGGTCATAAATATAATATTGTTTTGCAGGCTATTGTGGATCCAACACTAGGACTGCTGTTCCAATGCCGCAATGACAGGAAAGTCGTGTGTGTGGATCCCAGGATAGCTTCCCCTGGCAGCAATACCACCCGCATTACAGTCAAGTCTGACAACTACGATCATGTCGTACTGTACGACCATGTTGTACGACGAAAAGCTTAAATATTTGATATGCAATTGTGTTACTATTTGTACGTATTTATAATTTGTTATAATTTTTGTTTATTGTTAACACACTCCTAGCAAAGTTTTTTGTTGTGCCTATTGTTAACATTGTTAACATTTAACTTATGATAGACTTTTATTGTCTCTTTTTAAACCGTATTATCTGGAAAATATATTGGACATTTTAGCATTTTTGTTTAATTTATAAGACAATATCCTGCCGGTTGTATATTATAGCCTATGTATGAGATACATGGCCGCTTACTGGTCAGAAAGAACATAATCTGAGAATGTTCGAAAACAGGGGGCTTAGGAAAATATTTGGGCCTAAGAGAGATGAAAATGGGGACTGGAGAAAACTGCATAACGACGAGCTTCATAACCTGTACTCTTCACCGGATATAGTAAGGGCAATTAAATCATGGAGGATGAAATGTAAAAAATATCGGCTGGGAGACCCGAAGGGAAAAGACCATGTGGAAGACCTAGACGTAGGTGGGAGGACAATATTAGGCTAGATTTAAGGGAGGGATGATTGGATGGAGTTAGCACAAAATAGGGTTGAATGGCGGGCTCAGGTAAGCGCGGCAATGAACCTTCGGGTTCCATGAAATATATATTCCTTTAGCTTGCTGAGGAATTGTCTACTGCCATTGAGTAAGTAAGTGAGTGTCATTTTTTGTTTCTTTGTTGCAAAGCTTATATTCTAGTTATACTTTCACAGATGAATTTATGTGGATATATGAACAATCATCAGCGTATCAATTTAAACATTTTCAATAGAATAGCTGACTTTCATGAAACAAAAATCCTCACATCTACTCTTATACAATTCAACGGCCCTAAATAGCGTGCTTGCTCGCCCGCTTCGTGAGACATCGGGTATACTCGGCGATGTTCGTCTCTCGCAGTCTAAACTTTCATGACGACTACAAAATTAGATAAACCGCTATTATATAAGGCCTAAGTGAAATGAACACATTGAACAAATATTCTAATTTTATTTTTACTTACAATTTTCATAGCTCTGAACCACAAACATTTTTAATAATCTACCAGTGATAATTTCTTAAAAATCCTGGAGTCAATTAATAATGGCGGGTGAAGCCGCGGGCATCAGGCTTAATATATTGATAGTTTAATCCTCGAAGTATCGTGGACAGTAAAAACCCAAAATCCAAATCAATCACTCCTTCTCTTGAAAAATTATATAATTTCTGAAAATTACACTGAATTTATCAAATAAAATTCACATCTCATTCATCTGTCAACAAACAGTTGAGAAACAATATGTATTATCCACCGCAGTCTCGAGAATTACGCACGAGAATTATACAGTTTAGAAGGCAGTGGTTCACAGTTATCTTTGGAACTGCATAATCGAATCTGAGATCGTTTTCCCAGGCGGCGCTTTCTAATCGTGGAATGTACTCTAAAGCCGGAATTTTAGCTGTTTCATTAATTATTAATGGTTTAGTTTAAGAATGATTCGCGTGCAAGTGTTAATAAATATAATGCTTTAATAATTATTATACTATTAATTTTTAATTTTTCAATTAATTATCGTGGGCGAAGCCGCGGGCACCTCCTAGTTTTACATAAAGCATAACTCTATTAGTCATTGCCTATATCTCTGCTCTAAACAGATGTCCTATGATCCAATGTTTGGTTCAAATTTCTACAAACCATCAAACTGGATGGACGACTGGCACTGTACATAAATCCACTCTGTATTTTCTATCCTATTTTATCATTATCTTTATCATCATTATTCTTATTCTTATTATTCTTCTTCTTATTATTATTATTATGTTGGTTCCAATTTAATTTTCACCGCGCGAGGTAGCCAAGATGGTAGTGCATTTTTGGAGGTCCCGGGTTCAAATCCTGTGGCGGTAAACTGACTTGGGTTTTTTCATGGTTTTCCCAGTCGTAAAGGCAAATGCCGAATTGGATATTTACTTATCATGAATCACCCCCACTAGTTCATCCTGTATCATATCCATTAAAACGTTAATATCAGTTGAAATTTAACAGACTGCATTAAACACAACAATAGAAACAATTGCACATCAATAGTTGCATGGCCTACTGGTATACAGACAGAACCTGAACATCTGATATGGTATCGAGGCACAAAGGATTATAAATAAAAGCTGGTTAAAAACAAAAACATATTTTTAGATATACGACGTGTAATCTGCCAAAGCCTCCTGACAACATAAATTACAAACCGTAAAAATCTCGACGCACTCTGATTTCCTGTTGTATTGCTTGAGATGGAGCAGATAGTGTTTCAGAAACAAGATCTTGACTGCCTTTCAATCAGCTTCCATGATTGATTCCGGTCAAACTGGACAATCCGCTCAAACTGATACGTCAAAGGAAATAACACCTATCCCTTCTTCTCACAAATTTCAAATCCAATTTGGACAGAAAATGGAAACAGTAATTCTTCAAACACATGTTCTCTTCTTTTGCTAAGATTTACTGATACATTCATCTGTTGCTTTCATTTTTCTTAGTAGAAGCTAAAGTTTGAGGTAAATACATCTATAGGCTACCGGATGTTCATTCATAAACTGAACAATTCTCTATCGTTCTTTACGATGTAAAAACTTTTATATACAGGGTGTTAATGAATAACAGCGAAATATTTTACCTGTGTATAGAGGGGACAAGCAACTTTTATTAGGAGATTTTTGCTCTATGGATTCAATTTTTCCTGTTACAGCATAAAATCTCCCAGGGCATGGCCGCCACTGACTTCTAACATTAGAAAAAAAAAAAAAAAGCAAAACAAAGGAACTTCGTTGTTAACACTGTAGTCAGTAGATATGAATAAAGAAAAAAAGACTAATGCAGTGGCAACCAGCCATGTGATTAGTCTGTAAATTTTGCAGATTAAGAAAACTCTAAATTATGTAATAGCTCTTGATGAATGATTAAGAATCAAATTTTTCTCGATCAATAAGAAGGCATGAAGTCAATTTAATGAACGTTTTAACCTTATTTCGCGTAATTATTGAGTTATGAGTACCAAACTGTAATGGATTTAATGTCCTGTAGCATACACATTTTACGACATAGAGCAAAAAATCTCCTAATAAAAGTTGCTTGTCTAAGTCCCCTCTATATACAGGTAGAATATTTCGGTGTTATTTATTAACACCCTGTATAGCTTAACATGCGAGCACGAAGTTAAAAGATATAAAATTCTCAATAGGGCTCGGATGTTTATCACCTAAAAAAGTGGAAAACATTACTGCAAATATGACCTTAAAAATGACTAAATATGACCCAAAAATCTTAAATATGACCTCATAAAAGAAGTATTTTCTAAAAGTAAATGTTCCCATTTAAAACGTTTAATGACACTAAATTATTACAGCACATGAATTCAATCAGATAATCACAATTTTAACAATTTTACAGGTGATTTACAGTTTTACTTGTAAAGAACTTCTAATCTATTAATGTTTCCAGATACCAGTGCAAATAACCTTCATATAAAAAAGATGCAAAATCATCCAATTAGCCTACTGGAAATCATACATACATATGCCTACAAGAAAATCTTGTGAGAAGCGAGGCCACGTGTTCCGTATTCATATTGCTGGTGAGGGCGCGATAAGGGTGGAAATATGACTGACTATTTTTATTCCTGCACTGAATATATTTATCAAACTTTATGGCCAACTCTGTCCGGTTAGGATTCAGAAGAAATGAAGAGGAACTGCAAAGAAACTCCCGGTTATTTCCATCGATAATACTAAAACGCAGGATTTTACACCGAGCCTAATATTAGAACGCGTAAACTTGTATTTTACAGTCTTTCACTGTGCGGAAAGAGTGTAAAAATAGCAAGCAGAAAAGTATAAGTTATACAGAGTATAAGTTATAAATAACAGCGAAATATTTTACCTGTGTATAGAAGGGGCATAGACAAGTAGCCTAACTTTTATGAGGAGATTTTTGCTCTGTGGATTTAATTTTTCCTATCCAAACATCAGTTTTCAGTAATCCATTTAATTTGTCAAAATTGTTGCAGGTGGCTCTGCTGTTTTTTTTTGTCATAATTTAGAAATAAAAGAATCGCTTGATTTTTTAAGCCCACCCTGGTCGATTCATTTGTTTATAATGACAAGACCCGCAGACATCTGAAATTTTAAACATTGACGGAAGAGGGATGATGAATTTAAGCCTAAATGGGCATATATTGATCGATTTGGACGGAACTCACTATGCAGGGGTTTTCTAGGCCAGGGAACGCGAATCTGATGTCTTTTTTTCCCATGCTGTGCTTTCTAATCGTGGAATGCACTTCAAAGCCGAATTTTTAGCTGTTTCATTAATTATATTAATCGTTTAGTTTATGAATGATTCGCGTGCAAGTGTTAATAAATATGTTTTAATTATTTTGCTCTTAATTTTTTCTTTCTTTGTCTTAGTTTTTCCTCTCCCTTTTAGGATTTAAGCGACTCAAGCCGCCCGGGCTTTACAGGGCCGCAAACTGTCGGGAGAGGGGTTATCTTTGGATCACATACATACATTTTTGACCAGACAAGGACATGGATGGCCTCCCCGGATGAGTGATCAGCCCAATGCCGGGGCCACCTCCGAGACAACACGAACACAGGATGAGACATACAATTCACACACACACACACTCACTCACTTCAAACAAGGCGAGGATGGGATGAAGATGATAATGACGGTCAGATGATATCTGGGGACCTAAAGGTACCCGACATTTGTCTTACAGGTGAGGTAAAAGCCCAGAAAAAAAACCCACCTAGGTAACTTGTCCCGACCAGGGCTCTTAATTTTTAATCTTCCAATTAATCTTCGTGGAGGAATTATATATTATATTATTATATATTATATTATTATATTTATATAGAAACTAGCTTAAAAGACCCGGCGTCGCCCGGGTTTTGTATTTTGTAATTGGAAATTAGCTTATGAAGGATTTTCAATTTTAAATTCTAGGTCCTTATATAGGCATTTATAATTTGAAATAGGAAGAACGATTTATTACACTCAAACTATTTCCTCAGAAAACGCTTGATATAGTTTTTTATGGCTCATAGAGGATCTAGAATGTTGCATCCCATCGCTTGTACAGTGCACAGCAAGCCTGGTAGAGGTTTAAATAAGAAGAAACAGAAATTCCTGTAACATAAAATTGTAATATCGAGGCGGGAAATTTCCCACTCTTATGTTACCATAAAGCATTATCACTTTCATACTTTTCTCTCCAAAAACCTGCGATATAATATAATAATATACACATTACCATACCTCGTTTTGTTTTCTCTATGTCCAGGGTAGAGAAAGTTATGTGATTCCATTATTTTAGTGGATTTCATTCTGTAATATTTATTTATAACATGAATTATTTTGATAACTTCTCTTATTTGTCAAAAGTGCATTTCATTTGTTTTTTCCAAGCCCACCTGATACCATTTGGCAACAATATATTCTGTGATTTGGAATTGATAATTCTATGTAAAAAGGGATTAAGTATTTTCAAAAACATTTAATTTTTGGCATTTAGAATCAGAATTTTTCAAAATCCTTTCTTAGTGAGCACCTACATTATGAAACGAAGGTACTGTCAAAATTCCAAGTCACTACCTGTTATAGTTTAGGCTGTACGTTGATTCCTGTCAT
Source organism: Ectobius pallidus (assembly GCA_964059195.1). Taxonomy (NCBI): domain Eukaryota; kingdom Metazoa; phylum Arthropoda; class Insecta; order Blattodea; family Ectobiidae; genus Ectobius; species Ectobius pallidus. The sequence goes on along the minus strand of CAXKWD010000008.1, from coordinate 166,878,718 downwards.
TCAGTCAATCAGTCAGTCAGTCATTCATTCAGTCAGTCAGGACAAAGCCTTTTATATATATAGAGATACTACTTTATACACCTTTTTTTAATAAAAATAGGATCGTGGGACATCGGTTGTAGAGAGGAAACGCTAGATGTTGCCTTCGCTTCCATTTTGAATAATTCACTTATAAACTAAAGTGCATGTTAGATTTGAAAACGGTCTTATTCTTTTTTTTTTTTTAGATTCTAGGTTTTCAAGGTAGGCCTATTGATTTCCAATTTTATATGAGCCACATACATTAAGGAAAAACTAATTGAATTTGGCGAACTTCTCTGAGCCGCACAGAAAGAGTTTACAAAGCACCCTAATTGTAGAAATAAAGAAGAGGAAGTCGACGAAAGGAGCGAAAGAAGTCGAGAACAAGACAAAGAAGTTGAAGAAACAAGTTCTCAAAACCGGAAGTTGCAATCTCGGATAAAGTTTAGATTAAAACAGTTTTGCGGGATAATTTATGAACGCTGTACATGTTATCGCGAACCGCGAGATTTATAACAGCCGGCCAAGACTTGACGTGTTAGGCGAGTTGGAAATTAGCTCATTAACTCGCCCGGCTAACGATAGATGTCTCACAATCACTCTATACAAAAGTTAAATTAAATTTCATGTTGCCGTATACCCACAATTCTGTGTGAGTCTTCGATGCTAATAAATTAGAAAAACGTGGCCTTTTCCTTCCTGTGGACTAAGGAGTAGCGTATTTGCTTTAGTGCTTCCACAAGTATCATAAATACTGATTTGGTTCACAGCTTGAAGAACCATACTTAACATAGAAAGATGCCCTGAAGATGACCATAATATTATCGAAAGACCTAGGCAACATTCACGGTTGTAATCATACATTTTATTGTATTTATTAACCGAGCTAACGTGTATTGAAATAGTTCATATTAGTGGCATTTCACTAGGCACACATGGACTGAAGTCCAGTGTTGATTATTCTGTAGTCAGGAAAATACGTCGTTAATCATTCACAGTCTGAGACAATTAATAAACAGTGATATCCTATCTATAATATCTAAAGAGAAACTGGGAGATACTGTCAGATGTTTGTGTTGATTTAAAATAAAAATTTGACCAGTAGACCTACTTAATTACAGTGCACGCCGCTTATTGTGATCACTTTGGGACGCAGCTAATCTGATAATATTAACAGATTGATAACAGTACTTACTTACTTTGGCATTAGACAATTCCTAAGCAAATTAAAGGAATATTATATATTTTAATGGAACCTGAAGGTTCATTGCCGCGGTTAGCTAAGCCCGCCATTCAACCCTATTCTGTGCTAACTCCATCCAATCATACCTCGCAAATCCTACTTCTCTTAAATATATCTTAATATTGTCCCCCCACCTACGTCTATGTCTTCCAGATGGTCGTTTCCCTTCGGGTCTTCCAGTCAATACTTTTGAGATTTGTCTTTCCTTCCCTATGTTCAGCCCATTTCATCCTCCGTGATTTATTTACCCTTACTATAAACGGTGAAGAGTACAGGTCTCAAGTCTAAATGAGACAGGCTATTATTGAATGATTTAGACCAGGGTTTCTCAACCTACGGTCCGCGATGATGGTGCAGATGGTCCGCAGACATAATTAAAAAATATCATAAAGCAAGTGGAAAGTAAAGAAGTAAAATTTTTTCACATATTTCGTTATAATGACCTAACTTATAATTAATACCCCAAATATTAAGAATATAGGCCTTCTTTTAAAAATGGGATGTAAAATTAGGGGTCCGTAATTTCTTTTAGATATTTTAGAAGTCCTCGGGTTCAAAAAGGTTGAGAAACGCTGATTTAGACGAATATCAATAGATCTATGCGGGATTTTTGGGGCTAGGGATCTCGAATCTGAGGTCGCTTTTCCCAGGCGATGCTCTTAATCGTGAAATGCATCTCGAAGACGGATTTTTAGGTTTTTAATTATTAATAATTTATGAATAATTTGGATGTAGACTAAGTGTTTATGAATATCTTTTAATTATTGCTACAAACTATTTTTAAAGCACACACAACGACTGAATTAATAAAAACGGGCAAAGTCAATTTCACCTGTGTTTATACTCCTTTTAGCTTCGAGGCTATATCAGGAGTTTGGGACCTCTGTCTATACAATAGGGTAGGCCATGGAACTATTGTTTGTCAGTTGTTTCTGTTGTCGGTGTATTTTTAATGGAGTAAATTTCAACTGATATTAATTTAGATGGATATAATACAGGATGAAATGGTGAGGATGATTCATGGTATGTATATATCCAACTCGGCATTTGCCTTTACGATTGGGGAAACCATGAGAAAACCCATGTCAATTTGGACGGCCACGGGATTTCAACCTGGGACCTCCCGAATGCGTTACCATCTCGGCCACCTCGCTGGATATTGTTTTAATATTATTGCTATTAATAAACGATTTAAAAAAATACACAACGTTTGAATTAATAAACGTGGGCGAAGTCAAAGGAACCTGCTAGTATTAAATAAGAGTGTAAAACTTTTACGTTCCACAATTTTTATTCTTTTCATATCACGGAATATCGGAGCTCAGAAATGAGGAAATTTCGCGGCATATCCTTCTTTTATTTTTCTAAGCTCTCTTGACTTTTTACAATATAACTCGTGTTTCGTTTCACGAAGTTTTATTTAAGCCGCGTTCGTTCTCTGGTAGTTAAGCATGATAAATTCACTTTATCGACATTTTTGCAAATATCAGGTGTGCAACTTGCATAAATATGCTGTAGATGGCTGCATGGAGATAACAGAAATGGATGTGTTGACAGCTGAGCATAAAACACGACTTCATTTCCTCGCTGCTTAGCACGTGCCGGCCTTCCAGCTGTCAATCACGCAGCAAGGAGATGCTGCTACTCCCATGTTGTATTTCACGATGAAAGTCATGTGTAGTGAAAATTTCTTTAATTTACTTTACAGCAGCGTTTCTCAACCGAGGACCTCTAAAATGCCTAAAAAAATTTACGAACCCCTAATTTTACATCCCGTGTTTAAAAGAAGGCCTATATTCTTAATATTTGGGGTATTAATATTATAGGTCTTTAAAACGAAATATGTGAAAAATTTTACTTTTTACTTTCCACTTGCTTTATGATATTTTTAAATGTCTGTGGACCATCTGCACCATCTTCGCGGACCACCAGTGGTCAGCGGACCATAGGTTGAGAAACGCTCCTTTCAAATGATTACATCATTCCTCTGAAGATCTTTAACCATCCGTCGAGCGTAATTCTTTTGAAGTGCGATATTAGGAATTGCATTAGAGTCTAACCTCACATTGGATCAGCATAGAAACGATATATGTGTTAAACTTCTAAAGTCATTTATTTATTTATTTATGAAGATACTTAAATTGGGCCGTCCTATATTCGAGAATATCTTCTGAATGAACCACACAATTGTTGTTCGAATTTCAAGCATTTCTTAACCTAAAACCGGCAGGCTTTAAGTTAGGGCTGAAATTGCTATATAATTATACTAGCTTAAAAGACCCGGCGTCGCCCGGGTTTTGTATTTTGTAATTGGAAATTAACTTATGAAGGATTTTCAATTTTAAATTCTAGGTCCTTATATAGGCATTTATAATTTGAAATAGGAAGAACGACTTATTACACTCAAACTATTCCCTCAGAAAACGCTTGATATAGTTTTTTATGGCTCATAGAGGATCTAGAATTTTGCATCCCATCGCTTGTACAGTGCACAGCAAGCCTGGTAGAGGTTTAAATAAGAAGAAACAGAAATTCCTGTAACATAAAATTGTAATATCGAGGCGGGAAATTTCCCACTCTTATGTTACCACAAAGCATTATCACTTTCATACTTTTCTCTCCAAAAACCTGCTATATAATATAATAATATACACATTACCATACCTCGTTTTGTTTTCTCTATGTCCAGGGTAGAGAAAGTTATGTGATTCCATTATTTTAGTGGATTTCATTCTGTAATATTTATTTATAACATGAATTATTTTGATAACTTCTCTTGTTTGTCAAAAGTGCATTTCATTTGTTTTTTCCAAGCCCACCTGATACCATTTGGCAACAATATATTCTGTGATTTGGAATTGATAATTCTATGTAAAAAGGGATTAAGTATTTTAAAAAACATTTAATTTTTGGCATTTAGAATCATAATTTTTCAAAATCCTTTCTTAGTGAGCACCTACATTATGAAACGAAGGTACTGTCAAAATTCCAAGTCTCTACCTGTTATAGTTTAGGCTGTACGTTGATTCCTGTCATTCAGTCAATCAGTCAGTCAGTCATTCAATCAGTCAGTCAGGACAAAGCCTTTTATATAATAGATTTTTTACTATTCACCTTTACACTGTGAAAAGCTATAATAGTACATTATCCTACGAGCCTATAATGACATTTATTGAGATACAAGTATGTTTTTCATATCCGCAAATTGCTTACGACTGTTATTATTCGACCATAATTAAATGTTTAAGTTTTCAGATCTTATATTTAAAAAAAGAAGAAAGAAACAGGCTGTCCGCGGCAATCAGCGGTTAGCAGGTTCTCGTAGTTCTTGTCTTCTGTGATAGATGGCAGCTGATGACATGCGGTCAAGTTGAAGCTTGTTCTAGGCAGGGGCGGATCCAGAGAGACATTTTGGGGGGGGGAACCAAAGTAGAGAGGGAAGTTTTTACTCAAAAATTAATTATTCCCAGCACACAATTGAAAACAAAATGAACATTTCAGCATTTTCTTACAAAGGTATTTCAAAATAATGAATGTCGTTGCTTTAATTTAAGTATTTGGGTTATGTTCTAATAAATTTTGAATAATTTGTGCTTAATGTTACAAATTTTGGGGGGGGGGATTTCCCCCATTTCCCCCCCCCCCGTGGATCCGCCCCTGGTTCTAGGTAGTTGTCTTGAACGAAAGGATTTTTACAACACGAAATGAACTCAATTTAGAATAGTTTCAAAATTAAATCGAATAGAATTTATTTTATTTTAAAAACAGACGGTTTATAACGCAGTTTGTTTTACTGCTCTCAAGGTTTCAAGATCGTTCCGTTTTCGATAACAACGGATACCATACAAGTGATCTAATGAAAATGTGTACGTTAAAAGTTTAAGATAGTGTTAGGTCACATGCAAAAATCGTATTGGATATGTGTGGGGTTTTTGCATGCGTGGGACACAATAGCAGGTGTGGCCACAGAAAACAGGGACTTCATTTTGCTGACTGCTAACTGCACATTAATAGCTTGCACATGACACATGTGTATGGTTTTTCTCTGCTCTGTTTTGTTGTCAACACAAAGCTACAACATATATTATCCAATAACAAGGGGGCCATGGAAATCACTGCCATTATGAATACCGTGCTTGCATTTTCCAATATTTCGAAATCTCCTGACTTAAACTGTCACACAACTCACACAAATCTGAAACGCAGAACTTCCTCTTTATTCCAGCATAGAGTACACGGCTGTATTGCAGTAGTGCGCATTCAATTATCTCAATCTCATTCCAAGTTGCATTATTCGTGAGAAAAGGTTTAATACGTAAGTTTGAGATTAAAATGAGTGGCTTACCTTAGTTTAACTTTACTATTTTTCAGAGAATTTATTGGAAAAATATCAGAAATTTTCTTTTACTATAATGTATTATAGGGGTACGCCGTAGCGTAGTGGTTGAGGCGCTGCGCTACAAATCGGAAGGTCGCGGGTTCGATTCCCGATGAGGTCGTTGAGATTTTTCAATTGGCCTAATAATTCTGGTGGCACTATGGCCCTGGGGTCGACTCAGCCTCCAACAGAAATGAGTACCAGGAGCAATCCTGGGGGTAAAGGCGGCCGGTGCGTAAGGCTGACAACCTTACTACCTTCATGTGCCGAATGTCCAAAATATGGTAGCCTCAACTTCCTGGAACTCTCTGGGCCTCCATGGCCTGTAAAAGGGATCAATTTACCTTTTATAATGTATTATAAGTGACTATTCCACTCATACGTTCCGTGTTTGATAATAACCAATAACGTCTAGGAATTCCTCGGATATAGACCAATCACGATAGTTTATTTTATTAAATGCTTTCTATTAATACGAGGGTGCGATTTTATCTGATAAAACATCAGCTCGTTACTGGAAACGTGAGGCATCAACGTGTCGTGATTAATACGTCACATGCTGCCGTGAGCAGAATGAAAACACATTATTTTATACAATATAACTTGCTTGGAAATTGAAATAACATAAATGTACGTTGATTAAAATCACAATTTCAATTCAGTGCAAACAAGTTCGTGTGCTTTTATAGCGTAAGCAACTACAACGACTCCCTCCATCTTGTGATTCGAACTATTGGTAGCATTCAAAACTCACATCGATTCCTCGAATCGATTCGTGAGCTGTTCATTCATCTAGTAGGCTATGCTGTGATTTTAAGGCTGACAGAATATTGACAACAAAGTAAGAAAATACTTATTATTTACAAAGTCCGTTTCAGCTTATTCGTGGAATAGTCCTAATAAATCCTATCCGAGATTACTAGTTTCATCAGATAAATTTGCTCTCACTTCGTTAGCGAAATATATCGATAAACTCGTAATCTCTCGTGGTATTATCTATGTATCTATGATAATATAATACATAATGAAAATTATGCAAGTCGTGTAGAAAATATGAACAAAATCGTTAGCGAAAATGAAATCCGGTTCACATAAGTGGTTATTAAAAATGAAGAGAAAGTCGTGGCCCGAAGCATACCCAGCCCAAATAAAATATGATTTAATGCAGTCACATAACTTTCCATGTGGAATAGCACTCTATCTTCTGCTCCATCTTTTAAATCTCTAGAGTTTCTTTTCTTCTTGATGTCAAACAGTATCTTAACTATAGCTTATTCTTCTTTTACCAAGTTTTCTTCTTCCGCTTATTTTTCCTTCAATTGCATCCAGCAGAAATCCTATTCATCCTACCAGTTAGCTTTTCCTAACTTACAACTTCTCATCCACTGTTCCTAAAACCTCTCCATTCGTTATTCTGTCTGTCCACCGAATCCTCTCCATTTTCCTGTAACACCACATCTTAATGCTCTCTAAATATTTCCTTTCCATATCTTCTTCCCGTCTCCACCAGTCGGTTCAACGTCCATTGTAATTCTTCTTTAGTTTTTTTTATCATACTTTGTTATTGGTGATGAGACCTTATAGTCCAATTAACGTAATCACCTGATTATGTTAGTTAAAAGTATCAGCATCTTGAATAAGATTATAAAAAAACCTATTTCACCAACTGTTTTAACATTCGCCTATGGTAAACGCATCCTAGTTGATGAAAATCCTTGTTTTCTCAAAATAAAGCTGCCAAGAATTGTTCATTTTATAGTATAGAATGTGTGATGGCTTAAGTGATTTAATGCCACAGAGAGGAACAAAGGAACTGGGTCACCCTGTATACAATTGACTGAAATCTGTTTAGCAGAGGGCTTGTCTATTCACTCTGTTGCTAATAACCCAATTCAATCTGTGTGAATAAGAAGAAGCTAGCTGCCAAAGCCTCCATTCAATGCCACATGCACATGTCTTTTCAAATCAAGTTGTTTAGACTTGGTATCTAGGCAACGCTATGTTTATATCTCTTTCGCATACTCTAGTGGGCTATGAAGAAACTAAGCCCTCATGGAATGGGAAGGAATAGCACTGGATGTGCAAGGGCTTGTTTGCTAACTTATTTGAGCATGGCCTTCTATTTCAAAGAGCACAATACTCAGGACACGCGGGGCACAACTACACTAGCGCTCGTAACGGACAGGACCGATGAGATATATTTTCGCTTAAGAGTGGAATCGTGGACATCAAAACAGATGGAATGTAGGTGCGTTTGGAAAGAACGAAAAACGAAAATGGGTGGGTTATAACATGACTAAACTTCAGGTATTCTTTACGCAAATACCTAGGTATTTTTTAAAAAAAATTTAGCCCATATTATTATTAGTTAGGGGTGTACTCAGCCTCGTGATTCAAATTGAGGAGCTACTTGATAGAGAAGTAGCGGCTCCGGTCATGGAAACCACCATTAATGGCCGTGGGTGTCGGCATGCTGCCCACATGTCCCCCAATCCTGCCATCTGCCTATAGGTAGATAACGCAGCGGTCGGGTGGTAGGCCTTGTCCCTTCGGGGATGTCGCGCCACGGAGCTTAGTTTATTATTAGTTAATGTACAAAATTTAAATAAAATTGTTAGATTCGTTTTCGAGAAAATCGTAAGAACTGAAATTCTCTTCGTGTAAACTGTCATGAATACACACTAGTTTTCCTAGAATAATATAGGCAGCTTGAATTAAATACACAACTTTCAACATAAGACACATAAAGTAAATTTACACATTATGGCCGTAGTGTTAAAAAGTGGTTCCTATCACATGGAAAATACTCTTTTAGTTCAGAATATTTGTATTATATGATTATTAAATAGACTCAGTTTGCTAAAAATGTAAAATGTTAAAATTCATTACGCCTTTTTAAATGTTAAATTTTTCACAATGGTCACAAATATCATATTTTGTGATTGAAAAGTGTTGACTATATTCCTTATGTTGGCAACCGCGCACCATAACCTCTGTCTGCGCATGTGCTTGTGTATGACAGGGGAGCTGGAGGTACGTAATTGAATAGAATAAATCTTATATGTATTATTAATTCACAAATATTAACTGCTGTCTAAAATATAGTGTATGATACACATGTGTCCTTACGGGCTCGTTTCACTAAAATACCTGCTCGCAAAATAAAATCTTGCTTTTACCACTTGTGTCGTAAATAAATATTTTGGGTCAGAGATTTCAAAAAATGCAAATCTAGGTTTTTTGCACGCTCAAAGGATTTTTGTTTCCACAGTTATGACAACAAAGCTATGAGACTGGTGTACTTTATGCAGGTGTTGTGAGTCTCCACAAAAGGGGACTACAACAGAAGCCTTTCTCGCAATCTGATTTTTAAAAGCTCTTATCCTGGCGAATGTCTTTCCTCTCTCTCAACAGCGAAATGACTTCAGTCTCAAGTAAATAATGACACCTATATCTTCCATGCAACAGCGACATCGGTCTCATGTGACTCGGTATTCACTATGGTCACGAAATGTCGAAATTTGACCGAAAATTAAAATTGTTATAACTTTTGAACATTTGAAGACAAGATAACAAATGACTACTCATTTTAAAGTGAATTTATTTCCCTACAACCTGTTTTAT